>JAJJWX010002586.1:600000-1178802 GCA_023529315.1 Papaver bracteatum
CCACAAAGGTTTGCCTGTATAAAATTTTCTGCGGCTCTCTTTCTTTTTTGGAGGCTGATCACAGATTGCGGACTTTTATTCGCAAATTAATGAAAGTTTAATCGCAATATAGATTTTGAAATTCGTAACTTTTCCCAATTTCCTACGAGCAAACAATATTCGTAAAATTTATCACGAAATAAAAAATTTTGTTTTGCAACATACCTCATTTCCACGAGCAAACATACTGATTACCTTCTTGTTTTATTATTTTCCTTCTTATTTCTTCGCAAATCACAACCCCTTATTATCATCGTAAATTTCTTGTATGATTATCATCGTAATTTTATTCTCTTTTGCCTTAATCCTCCGCCATTAAATTTTCACTTCTTTTCACAGCCTTTGCTCTTTTTCTCCAATTTTCCTTCTCAGTAGTTTTTCCTTCGCAAACTTCTACTTCTGTATCGTAACATTTCTTTCCCTCAGCCCAATCACCCTTGATAATTCCAATACCCTTCATATGAGGAAACTTTATGCACTGATGTAGAGTGGAAGCTACGCCTAGAATTCCATGAAGCCATGGTCTTCCTATCAAAGCATTATATGGTGATTCGACATCAACAACGCAGAACAAAATTTCAGTTCCCATTCCACTTAATGGAATTCGCATGCTCACTTCTCCTTTGGGCTTGTTAGCAGTTCCATTAAAACCATAAATTCTGTAAGTAGAAGGTATTAAATCTGCATCTTTTCCCCCCATAGTTTTGTAAGCAGAATAGAAGAGGATATTGACAGAACTTCCCGTATCAATCAAAATCATATTAAGACCAATTGATTCTTCCTCCATATCATCTTCGTTTTCTTCCATATTCATGTAGATTGATAATCTTACTACCAATGGATTATCATGTGCTTCACAACCTTCTGGAATTTCAGTGGCCTCAAAAGAAATTTCACGTTTCTGCCAATCTTCAAGTAGTGAAATTTTTGCGATGTTCATTACTTCCTTTCCTTCACCATCCCTCGCATATACCATGCTTAACACATTATCATGAAAATCCTCTATGGTTTTATATGAATAAACAATGGAATTACAGAAAACATTCCTTGCTTTTGATCCCACTTCTATATGTAGGGTTTCTTCTCCCTTTTCTTGTGTTGTGTTCTCCCTGCGAGTTATGGCTAGAGCCTGTGGTAATTGTTGCGACTGTGTCTGCTTAAGTAAAAATTGATTTAGTTTTCCTTGATCAATCATTCGCAAGATTATCCTCTTGATATTATGGCAATTATTTGTAGAATGTCCATGAAAATGATGATATGAACAAAATTCATGACTTCTTGGACCCATTGGTGGTTCCTTTCCTATGTTCCATGGAGTTGGTATATGCTCTACCAGGATAATTGCTTGCCATATGTTTTCTACACTTGTATTCAAAGGTGGCAACTTTATCTCTTCCCTTACCATTCTTTGACCTCCTTGACCGTTGTTATAATTTTGTCTCTGGTTCCCTTGTCCAAAATAATTTTGCCTTTGTCCCCCATAATTTTCTTGTTGTTGATCTAATCTTGGAATTTGGTTATTTCCTATTCGATTATAGAAATTCCTCTCTCTATCATACTCTTCTTGATCGCTACTACCCATTGCTACCATTTTTGGCTGGCTATCATTGATTTTCTTCTCTTCTGAAATTTGCGAAGAAGTTTTTGAGGATGTTTGCGAAGTACCTGCTACTACATTGATTATTTTGGGAAGTAAATTTGCTCCTCCATCTTGATTGCTAGTGTTTGCTACTGGATATGACTCCATACTGTTTTGCTTTTCCTCTAGTGTAATGTATTCTTATTGAAATTCTCATAACTCTGTCATCATTATGGAATTCTTTCTTCTGAAGATTTGAACATATAATTTTTCAGTTGCGAACATCGCATTTATGAAGGACAGAATCAAGTATCTCTCATCCACGCGCCCTGCCATATCACTGCACATAGTCTTCCATCGTCTTACCAAATGCTTCAAACTTTCACCCACTCTTTGTTTTAAACCAAATACATCTTCAATACCAAGCCGTGAAGAGTGATTTGTGATATATTCTCCAAGGAAAGTTGCTTGCAAATGACTGAATGACGTAATAGTGTTCTTAGGGAGTCCTTCGAACCACTTTAAAGCTTCCCCTGTTAAACTCAATGCGAAGTACTTGCATAACACAGCATCATGATTCTCCCATTGTAACATGCATCTTATGTATGCTTTAATGTGCTGAATAGCACATGAAGTCCCATCAAAGATACTGGTAAGTGTGGGCAAATTGCATTTTGGTGGAATTCCTCCCAATTGTACTTCTCTAGCAAATGGAGTCCTCGCAGCTTCTTCTATTGCTTCATCTAATTGCCTTCTATCTCCTCCTCTTCTATTATTTATCATCCCTCTCATTTCTGCTAATTCTCGAAAGATCCGTGCATTTGCCTCAGAATTCTCATCCATTGGTCTTTTTAATGCAGCTTCTCTTCTTCTACGTTCTTGCGCTTCCTCCCTTGCGATCCTTCGCATTCTATCATATTCTTCATTAATGTTTTCATTTGCATAATTTTGCAAATATCTTCTTTCTAAATTATCATAATTGTTCAGTCGCAGAGCATCTTGGAATTCTTGTTCTTCCCTTTCTATTCTTCTCATTCTTCTCATGCGAATATCAGGAATTTCTTCTTCTTCATTTCTCCTCCTTCTGTGATTTATTTCTTCTTGATTTTCTTGTACTCTGATTCGAGAGTTTGGTTCATTCCTCTCCACTTCTGTTTGTTGATTTACAATTCTTCTCTTAATTCTTTCATACTCAACATTTTGTTTGTTACGAGCCTCTTCATATCTTCTTACTCCATTCTCGTGATTGTTTTGATGTACTGCTTGTTGTCTCTCAGTTTCTTCCATAAGTTGATGTTCTTCCTATCGATTCTGATTGTTTTCTCTAGGATTTGGCCTTGTTCGTAAATTCTCCATGTTTTGTTCGTGGTTTGGTATTAAAATGAAACGATTCTCTTGATTTCTTTCACCTTGATTCTGCGCTTGTTCTTGCATATTATTTTCATTATTGATTATCGGTGAATTTTGTCCTTCTCTTTCTGTTCTAACATTTGATCTTGCAACACTTTGAGATTTCCTTCTTTGTAGCATCTCATTTTCCATCCTCAATTCTTGATTTTGTCTTGTTAAATTGGCACGTTCTTCATCTTCGATCATTCGTTCTTCTTGGATTCCTTGTCTCAATGTTTCTAACATCTCCCTTTCTCTTTCAAGAATTGTTCCTCCCATCAACCTCCCATTTTCTCTGATTTGTGGTTCTCTATCTTCTTCTTCTGGTGTATCAGTTCTCCAAGTGTGTATACTTACTCGATCATGATCTATTATTTGTTGAGCTTGATTTCTTCGATTACTCCTTCTCCTACTAGGTTCTCCTGTTATATTTGCTTCTCCTCCTGCGAGTCTTACACTTCTTCTTACTTCAGTTAATGGTTCTGATGTGTTTCTTCTTCTTGTCATTTTTCTCCGTACAGAATTCTTCAAATCCTGTTTCTAGCGCCAATTATGTAGTTGCAGAATAATCTACAACTACACCCTCAATAGAATTAGTAAAAACTCAAGAAGTTCTTGATGGTGAATGATAACTTTCTTATTAATTCTCTTAGTTGATTACATAGAATTATCAAAATGGAACTAGAATAGTTACAACTTTTTCTATTCTCTTTCCTAAGATAATTTCTTACACTCATTAAAAGAACCTCTCGAATTTTACATTTGAACTCCTATTTATAGTAAAACTTATGCAGCTGTATATGAATTGCGAAGTATCGCAAAATTATTTCATCCTCGCAAAACTTCATATTTCTCCGCGCTACTTCTATCATCGTATCATTTTATAACTCTTTTCTCCTTTATTTATTACGATACTCGTGAACTATTATCTTGCGATATTCAGTACCTACAGTTGATTCTCCCTTCTGGTTGATTATGACCCCACTTTTATTATTATCTTTGGTAATTTACCAATATTTTGGCTAATAAATATTTTAGGAAGATATTTTTTCCAACAAATCCAAAAAAAATATTTACCAAAATAGCTAAATCTAATAAAATCTTATAAAACTGCCAAAAAAAACAAAAAAAAAACATCTATAGTATAATGTTGCTAAAATATACATTAGATCAATAATCAAGATACATCAAATCAATAATCAATCACGTAAATATAGGAAAATCAATCACGATTTCATCATAAAATTAAATAAGTCATGCATCATAATCACGATTTCATCATAATTCAAAAAATTCAACAAATTCAAAATAAAAAATAAAATGATTAATGTCCAATGTCCAGTTACAATTTTTGGAAACGTTCTTATCCTAATTACAATCCTATTCTATTAATTAAAAAAAATTGATCATGGGTACTAACCTTCTTTCTTGCGATAATGTTTTTTGATGGTGCTATCCAAAAGTGAAAGATTATGGAATTATGAGAATATCTGAAACAAAAGATTGAAGCAAAAATTAGGATCATACAAAAAATCAAGCAATCAAGCAATAATACACCTCATTTTCATATTATTTTTCTTAATTTTGTTCATACCATAATTAAAAATCTCTATATAATAACAGAGTTTTTTCGAGCGACCTCATTCACCGGAGCTCCTGGTTGATTCTTGCTTGTGGTTGATTCTCCCTTCTGGTTGATTATGACCCCACTTTTATTATTATCTTTGGTAATTTACCAATATTTTGGCTAATAAATATTTTAGGAAGATATTTTTTCCAACAAATCCAAAAAAAAATATTTACCAAAATAGTTAAATCTAATAAAATCTTATAAACCTGCCAAAAAAACAAAAAAAATACATCTATAGTATAATGTTGCTAAAATATACATTAGATCAATAATCAAGATACATCAAATCAATAATCAATCACGTAAATATAGGAAAATCAATCACGATTTCATCATAAAATTAAATAATTCATGCATCATAATCACGATTTCATCATAATTCAAAAAATTCAATAAATTCAAAATAAAAATAAAATGATTAATGTCCAATGTCCAGTTACAACTTTTGGAAACGTTCTTATCCTAATTACAATCCTATTCTATTAATTAAAAAAAATTGATCATGGGTACTAACCTTCTTTCTTGCGATAATGTTTTTTGATGGTGCTATCCAAAAGTGAAAGATTATGGAATTATGAGAATATCTGAAACAAAAGATTGAAGCAAAAATTAGGATCATACAAAAACTCAGGCAATCAAGCAATAATACACCTCATTTTCATATTATTTTTCTTAATTTTGTTCCTACCATAATTAAAAATACAACAAGTTTAAAATAAAAAATGAACTAAATAAAACCGGTTTTCTAATTTTGTTATATTTTTTTATATGTATTATATTTTTTCTACAAAAATATATGCGGACAATAATTATAGAGAATATGGGAATAATTTGATATATATAAAAATACTATAAATATATTAAATATATCTTTAATAAATAAATATTTGGAACCACTAATTATTATGGTATATGAGAATAATGTAGCCATCCAAAATTACAAAAATTTCTTATTTTTTGTAAAATATTATTACCTTAATTGAGATTTTTTAACTATTTCCGCATACTATATAATTGTAAAATTAGGTAAAATGCCCTCTATATAAAGTGGTACAACAAGGGTGGAATCTCACATTTTTTTCCAAAACGGTTAGGGTTTATTATTTTTTAAAATTTTTGAGGATTAGGGTTTATTAATTTTTCCATTTGGTTTATTGTTTTTGATAATTTTTTAGGATTAGGGTTTATTATTTTTGTCATTGTCGTGCAAGTTTTTTTGATATTAGGGTAAATTTATTGATGATTGTTTGCAGGTAATACACCCGAAAAACGCTTTTTGGCCTTGCTGCAGACAAATACCGAGCTAATCAGGAATATTTTAGAGGTTTTTTTTTTTTTCTACATTCCTAATAATAAATTCTCACTGACTAAAAATTCTCACTGCAAACTTCCCTAAGGGATTTTGACGGAGTATAAAATGATATCTATATATTTTAATAAAAACAATAAACTCACATCTGGGCTTAGGGAATCCACAAAACCCAGATGTAAACCCAGATGTGAGTTTATAGCATGGATGTGTTTCGTCACTAAAAATTCTCACTGCAAACTTCCCTAAGCCCAGATGTGAGTTTTAACGAAATGTATAAAACCACAAATTTATTCCATATATATGATATCTATTACTAAAATCCAAATATTCTATAAAATCTTAGTTTGGAGATGAGCAGATTGATGGTCGTTAATTTTTACTATTAAAATTTGTAATTTTCATGCATGAAAGATTAACTCAGAATGTGGTGTAAGGGAAGTATTGTAAAGTTTGCACCAGGAAGTGATCTCTTTAGCTCATTCCACTATTAATTCACTGACATGATTCTCTGAAAAAAATGATGAAAAATGTCCAGATTTAGAGTCTACACCATCACCATCCGAGACAGCAGACGAAGCACGTCGTAATCAAAGAGATTAGACTAACGAGAATCGTGGGTTTTGAGTCATCAATTTTTTTTTGTTGCACATGAATTATTTTTGACTCTTTTCTTTCTTTCTAATTTGATTTGATATTGATTTCCATTTTCTTTTCTTATCTCAGGCGATCATACATGACAACAGAACATCCATAGAGGGGGGAAACAGGGTGGACACTATTGACAATATTATTGGATTCAAAGAAGAATTGGTTGTCATGGCAACAGAACATCCATAGAGGGGCAGAAACGGGGTCGACGCTATTGACAGTACATTCTATTTGATCGATAAAAAAAAAATTATTTGGTTCAAAGAAGAATAAAAAACTTCTGATTTTATTCAGGTTTCTTTCTCCTTTTCAGTTAAGCAAATTAAAAAGATCCGTTTTCTTTTTATTCCTAACCTTGATGCCATAGTCATCGTCATAGTGCTGCTGACCATGGTGATGTCTCATTACCCATTAGATGGATTATGTGATAGTTAATGCCTACATTGGTTCAGTTTGCGTTCTATTCGGACATTTTTCCATACGCAACAAACACAAAAGATGCTACTACCACAAACATAAAAGCTAACTCTAACTAAACCAAAATAGACTAAACCAATATAGACAGTTACGGAAATTTCCGCAACTCCAAGCCCTAATTCTCTTCGGTTCATTCCGATCTCTAGAAGAAGAAAAAATGGTGAAAAAACGTCATATCTATCAGGTGTATTTTCTTCTAATTGTTGTTTGTTTGTTTTTTATTTTGCAGGGTCGTTTTTTCTTGAAAAGTACTAATGCAAAGCATAAACTAAAGAAATTTCATATTCACCTTAATTAGTTGCTAAAGAAGTTGATAACATCATGTTTTACATTTAATACAAAAAAAAAGTAAGCACACTTAATGTCTATTAAAATTGTCATTGTTGTGAGGATCAAAGAGAACATCACCTGTGGTCAAAATTTCCACCGCTGTTCATAAACGCTCAGCTATGGATTTAACTGATGCTCCATTTGATTAGTTTTGAAAGCTGCCAAATTATTAGAGATGAATAATCTTTTCGACTTGATAACCTAATTAAGCATAACACGAAAAACTTTCAAAATCATGGAGTGAATGAATCATGAAGAGACGCAGAAAATAAAAGGGAAAAAGAAATAGAACGGGTGATTACCTTTCTATAAGGATTTTATTGTTTTTTTCAGGGTCGTTTTTTCGGAGTAAGGGAGTGAGTAATCCAGTTCTGTGATTAATTGTCAGATTGAATGGCTCATAACTAATCGGTTAAGCAAGAGCGCTCATATTTTAGTCACATAAAAACACATGGTTTCTTAATTTTCATCACCAGGAACACTATTCACAGTCTATTTATTTCTTCTTTTTCAATGTAATTGAACCAAAAATAACAGATCACCAAATAAATGTCCCGCAACCTAAATTGTCAACCATTCAAGTACAACCCTTGCTATACCTATATGAAAAAAAAATCATATTTATTTTCTGAATTTTGAAAATACTGTGTTCATAGAGCGCTAGATCGATTTTGATGGCACAAACAAATTGACAGTCTTCAATTTGTTCTCATTTCACGCATTCAGCATAAACAGCATAACAACCTAAGATACAACATGAAGGTAATTTTGTTTATTTGCTATTCGATGCAGGGCGAAAGCGTTGAATAGAACTAAAATCTAAAACTCATGTTTCCGAGATAACACTCTCAAGGAATAACACTACTTTTTCATAAATCAAAATCTTCTCCTAATACAAATACACGGAGCTCTTTATATAGATATCTCCATTCCAAATAATCAAATATTTCATAAATAAATTATCAAAATACTTATTGCCTAATATAATAGATATTTTCTAAACTAATAAAAAATCCCTAAATAAATAATTATATTTCTAATATATTCTTAATAAATGAAAATAACTTAATTAATTATAATATATTTTGCTAGATAATTAAATAAATTAAAGAATAATAAAAATATGCAAGCATATTTTCTTTCCAAGAATACTCCACCACTATCTCAATCTGATACTAAATTATTTTTATACATTTGATGATTTTGCAGCAAAATATTGTTATCGAGGTACAGATGCACTGTTCCAGTTACATGTCCAAAACTCTACATTGGCATACAGTATGTACACGATTCATATATCATGCCATATATAGTACTAGCAGCTATAGGAGCATAATATATGAAATCATCACATGAATATACGAGAAATATATATGAAATCATCATATGAATATACGAGCTCTATTAATTTCTCTTCTTTTTCAATCATATAAATCACAGGAAAAAAAATGCCGAATAGTCATGGAACTGTTAAGTTATTATCCTCTCTTCACTTTCCTGAAAAAGAAAAAAAAAGTGGTTGAACTTCCAACTATATTATCTATCAGTCCAGGTGCGGGTTCATAAAATAAGCTGAAAAGAGAAAATACTTGCTTTCAGGAGTTAAACCTTATGATTTCTTAAATAATATCTATTGTTCTCTGGCTGGGAAAGGCAGCTTTCTTGGAGATGAAATGTTCAATTTTTCGCGGCCGGGGGTGATAAAATGAAAAAGAAAAAAAACAAAATCGGGTTATAATTGTGTAAGGTAGGAAAACAGAACAGAGCTAATTACTTAAATTTGTTCCAACCAAATAATCCGTGCACATAAATTATTTGTAAACCATAAGCATAACCCTTTTCCTGGGTATCTATAAATACCAGTAATCTGATATTGTAGGTCCATGCATAGATTTTTTGAGGTTTCTCATCTACGCTTCCAATTTTATCATTTGTATGATTGCAATTGATTGTAGATTTGATTATTGATTGTGGTGGAGAAGGAACTAACCCTTTGTAGTCTGGATTCATAGCACGGTGGAATTAGAGCATATCTACATACAAAATTTTGATGAAATGGGAGTATCAAGTTGATTGTGTGCGTGGCCATTGAAGCTGGAGACAATCTTTGGTGTTCTAGATTAAATTAGGGTGACTGTAATGGTGCATGATTCCATATTAACTGCAGGTATTTATTCTTTGTTCCATCTATTATTGTGGATGTTGAGGCTTTAGACGTTTATATGTAGAGTTCTCGGACATTAATTATGAATCAAATTCACTATATAGGTTAACGTTGTACTGTGATTGATGTCTTTACTAAGAGCATGAGACAGGAAGGAGGATTCAATGTGATAAAAAAGGAAATTCTGAATCTGTCCCTTTGTTATGAGTTGTATATCAGAAGAGAGTATGTAGGAACCAAGTCACCATACTTGGACAGAGGTTTGTTATAATAAAAAAAGGGTCACAACTTTAATTATTCATCATTATTGTGGTTATTTATAAGGGATCCATAACTAAGATGTGTTTGGTGTATCTTCTTTTTGTGGAAAATGGATTCCCTAAACAGTCTGCTAACATTAAATATCATTTAAATCAGCATTCCAAACTTGGTCTTAAGAATTACAGGTATCACCATGCTACAACTATAAATATCATATGTAATTATTAGAATTATTAGATAACAATTAAACATTGTGAGGATTATGTGGGCATAGTTCAATTGAACATTTTAACAATTAAACATCGTAAGGTATCACCTGGAAATAGCTGCCAATAATACATCATACGGATCGAAACTACTTCTCATTTGACCATTTAAACTATTCTTGAATTGTTCACAGAGTTGCCTTGAATTTTCATTATACTGTCGGTTGTAATTTTTACAACTTTAAGATTATTTTACTAGATGCTAGGGAATAATAGAATTTCTTCCAAAGCGTGCCTGCTAATTTTGTATGGGTAATTTATTGATTTCTTATATATTCAATAACCTTTTAATGGTATTAGAAGTTACGAAGTAAGCACTCATTAGGACATTACCAACTCGATTTCGTCAACTTATTTATGATGCTACATTCTTTCACTGTTCAACCTGTCTTTCCTCTCAAGAATATCGATTCTGTTAAGTGACGCAGTACCTCTTTCGGTACAATAAACTTAGACCCGTGCAACGCACGGGCGAGAAACTAGTATGATAAAACGAAGGAGTTTTGTTGAAATCAAGGAGTTTCCATGAGACGAAGGAAACATAAAAATCATAAACAATAAAAATAAGGGATGTGTGAGCGTGTGGGCCCGGTCCCGTGCGTTTTCCCTATTTTATGCATTATTTCATGATTTGAAGGAAATATCATGAAATCAAGGAATTTCCATGGGATTATGATAACATGAAAAATATGCTAATAAAAGAGTAGGACGTGTGAGACATCTAGGGTTTGGCCGACCATCCATGGCTCGTGCACACGGGTTCCCTAATTTTTATTATTTTTCATGGGACGAAGGAAATATCATGAGATTAGGGAGTTTTCATGAAATTAGGGAAATAATAATAAAATAATGAGGAATCATGAGATGTGGGCCGGCTGGGACCAAGGCATGGCCGGTTGGCCAATGGTCACGCCCTATCACGTTTTTCCCTAATTTTATATTATTTCCTCCGCGCGAAGGAAGCACCATGAAACTGAGGAGTTTCCTCAAAACAAAGGATATTCGTTCAAATGAAAGGTTTTCATAAACTCAGAGAAAACAACAAAAATATGATAAAAATATGAGACTGGTGTGGGATTGACCACGACACGGTCGGCCGGTCAGTGGGTCCATGCTCCCAGCGTCTTGGTCAATTTTTATTTATTTGTTATTTTTCGTCCTATTTTGCATAGGTTCATCGTTTCATCGTATTTTGAAATACTCGCTCGTGCGGTGGTTGTTAATGTATCATTGTTGAATACAATTGCACCATTTGAGATAGGGCTTGCTCAGGCGGTAGCCCTGATGCCCGTGCGTCCAATATTTATTACTAATCCATGGACTTCTGCTGGGAGGAACCATGATTTGCGTAATGAAATATTTGCGAAAATATTTGAATATTTTCAGAAATTCTGCGAATGAATCCAAGAATTTAAGTTTGAGACAGGGACTCGCTCAGGCGGTAGCTCTGATGCCCGTGCGTCCAATATTTATTACTAATCCATGGACTTCTGCTGGGAAGAACCATGGTTTGCGTAATGAAATATCTGCGAAAATATTTGAATATTTTCAGCAATTTCATGGATGAATTCAAGAATTTAAGTTTAAGATAGGGCTTGCTCAGGCGGTAGATCTGATTCCCGTGTGTCCAATATTTATTACTAATCCATGGACTTCTGCTGGGAAGAACCATGGTTTGCGTATTGAAATATCTGCGAAAATATTTGAATATTTTCAGCAATTCTGCGGATGAATCCAAGAATTTAAGTTTAAGACAGGGCTTGCTCAGGCAGTAGCTCTGATGCCCGTGCGTCCAATATTTATTACTAATCCATGGACTTCTGCTAGGAAGAACCATGGTTTGCGTAATGAAATATCTGCGAAAATATTTGAATATTTTCATTAATTCTGCGGATGAATCCAAGAATTTAAGTTTAAGACAAGGCTTGCTCAGGCGGTATCTCTGATGCCCGTGCGTCCAATATTTATTACTAATCCATGGACTTCTGCTGGGAAGAACCATGGTTTGCGTAATGAGATATCTGCGAAAATATTTGAATATTTTCAGAAATTCTGCGGATGAGTCCAAGAATTTAGGAATGATTAATTTATGACTTTATACTAGCAGAGCAAGTTGTTCGGGAGTTGTTCATCCCGTGATAGAAATAATGACTGAAGTATTCAGTACTCATGAGATATGCCGTTGTCCAGCTGTGAGACTACATATCTATATGCACTCTGAGAGAAAGTATTCTCCGTCGGAGGATTCGATGAGAGACCCGTGTCTCCATATTCACGCATGATTGTTGAGTCAGAGGTTCGTGTAATTATGGGTTTACGATTTTAGCCTTTGTCGAAAATCCACCATCTACATCACCGTTAGATGAAAACCTGATTAGATTCAAGCTATTATCTTTTAACAGTTAGATCAAACTTAGCTTGTTATACACAAATAAAATGTACCTTCATTTAGGTTTGAGTAACTATACCTAAACGTTTACACTTAGTCAGTTCAACAATAGTTAACCAATGGTTAGCCATATGAGCACTTTCATATCAACCTTATCCATCTTTACCATAACTAGTTCAAATGACTCAAATGAACTAGTTAGAGAGTTGTTCAATTACTTAGATCTCATAGACATATACAAGACACAGTGAAAGCAAAATCGATTTTGATTCATTCAAATCAATTCTTGAACATTATATCCACGGTTTCCAAAGATTACATTCCTTATTATATAAATGTTTTAGTTCATGAACAAACCAATTTTAGAAAGTAACCTGCTTAAGTATGCAAACGGGTACGCATACTTAAGTACCCGGATTGAGTTTTTTTTACTTCAAACTCCAGCAGAAATTCACGGACGTGAAACTTCCGCTAGTATGCGTACGGGTACGCATAATTACTCGGATTTCCAATAACTGCCAGTACGCGTACGAGTACGCATACTTTAGGTTCCCGGTTTTGGACTTTTACACAAATGTGAGAACACCATTATGTTTTCACCAGTTGATGGGAACAGGATTTGATATGAGTACCGCTTACCACCCTCAGACCGATGGTCAGTCCGAGCGAACGATTCATATTTTGGAGGATATGTTAAGAGCATGTGCGATCGACTTCAAAGGTAATTGGAGCGATCATTTACCCCTTGTTGAGTTTGCATACAACAACAGTTATCAGTCCAGTATAGGTATGGCACCTTATGAGGCGTTGTACGGAAGACCGTGTCGAACACCATTATGTTGGGCTGAGGTTAGCGAAAGTAGTGTCATAGGGCCCTAGATGGTTCAAGAGACAACAAAGAAGATAAGGATCATCCAAGACCGTCTAAGAACGGCACAAAGTCGTCAAAAGAGTTATGCAGATGTAAGAAGGAGACCATTGGAGTTCCATGTTGGGGACAATGTGTTTCTAAGAGTTAGTCCTAGACTAGGCATTAAACAGTTTGGGAAGAAAAGTAAATTGGGGCCACGCTGTATTGGGCCATTTGAAATTCTTCAACGGATTGGAGAAGTAGCATATCGACTAGCTCTACCAACACAATTTGCAAACATACACAATGTGTTTCATGTATCCATGCTTCGTAAATACAATGCTGATCCGTCCCACGTCATTGAATGGAGAGACTTGCAACTGAACGATAATGTTTCTTATGAAGAGAAACCATTGCGCGTAATCGACTCAAAGGAACAAATCCTTCGGAGGAAAACCATCAAAACCGTGAAGGTGCTCTGGCAATATCATGGTTCCGAAGAGGAAACTTGGGAGATGGAGTCCGAGATACGAGACAAATATCTGGAATTACTGAGAGATAATTCTTAAACTTAGCTACGCCTCGAATTTCCGGAGAAATTCTTTTTTTAGAGATTTATAGTATAACGTCTGTTATTTTTGAATCCGGGCTTAAAGCCCATTTTCAACTCATTAGAGTTGACATAGCGATTTGTATATATGTGATGTACAAATCCTAGTTTACTTAGTATTTTATTGTGATGGTTTTGGGGTGCATATAACTCAAATTAGTGGGTGGCTAAAAGAAATAGTTAGCCCATGGAATGATGGGGTCACTACCTAGTAGAGCACATGATTTTTATGGCTAGTAATACATATGGGAAAAAGAATAAGTCTTTATCTCTTTTGCATCTACTTTTAGGGTTAGTAATATTATATATTGTTTTGTCATTTTCCTAAAACCCTAGAAAAGAAAAAGAACCATCTCTTTCTTCCTCTTTTCATCTCTGCTACTTTATTAAAAAAAAAAAAGAGAACCTGATTTTTATTGCTTTACCTGGGATACTGATTGGCTTGGAGTGATAAGGATTTCACAATTTTTCTTGGATTGCGTAAGAGGTAGGGGTTTCTACATAATATAAAAATAAAACCTTTTTTAGCATTATTTATTGATGTTATTTTGTATGAATTGATTCGATTTATCTATCTAAGAAAATTTTGTTTTAAAGAATGATAATACTTGCATGTTCTGTGATCTCATATTAGGATTTGTGTCTAGGAAATATAGAATTTTATATACACCAAATTCACTCGTCTCTTGTTTTTAGTTGGATTAAGATGATTAATCTGAATACAGTGAAGTACTTGTCCCTAGAACTTTTTATATTAGATCTTCCTCTTATTAATATTATTTCGTATTGAACTCACCGTTTAATTTCTTCCGAAATGAAATCTTGATTTATTCAATCAGTTTTTGTTATTAAAAAAAACGTATTTGAAAAATGAAAGATTAATCATGTCTTGTTTTCATTCCATCAACCCCTACTGCATCGATTGTCAGTGGTCTTCCTGGAGAAAGACTTTAAATTAATTAGTCCTCTTTTGATTTGAAAAGTTCATGTCCCTGCCCTTTTGTACTTTGGTTTTCACCACTTTCTCTTTGTGCCTCGTTAAGATGAGACACTAGCATTTGTTTTGTTTATAGTAAAACATAAAGAAGTCCAATGGTCTTCTGTGTTGGAAAGTATATTATCATCTCAATTATCTTTGTCTACACAAAGGTTTATCCAACATCGATCAGTCACCTGTAGCCTCATTTAAATTTCTTAAATTTCAACCGTCCTACAAATAAAATAAGGTCAATCCAATTTACCACTCTGTGTTCTCCCATAAATCTTTAAACGTAAATGTTCTGTGTAAACGTTTTTTGGTTTCGGAGTATAAATGCATTTTATATGTTTCTATAAATATTATAATAAATGCATTATAAGGATTTTTAGGATTATGGGCGTGGTTTGGTTTGGTTTTTATACGTGATTGGGTGTACTAGTAAGAAAGGAATTAGGGATACACATATCTCTCTGCTGCTGCTGAAATGGCATGCCTTTATGGCATCCCACCACTGGTGGCTACCCTGGGAAGACTGTTCGGGGAACAATATGGTTTGTAACCGGAATAACTCTGACACTAGATTAGGACCTACAATTATAGGTTGGCTTAAGTGAGTAAAATGAGTAAGTAAATTCAGAGGATTTGACTTACGTGGGTTTTATTTATTTTTATCGGCTGCATGGTTTAATTCTCGTTGCACTATATTATTTTTTGAAATTCCTACTGGGCTGTGGTTTTCTCACCCCAAATTCCTTTTTCTCTCCCAACAGAGTTTGAGGAGCAGTTAGCACAGTAAGCGAACTCGGAAGCTTACGGCATAGTACTCAGATGTTAGTATTCTCGCAAGACACTACTATATGATATCATGGGGATAATGGGTACTTTTATTGGTTATCATTTTTATTACTTTGGAGTTTTCATGTATTTTAATAAGAGACAATTCTAGTTTAATAATTTTTAAATTATTGTTATTACTTTATGACTTTTGGAACATCTTTAATAATTATTATTTTGAACCCTTTTTATTGGACTTTAATTTGAAAGGAAATTAGATTATGAAGTCTTTATTCATTTTGCACTTTATTTACTATCAAATTTTTTTTTAGCATGTTCCATAGTCATGACTCAAGAATCCGGTCTTGCTAGTTGGGTTGGACTCAATCCATCGGGTCAAATCCGACTCAATAGAAGTCTGAATTTTTGCGGTCGTGACAGTTTGGTATCAGAGCATGGTTCCGATTTACTTGGACTGTGCGTGTGGACTTACTAGTTTTGAAAGTGTGTTGTTCTTTTTTCTTTTTTAAAAAAAAAAATTACACTCTGATTATTTTTATTTATTTATTTATTGACTTATGATCTGAAATGATTTTGAGAATTAGGTTATGTTTTTCCTTATTTTATTTTATTTTTTAAAAAAATTTAAATTTATTTAGTTTTCATCAAGTTTTTCTTTTCATATTTAATTTACTTTGGGGTTGGGGTAAATAACTAAAAGCCTTATAAAATAAAACGTTGCGTATATTAGTTAAATTAGGTTTTCGACGTAGATATTAACATTAGTGCGCGTTTATCTTTATTTAGAAGATGCCGCCTCGTCGAGATGCCACCAACGGTGCTCAACCAAATGGAGAAGAAGGAGAGGACATAAGGGAACGCATGGAAGCTACCCTTGACCGAGTTGTTGGGACATTGGGAACACTGGTACAGGTTGTTGAAACCCAACGCCAGGGTAGAGTGGACTTAGAAAAATTCTTGAAGGTGGTTGGAAGAAAGGAATTTAAGGGGACTGAAGAACCTCTTGAGGCTGAAAGGTGGTTAATAGGGATACAAAAGGAGTTTTTAGCCCTGAGAGTGGAAGAGAGTGACGAGATCCGTTTTGCTACGTACCTTTTCACTGGAGCTGCTGATTTTTGGTGGGATTCGATAAAACGAGTCCGAAATGTTACCGTTTGGGCAGAGTTTGAAACGCTGTTTTTTGACAAGTATTTTCCTGAGACGGTCAAAGCCCAGATATGTGCTGAATTTTCAACCTTAGCTCAGGGAGACATGACGGTTTCTCAACTAGACAAGAGGTTCATTGAATTGGAATGTTTTGGGGATAACTTGGTCAATACGCCGTTACGAAGAGCAAGGAAACTTCAGGATTCACTGGAACCTGCCATTCGTGCTAGGTTGGTACCATGTCGCCTTACTACTTATGAGGATGTCCTTGATACTGCATTAGTTATAGAAGCAGACTGGATCAAGAACCAGAAGGAAAGGGAGCCGAGAGATCCCAAGAGAAACCAGAAGACGGATTCATCGACTCATCGTAAGCGTCCGCGTACGGATAACCCTGGGAAGGTAGTTGCACCAAAACCTTGCTTTCATTATGGAGTTGTGGGTCACTTCGCTAGGGATTGTCCTAAATCGAAGCCACTTGGACAACTGAATGAAATCTCAAGGTGTTATCATTGTGGGAAGGAAGATCATTTTGTGAGGGAGTGTCCTTTACCTGCACCACCTAGGCCTCCAACTCATAATCAGTTTCAGAATTCCCCAAGGCCAAATTTCCAAGCACGACAGTCGTACCAGCCATGAAACAATACACCACCCTTTTAGCCAAGGCGTTAGCCAAATGTTCCGGGGCAGCTGAACCATATTGCTACTGTTGAGAAGAGGACAGAAAACTCTGCGATAGAGGGTAATTTCTTGATATTTAGTTCTCGTGATAAAGTTTTATTTGATTCTGGAGCTACCCATTCGTTCATATCTTTGCATTTTGCTGCTTATGTTGGTTTGAAACCAGTACCCATGGGGTTTACTTTGAACGTCTCTTCACCGATAGGAAATGTAGTGACCCTTAGTAAATTTTGCAAGGATTGTGAAATAACTTTTGGTGATTATAGAGTGAAAATAGATTTGATACCGACAAGGCTCTAGGATTATGATGTCATTATAGGTATGAACTGGTTGTCGCAAAATCAAGCTATACTGGAATGTTTTGAGAAGAAGGTATCTTTCTAATCATCGGATGGAAGTCGATTGTATGTTCAAGGAGAAAGGTGGAAAGTTATAAATCCATCCTTACCCGGGATGAAAATGAGGGATGAAACCGAAGAACACATAGCTTATATTGCTAATTTGAGTGAAGAAGAAGATACCAAGGTGGTAGATGAAGAGTTACCGATAGTTCGAGATTTTCCGGATGTCTTTCCAGAGGCATTGCCTGGATTACCACCAAAGAGAGAGATTAACTTTGAGATTGAAGTGCAACCGGGAAGTATGCCAATATCGATGCACCCATACCGCATGGCACCCAAAGAGATGAAGGAGTTACGGAAACAACTTGATGAGTTGGAAGAGCTGGGATTTATTCGACCAAGTACCTCACCATGGAGAGCTCCTGTTCTGTTTGTACTCAAAAAGGATGGATCAATGAGGATGTGTATTGACTACCGACGACTAAACCGAATTACAATCAATAATAAGTACCCCTTGCCGAGAATTGATGATCTTTTTGACCAGTTAAAGGGAGCGTGTTATTTAACAAAGATTGATCTTCGATATGGGTACCATCAGATGCGGGTCAGAGAGGAGGACATTCGCAAGACCGCATTTGGAACTTATTACGGTCATTATGAATTTCTCGTGATGCCGTTCGGGTTAACAAATGCACCTGCAGTATTCATGGATCTGATGAACCGAGTTCTCCGACCTTTTGTGAACAAGTTTGTAGTAGTGCTCATTGATGACATTCTCATTTATTCCAAGACTAAGGAAGATCATGTGGAACATCTTAGAATGGTTTTACAAACTCTAAGAGAGCACAAGTTGTATGCAAAGAGGAGCAAGTGTGAATTCTGGATGACGAAAGTCTTATTTCTCGGACATGTTATTTCCAAGGATGGCATATCTGTTGATGGTTGTGCCTGCTTCGACCAATATGGGGCTAATTGTGCCTGATCAAGTGGGACCCACCGCGTGCCTGCTTTTCTTGGGGCCGTTTGTGCCTGCTTCGACTAGATACCAAAACCTGTTGCCTCACCCAATACCAGACTTTCCCCTTGACCAACATCGGCCTTGCTGATTTGACGAACCCCGACCTTGCTGACGGACATCGTTGCCTCGACGCCTTGCTGTCTTGTTTCGTTCGAACACCGGCCTTGTCCCGTACACCAGCTTTGTTACTTCTGCCAATATCGGCCTTGCCGTTGTGACCATCACCGGTCTTGCTGACTAACACCGGCCTTGCTAACCAACATCATTCTTGCTCGAACGTGGGACCCAGGTGTGCTTGCTTTACCCAAACGTGAACCTTGTATGTTCGAACATGGTGTGGCTCCAGATGTGTTCATGTCCTCCTAGGAGCATGCTTCACTTTTCCTATCGACTTCAAGGTTTGTCATGCTCCGGTGGGCCCTTATGAAGGATGGATGAGACGTATATTGAGCAATGAGTACATCAAAGATAACTTGACCAAAGCGTAGATTATTGCCGTAGCTTGTGAGTTGAAACGGCTCGAGAGGATGTTAAAGTGTCTTCTGGTGAGAACGTTGAGGTGGATCCTGGGGAGAGCGTTGAAGCAGGATTCTGAAGCGAACGTGGGTCCCGGAAAGAGTGTTGAGGCGGCTCTTGAATAGACCATCGAAGCAACTTCTGCTGGAGGGAGTGTTGAAGTGGCTTCCTCTTTAGTTCGATTTACCCTTGTGAATTCCATGCTTCTTGACTGACCATCTCTCTCATGTTGAAGAAGTCCTTGGCTGAAGGTGAGCATGGTCTACATGTCTCTATCTTGTATGCTCGGTGGGTCTTTTGTACGTAATGGTCGTTGATATGGTGAAGCTTTGGATGGAATTAATCGACGGTGGGTCTTTTGTACGTAATGGTCGTTGATATGGTGAAGCTTTGGATGGCATTAATCGACGAGCAACAATAGTTCCTGGGAGAAACTGTGATCAGAAGAGACTGGCAGGGAGAGGCGTGATAGTTACGGGCACGAACTTGGCAGTCTTCATATAGTGGTAGAGCTCGTCTCATTGTTAGAGGGATAAACCGGAACCGATGGATTTCTTGATGTTGCCTCTGGAATGAAAAATAGGGAGACAGTCCCCTGCCCACAAGTATCCATTGAGCCTTCGACTTGATATATGTTGTCACGCTGGTTTCATGAGGTCGTCTTTACTACGTTGTGTTTCATAGATATCCAGGAATATCACCAATCTTTGACAATATGTCTGTTCTCTTGAGTGTATACTCGTATTTGAACATCTTGGAATCATAATGATAGCGTGCTTGCATCCATGTTTGAGATGGACAACGCGCTAAGAAGTCCCCTGTCACACTCCTTTGGTAACGCAACTACTTATTCTATGGGAGACGAAATTCAAAAAGCGTCTCTTAATGTTTCTGCTTTCGACACAGATATAGAATATCTTGGACGTTGTTTCATCATTGTGGCAGTCGTGTATGCGGTACTGGAGTTGGATTTGGCGCGCAGGATGTTGTATCTCGGTGGTTTTCCTCTTACTGCTTCGGCAAAACAGGTTCTTTCTAGCAGGGCAGATATTGTTGTAGATGAGCGTTCAACAGCTCCAGAGGATGACCAAAAATGCAGATTCTCCAACATAACACGATAGACGTGCACCACTGTCTAATAGACTGACTCGTCCGGATCTTTCTCAAAATGATGTGTGGACATCATTATCTTCTTGAGGCTGCTCCCTTGAGGTATAGGCTCCAGTGGAAGATTGCCACCATAGAGCGTTGATACGTTGCACCGGCATTCTTTAAACCAAATGGCAGTATAGTATAATAAAAAAATTCGAGAGGAGTTCGAAAAGTTATCTTACTTGCGTCATGCTCGTACATCCTCATCTGGTTGTAGCCGCTACATCCATCCATGAAGGAGAACATGATGTGTCCCCTGATGGCATCCACTAACATGTCGATGCTAGGTATAGGAAAATCATCTTTTGGGAAGCATCTGCTCAAGTCTCTGAAATCCACACAGCACCTGATCTCGTGTATGAACTGTCTCGGAGACTGTTTAATCGGATTGGATCCAGGTACGACATGTAGATGATAGGTGACCAATTTTTCATCTAAATCCGGCATTTCTTCATACCTCCAAGCGAATATGTCATGATACTCCTTGAGAAGTTCCATGAACTTCGTGCGTTCATCCGTACACAAGGTTGAGCTGATGGATATAGGCCTAGGAGATTCCTCAACGATTTCAATCTCATCAGTTGTGTAGTTGGTACCATCTTGCAGCTGACATGGAGAGTCTGGCACTTCTTCTTGTGGCTCGTCATTATTGTAGCATTTCATTGGGCGAAGGGAAGAATTGAGATGCCTTGTGAGCAAGGATGCATCATGGGGCCTAGCCTTCGATGATGCAAGTCGTTCCTCCTCCTAGATTGACGCCCACATAGGGGGTGGGATGCAATGGACTTTGTCTGTTCCTTCTCGCGGAGCTTCCCTCGGTTTGAACAGTTTCACTCCGCATATTTGTTCATAAGGAGACAATGATGTAGGAATACAAATGACTTCTTTATTCAACATAGTCTTCAGGCATTGGTGATATGCTGAAGGTACGATCCCGTATGTGCTGGTCTGGTTTCCACCAAAGTCTGTCATTGTGTTAGGATGCCATGCGATCTTGCCTGAGCGAACCTAGACCGTCCTGAGAGTCTTGAGAGTAATCACATCAAAAGACACTCCCGTGTCGATGAGGTCCCTCTTGAACTATGCATCCTTGATGTGTGCAGTGGCATGTAGGGCCCGGTTGTGACCTTTTTGTGGTTGATTGCAGCAAAACGTCTCTTCCCGCCGATTCTTCGAGAGGTGTAAAAGTTCGCATAAACTTTCCACTATAGAAACCACTTCCTGATCCACTGTCCTCTGGCTCATAGTGAGACTATTGACTTGAGGAGGATCGTTGTGAGGATCAATCTAATTTTAAATTATCAAATCCCTTTTCTCTGATTTGTAACTCAGTTTTTCAAATTATTTCTTTTAAACATTTCTAATGGGTTTGTGAATTTTACAGATCTCTGATCAATCAATTTGTGGGATTACCAGTGGTGGATATAGCATGAAGTTTACAGTTGGGAAGACAACAGTGGTGTGGCCAGCAGTGGTGCTAACCATCTTCTTTGTGTTGATGGTTCAAATTAGTAGTTCAGAAGGTTTTTTGATTTTATCAAAGTGTGAATATTCATCAAGTCAGTTCGATAAACCAAGTAAGGTTACAGTTATTCTATCTTTTAAATATTTTCATTCAAGTTTTCAATGGCAAAATCATCATTTTCAACCATTACCTTATATCAGTAAACCCTATCAGAAAATTCAAAAAAAAATGGCTCCCAAGTCTCAGTCATTTTTTCCCGAAATTTTAGCAATCAATCAAGAGGATTTCAGTCAATTCTTTTGTTACCATCTTATTCAAAATCTCTAAAATATTCTTACCGATATTATGGAAATACTTATGGTTACAATCTAAATCTTATTTTACTCCCATATCTAATTGAATATAGGGTTTCCCAAAATAAAAGATACTTAATCAATTTTCCAATTATCTGCAAACCCTATCTCAACACCTATTGGTATATTAATACTGAGGAAAAGATTGAAAATAATCAAATTCTTAGAAAAAGCCAGAAAGTATCTCTCAGGAAAAATCATGTCTGCTACTCAAGGTGATCGTATCAATCAACTATCTAGACAACTAAGGAATGCAAATATTGATTTATCTGCAAACTAAAGAAGAATAGTTGGTTCATCACAAACAATCGATGCAGTTGCTGATCAGTAGGCATATGGAGTCTTAGGGAAGCAGAAAGAGAAAACTAAGATGAAGATGAGAGTCACCAGATCTGAAATCAATTCTCTTTGGGGAAAATATATGTTTATGGGTAAAAACTACTTCTGCTGGTTTTGGTAATTTGGGGTGTGTGGATGAGAAGTGAATCTAAACCCTAAACAAATGCACTGCACGGGAGTGCTTTTGATTCGAGAGATCAATCTATACAATTCTGGCCTAAACCAAGAAATGGCCGTTCCAGACTTATTTCGGTCACAAAGTGAAGGAGATGGGGTTGATCATAGGGAGGGAAGCGAAGAAGGTGTTGAGATTATGAAGGTCTAGGCTTGTTTATGACTTGTAACAGAAATGTGAGCAGGCTTATGATTAATGCAAGAAGGCTCTGGGTGTTTGAATACGTTTGTATTAACACTTGGTTTTCTGTCTTGTCTTCTGGAAATAGGGAGGAGAACCTATTTATACAAGTCATTTGAGACTTATTCACGTCTCTCGTGGGAATTGGAGTGATGGAGTAGTGGAGTTGTGTGTTAGCATCACACGATCAGTCTTGCCCACTTCTCCCATCATTACTAACCGTCCATGTCTTCCTAACACGCTCTTGTGATGGCGCGTTGCACACTGCACGATGTAAACCGCCAGACCAATACCCCAGTATGTATCCCCCAGTTTGTGACATGATTGATATCTCGAGTGTGTGGATCATGGGACCCACAGAAGGTAGCATGTGATGCTAGGTTAAATAACTAAGTTATTTAGAAAGTCGATACTTGTGAAGTATCGAGTGTAATCTACGCAAGTTATGCATCCAATGTATTCAGCATGTATGAAGCATCGATGTTAAGCATCATTCCCTGCCTACTTCATGTGATGGTTTGGAGGCTGCACTAGCAAGCCCTCCTTTGGCCGACCACATGCTGTGGTAGAGTGGCTGACGGTAATCATCATGATGCCTCATTGACCAATTAACTCCTGACTAGGGTTGTATAACCAAGCAGGTGAAGTTGGATGGACGAGATGATCTTTGAGACGCTCATCTGTGACCGTTAGTGGAATTAGGGTTTATGAAGAGGTGCGCAAGCCTCACTCTTCAGCTTGGTCGAATCCAAGATTGGGACACGATGATGGCCAAGCAGATCGTGCATGCGTGTAGACGGCATGACGATGTAGGCACCCATACCTCATTATCTCATGAAAGTGTGATTTGGGCCACTCAATTCGTCCAGCGAAGTTGAGTGGTCGAGATCAATTTGCGACAGAAAACTGGTGCCGCAAAAGCCGCGCATCATGCCATCTTCGGGTGCGCGTTCCAAGACAACCAAGCTTGGTCGGTCTTGGCCGATTATCTTGGCGAGTAGGTGGTAAGCTGGTGTTCACGCATATACCTTAGTATCCCATGGAAACATGATCTAAGCCACTCAATTTGTTCGGCAAAGTTGAGTGGTCGAGATTAGTTTGTAATTGGGAGGTGTGACCACGCCTAGTTTGGGCGTGCGAATCGAGACAACCAAGCATGATATGCCTTGGCCGATCATGTATGGAGATAGATGGGCCCACGGTGGTCATGTTGATGTGCACCATACCTGCTTAGTCTAATCCTGGACTCTTCATTCGTGCAGGAGAAGATGGACGCTCATGATCGATACAAACCCTAATTAGGGTTTCACCGGCCGTGCGTCATGCCTTGTTTGGGAGAACGAATTTGGGATGACCAACCATAGTTGGTCCTGACCAATTGGTCATGTATGTAGGCGGGCCCACGGTGATTGTGTTGACATGCTCTGGGCCCTTTGAATCTACATCTACACCGTCCATCTATGCCTGCGGAGATGGATGGTTGAGACTGTTTTGCGACACATGTAATGTGCCGTAAATCCTAATTTAGGGTTTCACGTCCGCGTAGCTTTGGCTTGGACGGTTTATCAAGCTACGCCACCCTTTTGGGGAGGTGGACCCTGCGGGGCCCGCGTTGGGTCAGTAGTGAATATTCCAATACTTGCCTGGGGTCATGGATTCAATCTAAGCCATCCAATCATGCTTGTGAAGTTGGATGGTCGTGATCATTTCTGAGACTGATATGGACAGTCCAGATTCAAATATGCTCAATCGGGCTAGTATAACACTCCGGGAGATGTATGCTCAATCGGGCTAGTATAACACACCGAGAGTTGTAGCCTGTACGGGTATTTCTTATATGCTTCATTATTAATGCTTGGAGGTTTGTGTTGTTCTGCTGAGAACAACACTCAGTCGTCATGCCGCACTGATAATGAGTACAATAAATACAAGGCTGGTCATGCATTAATTAATAATGCTGTAAATTCACAGGGTATATGGGATTGTTGCTACATGCTCCAACCTGGATGAATTTCGTGTATTTAATTCACAGAATATTGGGATTTTTTCCACATGCTCCATTCTAGTTGAATTAGTAAAGTGAAGAAGTATTCATCACTTATTAAGGGCTTTATCTTTTGCAAGATCTCAGCGCATAATTTTGGATTTTACAATTTTAGCCTTAAGTGAAAATCCACCATCAATAATATCATAATAAGGAAATTAGAATTTTGGGGCACAATCTTTTGCTGGTAAGGTTAAACAATGAAGATGAAATAGATGAAGTAATTGCAAGTGGTCCTTGGCTAATAGATGGTGTTCTCTTCAGTGTTCAGAAATACTATAATCACATTCCTCTGAAGTATTATGTATTTGATAAATAAATTTTCACTGTGCAATTTAAATACCTGAAGCTGGAGCATATGAATGTAGCTGTGATAGATGAAGCAATTGGATTTATGGGGAAGAAGATTTTAACAAAACAAAAGAATTGCAGACCTCGCACAAGAAATACTGTTAAAGCTAGAATTGAAGTGGAATTGAATAAATCTCTTCACAAAGGAGGATGGTGGAAGACTTTAACTGAAGAAGATGTATGGATTAGATACCACTAGGAATTACATCATAAGAACATCTGTCCAAAGTGTTTTGTGATTGATCATAAGGATAAAAATTGTGAGTATACCTCCCATTTACTCTACTTAGATTATCTCACTGCTGCTGAATATGAAGCTCTTCTTAAGGAGGATAGTGAAGCTACTAAGGAGAAGAATGAAAATAACTCAACAATTTACATGGAAGAGGAGATAGATGATGAAGGTAATATAGAAGATTCTAGAAATGTAAATAGGATGAGAAATTCCAATCTCAACACTGAGCCATCTATGAATCCCCACAATATTCACATTCAACCACCTACAGTTATGCAAGGTCATGATATTACTAATATGGATCATCAACACAACACCATGATTGAATCGGATGAACCAAATGCAACAATTTCTGCACCCATGAATGATTGTGTCAGAGACTCTTCTTAGGTATACATATCATCTCATATTTTTTTAACATTTCTAGATATTTATTTTTGTCTAATAACATTATGAATATTCTATGCTGGAATGTACAAGGATTAGCAAAAAAAATGTATAAGAGACCAATTAGCTGTTTTAATCAAAAAACAATCTCATGATTTATTGTTTCTAACTGAGACAAAAATAGACACATTAAGAATGATTGATTTAGCTAAGTATTTAAACTATTGTAATCATGATTGCATAGATAAAGTAGGTCTAGATGGTGGACTCCTCTTGATGTGGAAAGATGGTATTCAATGTGAGATACAAGATAAAACCAATAATATCATCAATGTCATTGTAAATCTTCATCATGCTAATCCAAATGTTTTAGTTTCATTCATGTATGGTTCTACTTATACTGATATTAATAAAATCCAATGGGATATCATGACTAGTATAAGTAATAATATCATGCAACCTTGGCTAGTAATAGGGATAGGGGATCTAAAACATCTTCATACTTTAGATGTTATCTCATCATTTTCCCAAGATGATAGGTTTGTTCAGAATAAAATAAATGAATGTGGTCTGATGGATTTAAGTTACATTGGGAGAGACTTTACCTGGTCTAGTAATAATCTAGGTACTGGTATTAGAACTTCTAGGATATATATGGCATTATGCATTCAACAGTGGTGTAACAATTTCCCTAATGCTAGATTATATCATCTTATTCAAGCAGGCTCTGATCATTATCCTATAATGTTGCAAATTGATCAAGTTACTAAGAATTTGTGGAGACCTTTTAAGTTCTTTGTTATGTGGATAAAGCATGCTGGATTTAAAAATCAACTTGAAATTGTTTGGAATACTGATACAATAGGATCTCCTTCTCATCTTTTGACTGAAAAGAATAATTCTACTAGAAAAAGGTTGTCTTACTGGAATAAGATTGAATTTGCTGATATTTATAGTAATATAAATGCCTCTGCAGGATCAGATTCATAAAATCCAGAATGAACCAATTTCCGGTACTCAACGTGAAAGACTAAGTCACACAAATAAACAGTTAGAACTTTCGTTTAATATCAAAACAGAATTCTATAGGAAAAAATATGGAGATAGATTCATCATAGATATGGATAATAACTCTAGATATTTTCATACTCTAGCTAATAGAAGAATGTTTAGGAAAAACATTGATTGTTTATATGATGTTCATGGTAATTGGTATGATAATAGAGATGATATAGATAATATTGTTGTCACTCATTTTAGTTATGTGAGTTGTACTACTTTACATCATGTCCTGAGAATATTTATGATATAATCCCTACTGTTATCACTAATAATTTGTCTGAAGATTTTACCAGAATTCCTTCCACTGAAGATATTCTTAAGGTTGTTAAAGACATGGCATCTTGGATCTCTCCAGGCCCAGATGGCTTTCAAGATGGTTTTTACCAAGCTAACTGGAGCATTGTTGGTAATGATGTAGTTAAAGCAGTTCAGAACTTCTTTATTACTGGTCATATGCCTAGAGAATTTAATAAAACTTACTTATCTTTGATTCCTTAGGTTGACATTGCTAAATATCCTCCTGATTTTAGACCTATAGGTTTGTGCAATACTATCTCTAAGATAATTTTTAAGATTTTAGCAAATAGGATCAAACCTCATCTTAAAAAGATTATTTTACCTTATCAATCTGCTTTTGTTCCAAGTAGATCCATTCAGGACAACATAATATCTAGTGAGATATTTCATACTATGAAGCATAAGGAGGGTTACACTGGTACAATGGCTCTTAAATTGGATTTATCAAAGCTTTTGATAGGTTAGAGTGGCCATTTATTTTTGGAATGCTTAATAAAGTTGGTTTCACTGATAAATTTTGTAAATACATTCAACAACAAAAATTTCTATTCTTCTCAATGGTTCTCCCACTAATGTTTTTTGTCCTACTATAGGTTTAAGACAGGGGGATCCTTTGTCCCCCTATCTTTTTATTATTGCTATGGACTATTTATCCAGACTTCTTATTAATATTGCTTCTAACCATGTTATTTCTGGTGTTAATGCAGCTAGAAACGCCCCTGCAATTACTCACCTTTTATTTGCAGATGACATCCTTATTTTCACTGATATGCACAATGTGACAGGTATTCTGGATACACTAAATCATTTTGGTAAATTCTCAGGTCAGTTGTTGAACTTTAATAAATCTAGTGTTTCCTTCTGCTAGAACTGATCTTTGTAGAGCTCTTGCCATGGTTGAAATAAAAGACACTGATAAATATCTAGGCGTGACTCTTTTGATAGGTACAGAAAAATCTAAAGATTTCAAACCTATTATTCAAAGTTTTAATGCTACGCTTATTCCCTGGAAAGGAAAAAAAATATAAACCATGCATCTAGATCTACCATGGTAAAGCATGTCTTAAATGCTTTACCCACTCATCAAATGGGTGATTTTAGAGTTCCTAAAAACATCATTACTCAATTGGACCTTATACAGAGGCAATTCTGGTGGGGCAAAGATGGTTCTCATAAAGTCTTTTACTTTATAGGATGGGATAAACACTAGTGGAAAATAAAAAAAAAATGTTTGCCAGAAACACACTTAAAACAGCTAAAAAACTCTGTTTCTGGCAGCCCTAATATTGTAGTCTTATTTCTGAAAAAGACTGTGCCTGGGATTCCTTAAATTTATTAAATTAGGACTGCTTCCAACAGTCCATTGATATAGCTGATAGAAGCATCTTTATTGCTGGATCATATTTCATAAAAAAAAAAAAAAAACTGTTCAGCTGAATCCAAAGTTGGTTCAATTGAATCTTAAACTATAACCAATTACAAAATATTAAATGAAAATCCAATATGATAGAAATGGACAAGAAATTCAAAATGATATACTTAGAAGCAAAATTATTATACAAATTCCTCTACATCCAAATTTTTATATAAAAAAGTGTATTCGGTTTACAACTTCAACTATCTAAAATACCTTACTAAGTTGAAAATGCTCAACCTATATTGATATTCCAAGCTTAACAAACAGAAAGCATCAACACTAAGTTGAAGGCAAGGCTTCACCGATATTTTCCATCATTTCTGCCTTTCGAGCAATGCTGAACTAATCCTCCAAGTCAGAGTAATTCCCACCATCCAACTTCCTTATTGTGGTTCTGAAATCCATTGGACGAATGGATGCTCAATTACGTCATATTTTTGGTTCCAGATTCACCTACACATAAATGTTTTAGTGTCTATTCCTCGGTAAAATTCAAAGACAGTTGATCAACAAGACATCTTGAATAAACTAAAATTCAAATACAGTTGATCGACAACTAATGGCTTGAGACAGTATATCAATACAGGAATGTGCTAAAAGGAAACCTGTTAATGTTATAAGATTTCTTCTTTCCTTTTAAGGAAGCATTAAGTTATGGTTCATTAGCAGTGAAAAATAGAAAGAACTCTTACTAGTTAAGTAAATAAAAGTAGTAAGAAAATACCTTGAGGAACAAATATGAGGTAGACCGATGAACTCTTGAGGCATTTGTCTTTTTATGGATGATAAACACCCTTATCCCTAGCGATTTTCCTCCTAGCGGTAAACATTTTGATGGCATGGATATAAACATTCAACATTAGACAAGCTAATTTTAAACTACAAACAAATGAAAATAACAATTCTGGTAATTTTAAAAAGATTCTAAACAAAGTCAAGGAAAATAACATACCACTCATTTTACACAACTAATTTTTTGGGACCTCAACTATACGAAATTTTATTCGTGAAGGTGTGAAGGAACTGGTGATGGATTGGTGGAGGTTTTGGTGGTCTGTGAAGGTGGACTTTATGGTGGTGACGGGCTGAATTTAGTTGTGATGGTGAACTGGCGGTAAATTTTGGACATGAGTTGTTGAGATCTTTCACAAACATGTGAGGGGAAGTTCTAAGGTCGAGAGGTTACATGATGTGAATGAAGTGGTGACGGTGGTAGATGCAAGGTTAGATAACATTTAAAAATCTCCTATCTAAATTTTTATCAAGCAAGTAGAGTGCAGGATTATCTTGGCCCAAATATATCCTTTGCTAAATGTTACCAACCCCTTTTATAGCCAATTGTCCCCTGCAAACATAAATCACATAGAGACCCAACAATTAGAAGCATGTACATAATCAAAATCAATGAAAATATAAGTAATTCCTTAGTTCCAACCAACAAGGTTGCAGGCTAATCAAAGTCCAAAATACAGATAGAGGATAACTTGAGCATAAGAAGCAATAATCATCAAACAGAATAGGAAAACATTTACCACCACAAGATTATAAACATACATCCACAACCAAACCCAACAAAAGCACCAACTAACACAATAACATACAAAGAAAATGGCAGGAAATCCCATACATGCATAGCTTTAATCCATTTAAGAAAACCCATAACTTAGAGGACTAAAACAGAAAACCCGTACAAAAATAGAATGGATACTAACAAAATGAACACTTAAAATCATGATTCAAACCCACTAACTGACAACTTCACCTTCCCCCTGAACTTCACTAGCAATAATTCTCTTGATTACCTTGCTCTATGATAGGTGTTGTAAACACCTAATTTTATATCTAGTATTTATGCTTTCTTTGCTATTTATTTTGTAAAATATGTATCTTATGTTTAGTTTTGAGTTTATTAGGTACTTGGGAGTCATTATGAGCAAAAGAAAGAAGAAAGCGTTCATTCGGAGCGAAAAGGAGCACGAAGGTCAATTCACATACGAGTTATACTTGGAGCGGGATAATGCGGAGAAAAGAAGAAGAAATCATCCAAATTACACAAGAAGGGCAAAAAGGTCATTTCACAGGAAATTACTATTGGGAGCCGAGCTAATGATAAGGGGATGGAAACTTGGCTAGCCCTTATCAGAACTAATTACCTATTAAAGGCACCCAAACTGGGGTGGCTCCTATTTTGGGTACAAACAGATGTCCCAATTCAAAGCTCTAGTTAGGTCGAGAAGAATTTTCGTTCTCAATCATTTACAGCCGAAATTGAGAAGAGATGGAAAAAAACCATTGCTGCTGTCCGAGAAATCGAGTGAAGAAATTTGAAAATGAGAGAACTTAAGATCGAGAAGGAGTCCAGGGTTTTTGGTAGTGTGGAAGATCAAGGAGGAGTTAGGTTGATGTTTCTGATCGATTAAAGAAGGGTTTGAGAAGCTGCTTTTCTCGATTTAGAGAAGTTCATGGTGATATGGAAGACAGATGTTTTGGAGAAGGAATTTGGGGATGAAACAGATGTGTTTGTTGAATCTGAGAGTGAGCAGATGATAGTTGAACTGTAATGTAAAATTAGGAGTTGGGTTTGGTGACTATAGAGATGTGGAAGGTACTGAAGACAAGGGTTGATTTCAATTGCTCATGAGGAGAAGAATAATGAGTTTCTGAAGTTGGTTAGGATTTTAATGAAGGAATGGGTTGACTCAGAGTTGTAGATGGAGATTGTGGCTCAGGGTATGAAGTTGGGAAGTATGATGCAGCTGGGATGGTTAGGTTTCTGGAGTGTTGCTGCTGCAAATTAAGTTCTGTGTATGTGATTCAATGCAGGTCAATCAAGAGATGAACAAGTAATGAGAATGGGATTTTGGTCATGCTACTGAGAAGAATTGAAGCTAGCTTGTGAAGCTCATATGGGGTTAGATGTATGTGCAGGTATGGTGCACTGGAATGAAGGTTTGTGTATGAATTTCAGAAGCTAAATGGAGCAGGTGCAGCTTAAGAAGAACTAATGTTACAATGTGAAGCTGTTAGTGATGGGGTTTTACAGTGAGAATGAATAGCAGGTGGAAGGGTTATCACAGCTGGAGTTATGGGTATTTGCAGAAACAGCTGAATTGTAATGGTTTGAGTGTATTGTAGAGATTGTTGCGGTTTGAGTTGAGCTTAACTGAATGGAGGAAGCTGCGATGAAGTGGTTGTGACTGTTGGCAGGAGTTTGTAGCTGCTACAGGTGGGAGGCTGAGATGCTGCAAGTGAACTAGGTATACTCTTCAGCTGGTAATGAAGCCACAGTTCGAGTGTGCGTTGCAGCTGCAGGAAATGGCATTGCAGCTGGTGGTTGGAAGAGTTGATGATACAGCTGTGGCGTAAGCAAGAGAAGCAACATGGAATGGACTTTGGTGGAGTTGTAGTGGGATCTGGTACTTCAGCTATTGGCTGTGCAGGATAGTGGTGTTACGATCTGTGTAGTCATGGTTTGGTGGGGTCGATCGAGTTTGGAGTAACGTAAGTGACGAAGGATGATCAGAGCTATGGACCGAACTTGGCAATGGATGGAGTTATGGGACTGTAATGGCAGGGTATGAAGCTATAGGAATGAATTGAAATGCTGGAGATGAGATGAATTTTTTGTGGGTTTATCTCAGACAAGGTTTAAACATCAAAGAGAAATGGCTAGGTGTTGGTTCTGGTGGAGGTGTTTCATTGCAGGTTTTGTTTGCTTGCCAGGGTTGACTTGTTGCAGGTGTAGATGTTGTTGTGTAGCAGGGAGAACAGCCATCTTGGCTGTGACAGAGTTGGCATCATGGTGCGGCAGGGCCATCATGGCTGAGCGCAATGATTGCAACAGCTCATGCCAAAGAAAGTCAGCCACTCAGTTCTGATTAGGTTCCAATTCCGTTCCTAACTCGTAACGCCGTTAATGACCATTAACTTGACCGTCAGTCTTAACGGTGGACTGTTATGTTTTACCGGTGACCGGGTGGACTTTTCCGGTCACCTGAGCTACTTTCCGGCGACTATTTTCTGGGTCATATTTTCAAATGGGTTTCTCACACTTGGTTCATGGGCTTGGTGAACTTCTTGCTATTGGACTTTGAGCTTTGAAGACCTAATTTTGGAAAGTTGGAAAAGCTATAAAAGGAAGAGTTTCTATTCTTTTAAGGGGATCACGTATTTTTTACTAGGTTTTTGGAGGAGAGCAGCGACTAGGGTTTGCTTCCATTTATTTTTATGTTCTTCATTTTATTTTTAATAATAATAATTATGTTGAGTTCAAAAACCATGAGTAGCTAAATTATTTTATTGGTTATGGGATAATAAGTAGATTTCACAAATAATATTGGAATCAATGAAGTAGTTTTGTCTCAATATTTTACTGTTTATGATTCATTGTTATTATTGATATATGATTTGATTGTTTATTTGGTTGAGTCCGGAATCAATCCGATTTGCATTCATTTCTAGAGCTATATTAGGGTTTTCAATACGAAAACGTTGTTCATCCCTGATTCTAAGTAGCATAAATATGGGTAGTGCTTGTAGAGATATATCCTACTAGTCACATATGAATCATAACTTGGGTTAAATTGATTTAGTGCTTTTACACATTTCGATTGCCTTGATTAGTCTTATTCCATATAGCTTATTGCTTTTAGGGAGTTAAATCTAAATTGCTTTTACACTTTAGGTTGCCTTCTAGAAAGAATTCACATATGCATCTTTTAATGTGGTTGTGATGAAATCAGGGAATTAGCGGAATAGTCTCGCGATCAAGATATTCTAGGACTTTTAGTAAATGAGAGAGTAAATATCAATTCTAGTCAGTGATGAAAATATGTGTTTGTGAATGAAACTATCCCGTGACCAATACTTTCTCCATATTGATTATTTTCATACTTTATTGCTTTCAATTTATTTTTATTGCTTTGATAAAACAACACCCCCCCCCTTTGGTTACTAAGAAACTGAAATTTTGCATAACAACAAAAATCCTCTCCGTGGATACGAACTCTTTCTTATCGCATACTACTTTATTTTAGGAAGTAAGAAAGTGAAATTATTTCTACGTCGGCTGACAACCGATCAGATTTTGGCGCCGCTGCCGGGGAGGCAAACGGCTTGTTATTAAGTTTTTAGTTTCTTTTTATCATTTTTTTTGCTTGCATATTTGCTTTCCGTTTCTTGTCTTGTTTCTTACTTGTTTGCGAGAATTGTTTTTCAGGTACTAATCCCTGGATTATAAGGATTGGATCTATCCAAGGTGCGGGATTGCTACTCGAAGAGGCACAATACTCCAACCAAGTCAAGACACAACGGAAGAACAAGTCGTGGAAGTAGAACACGAAGCTCTTCATCAAGAGGTGGAAGAAGAGTTACATCTAGAATAAGAACTAGAGGTTCCATTTGTAGAAGAACCACTAGTTGAAGAAGAAGAAGCAATGGAAGACGCAAATTGTACACTCAAGGATTTGGCGTCTCATAGGCTTGATGCACAACGATGGTGTATTCAAACCAACTCAACATTCGAGATCAAGTCGGGGTTTCTTAGAGAGTTGCCAAAGTTTCATGGTATGGCGAATGAAGATCCAAATAAGCATTTTATGGAGTTCTATACCATTGTAAAGGCTATGCTTCTAGCGGAGACCGATGCCGATGGTGCAATGATGAAAGTTTTTCCATTTTCTATGGTGGACAGCGCTAAGGATTGGTTGTATTGTTTGCCTGCCGGCAGTGTCACTACGTGGAACGGGTTAAAGAAAATCTTTCTAGAGAGGTATTTTCCTGCGTCGAAGGCCACTCAAATTCGCAAAGAGATTTGCGGAATAAAGCAACATGTGGGAGAGTCTTTGTATGAATGTTGGGAGCGATACAAGAGATTGGTGGCAAGCTGTCCTCACCATCAATTCAGTGATGCTATGATAATCCAGTACTTCTACGAAGGTCTCCAATCAAGTGATAGATATCTTCTTGACGCATCGGGTGGTGGTGCACTAGTGAACAAGACGGTGGCCCAAGCTACCGATTTGATTGAAAGCATGGCTGCAAACTCGCAACAATTCTACACAAGAGGTGAGCCAATGGTGAGGCAAGTGCATGAAGTTAGTGATTCATCATCATCACACCGTGATCAAAGGATGGACAATATGGAGCACATGATGCAAAAGATGGCTGCGGTTATATTACCTTCATATGGTGAAGAGTTGGAGCAAGCTAATGCGGTTTTTCCAAACCAACCAAGAAGGTATGATCCCTATTCCAACACCTACAATCCGGGATGGAGAGATCATCCAAATTTCAGCTATGCCAACAAGCAAGGAGCGGCTCAACAACCTTCTTTCAACCGTCCAAGTGGATTTCCAACCAACAACAACAACAATTTCAACCTCAACATCAACAATTCCAAGCAACATCAACAACAATTCCAACCTCCAAAGAACAATTTCAGCAACAACAACAACAACCGGTGCAAAACCAAGGTTCCGATATTGATGCAAAGTTGCAAACAATGATGCAAGGTATTTCTACCATGTTCAAGGAGAGCCAACAAGAAACCAAGAGTGTGATTAAGGATTTGCAGACTCAAGTGGGCTCCATGGCGATTGACATCAACAAGTTGAAAGCTCAAAATAGTGGGAGACTCCCTTCTCAACCTATAAACCCAAAGGAGGGTGTTAATGCTATTACATTGAGAAGTGGTACACAACTTGAGCAACCCAAAGTTGCTTATTTGGGTGAGGAAGAAGCTCCAATAGAGCCGGTTTTGGAGGAAAAGAGGGATGAAATTCCCCAAACACCCGAGGTACCAACTCCTAACTCTAAAACTCCTATTCTTACTTATGTTCCTCCTATACCTTTTCCTCGCAGACTTGCAAGTTCTAAGAAGGCGGAACTAGAAAAGGAGATTTTAGACGTTCTCAAGAAGATTCATGTGAATATACCACTCATTGATGCTATCAAGCAAGTTCCTAAGTATGCGAAAGTGTTGAAGGACTTGTGTACCAACAAGCAAAGGCTTAAGGTAAATGAAGTGCTAAGTGTGGGGGAGAATGCTTCGGCAATCTTACAACACAAACTCCCACTGAAATGCAAGGATCCCGGTAGCTTTGACATCCCCGTCACAATTGGTAACACTACTTTTGACAAAGCAATGTTGGATTTAGGTGCATCCGTTAATGTTATGCATGCATCTATGTATAATTCACTTAATCTAGGTCCTTTGAAAAAGGCTAAAATTGTGTTGCAATTAGCCGATCGCTCTAATGTTTACCCAATGGGTATTTTTGAGGATGTTCTTGTGCAGGTTAATAAACTTGTATTCCCTGCTGACTTTTGTGTGCTAGAGATGGATGAAGGTGCACCGGACTCGTCTCTTCCATTGCTACTTGGACGCCCTTTCATGAAAACGGCTAAGACGATCATTTATGTAGACAAGGGAACGTTGAATATGGAGTTTGACGGAGAAATAATACGTTTCAACATTTTCGAGACGATGAGATATCCTAGTGATGTCCACTCTTGTTTCTCCGTTGATGTTATGGATGCATTGGCGCAAAAAGTGTTTGAATTAAATGGTGATGATGCTTTGGAAACTGTTTTAACTACATCCATGGATGATGGAGTAGAGTGTGGTAATGAAGTTAAGGAAGCCCTTGGTGATATCAACTCACTACAAGGATGTCCGGAAACTCATAATGTCTCTTTTATTTCTTTACCATGCAGTGATGACAAGCTTTTACCTTCTATTGTTAAATCTCCAAAGTTGGAATTGAAACCTCTTCCAAGTCACTTAAAGTACTTGTACTTGGGTGAAAATGAAGAGTTACCTGTGATTGTTTCTAACGAGCTTAGTGAATTACAGGAGAAAAAACTTCTAAGGGTGATAAGGAAGCACAAGACGGCCATAGGATGGACAATCGCTGATATCAGGGGTATAAGCCCTGCCGTTTGTATGCATAAGATTCATTTGGAGGACGATGCAAAGCCTAAAATGGATGTGAAACGTCGTTTGAACCCTCCTATGATGGAAGTTGTGAAAAAGGAGATACTCAAGCTTTTGGAAGTGGGTGTTATCTACCCCATATCCGATAGCAAATGGGTGAGCCCGGTACAAGTTGTACCAAAGAAATCAGGGGTGACCGTGGTGTAGAATGATGAGAATGAACTTGTCCCAACTCGTGTGCAAACCGGTTGGAGGGTTTGTATTGATTATAGGAAATTGAATGCCACTACTAGAAAAGATCACTTTCCATTACCTTTTATTGATCAAATGCTTGAACGTCTAGCTGGACACTCTTATTATTGCTTTCTTGATGGCTATTCAGGTTATAATCAGATTGTGATAGCACCAGAGGATCAAGAGAAAACCACTTTCACTTGTCCTTTCGGTACTTTTGCATATAGAAGGATGCCTTTTGGCTTGTGTAATGCTCCAGCTACCTTTCAAAGGTGTATGGTAAGTATCTTTTCCGAGTATGTTGAAAACATCATTGAAGTGTTTATGGATGACTTTAGTGTCTTTGGTGATTCATTTGACCTATGTTTACACAACTTGTCATTAATTCTTGAACGATGTGTTGAAACAAACCTTGTGCTAAATTGGGAGAAGTGTCATTTCATGGTAACTCATGGCATATTTTTAGGCCATATTATATCTTCTAAGGGCATGGAAGTTGATAAATCTAAGATTGACCTTATTCGTGCTCTAACCCCTCCCGCTACGGTGAGGGAGATACGTTCTTTTATTGGTCATGCAGGTTTCTATCGTAGGTTTATCAAGGATTTTTCCAAGATAGCATCACCACTTTGCAACTTATTGCAAAAAGATGTGGTTTTTAACTTTGATGAGAAGTGTATGGCGGCATTCAATCGTTTGAAAGAACTTTTGATTTCAGCCCCTATCATTAAACCACCGGATTGGAGCAAGCCTTTTGAGCTAATGTGTGATGCTAGTGACTACGCGGTTGGTGCGGTACTTGGGAAGCGTGTGGGGAAGATACCTCATGCCATTTATTATGCTTCTAGAACGTTAAATGAGGCCCAACAAAACTACACAACCACTGAAAAAGAGTTTTTATCTATTGTATTTGCATTGGATAAATTTCGCTCTTATCTAATTGGTACAAAAGTTGTTGTTTATTCTGATCATGCAGCTCTTAGGTACTTGCTAATGAAGAAAGAAGCGAAACCGAGGCTCATACGCTGGATTTTACTCTTGCAAGAGTTTGATATTGAAATCAAAGATAAGAAAGGAATTGAGAACACCGTTGCGGATCACTTGAGCCGTCTTGCTGTGGACAAGGAAGCTATCCCATTGCGTGAAAGTTTCCCGGATGAGCAACTCTTCTCAATTGCCGTTGGAGAACCATGGTATGCGGATATTGTGAATTACTTGGTAACTAAAAAAATCCCAAAGAACTTGTCTCGTGCTGAGAGGGACAAACTAAAGAGGTTAGGAAACCAATACATATGGGATGATCCATACTTATGGAAACATGGCAGCGACCAAGTAATGAGAAGGTGCGTTCCCGAATCCGAGTTTAATTCTATATTGTCATTTTGTCACTCCTATGCTTGCGGAGGACATTTTGGAAGTAAAAGAACCGCTCACAAGGTACTTGAAAGCGGTTTCTTTTGGCCAACCTTGTTTAAGGATGCACATATATTTTGCACAACTTGTGATAGGTGCCAAAGAACAGGCAATCTAGGTGCCCGAAATCAAATGCCACAAACCTTTATTCAATTTATTTAAGTTTTTGATGTATTGGGTATTGATTTTATGGGTCCTTTTGTCAACTCACATGGGAATTATTACATCTTACTTGCTGTTGATTATGTCTCTAAATGGGTGGAAGCTAAGGCCACCACTACTAATGATTCCAAGGTTGTTTCAGATTTTGTGCAAGCTAACATTTTTGCAAGGTTTGGAATTCTGAAAGCCATAATTAGCGATGGGGGTTCTCACTTCAACAACAGGACTTTGCAAAGCTTGTTGAAGAAGTACAATGTGTCACATAAGGTTGCAACACCTTATCATCCTCAAACAAATGGACAAGCCGAGGTGTCTAACCGAGAGGTGAAATCCATTCTTGAAAAGACGGTAAATCCAACAAGGAAAGATTGGAGCTTGCGACTTAATGATGCTTTGTGGGCGTATAGAACCGCATAAAATACACCTATTGGGATGTCTCCCTTTAATCTTGTGTACGGTAAACCTTGTCACTTACCCGTGGAGATTGAGCATAAGGCATTTTGGGCGATAAAGCAATACAATATAGAGATGGATGGGGCTGGAAAGCAAAGGAAGTTACAACTCCAAGAGCTAGAGGAGCTCCGCAATGATGCATTTGAAAGCTCTCGCATTTACAAGGAGAAAACAAAGGCATTTCATGATACTATGATTTCTAGAAAACAATTTTGTGTTGGGCAGAAAGTGCTTTTATTTAATACTCGCTTGCATTTATTTCCGGGTAAATTAAGGTCACGTTGGATCGGACCTTTCATTGTTACTAATGTGTTTTCTCATGGTGCAATAGAAATTCGTAGCATAGCTACAGGCAAGGAACTTAAAGTAAATAGGCACCGGTTGAAACCATATTATGAGAATTTCACTTCCGAAGTGGTGGAATGAGCGAATTTTGTGGATGCACTCCCTCTGGAGGAGTTGTAGAAAGCAAGGAGATAGTCGGGCAGACGACTTTAAACCAAGCGCTAAATGGGAGGCAACCTATAGGATGAGTATCTCTTGTCTTATTTTCATTTTCTTGTTTTGTTTTTAGCTTTTTCTTGTATTATATTGATTTTATTTTGCTGATTTCTTGTCATTTGTCATTCATAATTTCCCACATTGACTTACTTTGGATGATTCAATTTACATTGAGGACAATGTAAAGTTTAAGTGTGGGGGAGTGGTTAAGCATTTGCATTGTAAAATTTTTCACAATTTTCAACTTTTGTGTAAATTAGTGCATGAAAAACTCCAACTTATAGTTAGTTTAGAGTCACATAGTATCCATGTCGCTAAGATTACATCGAGATTCTCATAAGAGTGACTGAACTTAGAGATGACAGAGAACATGATCGGGTTTCTTATTTGTATGAGAGTTAAAGTTTGATTTAACCATGCTAGTGGCAAATATGGTGCAGACTGAATTCGGTAGTAGAGTAGTGGTCCCCTATAGTGGAGACTACCCATGTTACATCATGAGAGGCACCGACCTTCATTTCTTTGTACCTGTCTAAATTTGTGCTTTTAGAGTGTGTGTCACCGTACGTAAACTCCGGGTAGAATGGTGAGCTACCCAACCTCCCACCAATAGAAGCACTATTTTGATCTCTTGAGTGCTATTTTATCAATCATGAATGGTGACATCGAATTGCTAACTTACATACCACTTGTAATCTTGTTCGCAGCTAGCACCATCCACTTTATCTTTCTCGACATCAACAGGTCCATAGAAACACCATCATCATTAACAAGATAAGCATCACAAGTTAGAAGGAAAGTTGAAGACGTTCTAGGTTTACAAGCAATGGTACAAAAATGAGCAGATTTCAGATTCAAGTATAGCAACAAGACAAGGAGCATAATTTTTATAAGTTGAAGACTATTGTACAAGAGTGAAGATTATCAAGATGAGAATTCAAGAAGTTTATGATATCGAGACATACAAGTTGTGAAGAATCAAGCGGTAAAGTACTCACACCATGGCATTTGTACTTGCATTTTTATTTTTATTTTTATTCTATTCTCTTGTTAAAAAAAAAAAAAGAGACAAGAGAAAAGTTCTTTAGGATCATCATTAGTTTTTATTTTTGTTTGTTTTCATTTTGTATTTACTTTGCAAAAATAAAAAAAAAAAAAAAAAAAAAAATCATTGCATCATATTTTGGTTTGATTAGTTCATATTTTGGTTTTGTATTCATTCAATAAGCCAACGGAAGAAGAAATATCTACATTGAAGTTTCAAGCAACAAGGAATAAGAGGAAAGAATCACATTGTCAAGATTCTACGAAGTTCAAGAGTTATCATCAAGAGTTGAAGACCGAAGACGAAGACAAGGATTGAAGACCGAAGACGTTTCTATGGATGCTGTGAGAGTGGTGCTAGTTGCACGCCGAACGGATAATAAGGTAAGTAAGCATATTCCCACCTTCATTAAGTGGTTGATTTCATTTCTAAGAGATCGTCAGAAAAAAAAGGGTTTTCAAAATGAATAAAATATGTAGGTTTTCAAAACATTTCGGAGGGTTTGCCTTCCTACTATTCAACGTGTCTCAGGATTCTCTCTTCATTCCTACCTGGACACATGTGTGACCCATAAAGAGTTGTTTATTATTGAGTGCAATTTCATAAAACCTTTTTTTGTGAGGCAGAGTCAAGACTTTTGATCACTCCGAACCCGAATTTCTTTCAATAAGGGATGGTTATTTCTCTCTCAACTTTTAAGAATGAGATTGTGTTCATTTATGTGTCTAACTTCTTATGAATAGTGTGCAGAATCTTTATGTCTTCTTAGCGCGTTGGATACTATCTTTTCGGAGAACTTGTAAGTTGGAATTGTAGGTTGTGTGGGTATTTCTCTAAAAAAAACGCTCACGAGAATTGTATGTATCCTTTAGAATAAGTTTTGTTTGATTTTCTCGAGGACTAGCAAAGTCTAAGTGTGGGGGAATCTGATAGGTGTTGTAAAACACCTAATTTTATATCTAGTATTTATGCTTTCTTTGCTATTTATTTTGTAAAATATGTATCTTATGTTTAGTTTTGAGTTTATTAGGTACTTGGGAGTCATTATGAGCAAAAGAAAGAAGAAAGCGTTCATTCGGAGCGAAAAGGAGCACGAAGGTCAATTCACATACGAGTTGTACTTGGAGCGGGCTAATGCGGAGAAAAGAAGAAGAAATCATCCAAATTACACAAGAAGAGCAAAAAGGTCATTTCACAGGAAATTACTATTGGGAGCCGAGCTAATGATAAGTGGCTGGAAACTTGGCTAGCCCTTATCATAACTAATTACCTATTAAAGGCACCCAAACTGGGGTGGCTCCTATTTGGGGTACAAACAGATGTCCCAATTCAAAGCTCTAGTTTGGTCGAGAAGAATTTTCGTTCTCAATCATTTACAACCGAAATTGAGAAGAGATGGAAAACAACCATTGCTGCTGTCCGAGAAATCGAGTGAAGAAATTTGAAAATGAGAGAACTTAAGATCGAGAAGGAGTCCAGGGTTTTTGGTAGTGTGGAAGATCAAGGAGGAGTTAGGTTGATGTTTCTGATCGATTAAAGAAGGGTTTGAGAAGCTGCTTTTCTCGATTTAGAGAAGTTCATGGTGATATGGAAGACAGATGTTTTAGAGAAGGAATTTGGGGATGAAACAGATGTGTTTGTTGAATCTGAGAGTGAGCAGATGAAAGTTGAACTGTAATGTAAAATTAGGAGTTGGGTTTGGTGACTATAGAGCTGTGGAAGGTACTGAAGACAAGGGTTGATTTCAATTGCTCATGAGGAGAAGAATAGTGAGTTTCTGAAGCTGGTTAGGGTTTTAATGAAGGAATGGGTTGCCTCAGAGTTGCAGATGGAGATTGTGGCTCAGGGTATGAAGTTGGGAAGTATGATGCAGCTGGGATGGTTAGGTTTCTGGAGTGTTGCTGCTGCAAATTAAGTTCTGTGTATGTGATTCAATGCAGGTCAATCAAGAGATGAACAAGTAATGAGAATGGGATTTTGGTCATGCTACTGGGAAGAATTGAAGCTAGCTTGTGAAGCTCAGCTGGGGTTAGATGTATGTGCAGGTATGGTGCACTGGAATGAAGGGTTGTGTATGAATTTCAGCAGCTAAATGGAGCAGGTGTAGCTTAAGGAGAACTAATGTTGCAATGTGAAGCTGTTAGTGATGGGGTTTTAAAGTGAGAATGAATAGCAGGTGGAAGGGTTATCACAGCTGGAGTTATGGGTATTTGCAGAAACAGCTGAATTGTAATGGTTTGAGTGTATTGTAGAGATTGTTGCGGTTTGAGTTGAGCTTAACTGAATGGAGGAAGCTGCGATGAAGTGGTTGTGACTGTTGGCAGGAGTTTGTAGCTACTACAGGTGGGAAGCTGAGATGCTGCAAGTGAACTAGGTATACTCTGCAGCTGGTAATGAAGCCACAGTTCGAGTATGCGTTGCAGCTGCAGGAAATGGCATTGCAGCTGGTGGTTGGAAGAGCTGATGCTACAGCTGTGGCGTAAGCAAGAGAAGCAACATGGAATGGACTTTGGTGGAGTTGCAGTGGGAGCTGGTACTTCAGCTATTGGCTGTGCATGATAGTGGTGTTGCGATCTGTGTAGTCATGGTTTGGTGGGGTCGATCGAGTTTGGAGTAACGTAAGTGACGAAGGATGATCAGAGCTATGGACCGAACTTGGCAATGGATGGAGTTATAGGACTGTAATGGAAGGGTATGAAGCTATAGGAATGAATTGAAATGCTGGAGATGAGATGAATTTTTTGTGGGTTTGTCTCAGACAAGGTTTAAACATCAAAGAGAAATGGCTAGGTGTTGGTTCTGGTGGAGGTGTTTCATTGCAGGTTTTTTGGCTTGCCAGGTTTGACTTGTTGCAGGTGTAGCTGCTGTTGTGTAGCAGGGAGAACATCCATCTTGGCTGTGACAGAGTTGGCATCATGGTGCGGCAGGGCCATCATGGCTGAGCGCAATGATTGCAACAGCTCAGGCCAAAGCAAGTCAACCACTCAGTTCTGATTCGGTTCCAATTCAGATCCTGACTTTTAACGTCGTTAATGACCGTTAACTTGACCGTCAGTCTTAACGGGGGACTGTTATGTTTAGCCGGTGACCGGGTGGACTTTGCCGGTCACCTGAGCTACTTTCCGGCGCCGAATTCCGGCCAGAAACACAATTTTCCGGCGACTATTTTCTGGGTCATATTTTCAAATGGGTTTCTCACACTTGGTTCATGGGCTTGGTGGACTTCTTGCTATTGGACTTTGGGCTTTGAAGACCTAATTTTGGAAAGTTGGAAAAGCTATAAAAGGAAGAGTTTCTATTCTTTTAAGGGGATCACGTATTTTTTACTAGGTTTTTGGAGGAGAGCAGCGACTAGGGTTTGCTTCCATTTATTTTTATGTTCTTCATTTTATTTTTAATAATAATAATTATGTTGAGTTCAAAAACCATGAGTAGCTAAATTATTTTATTGGTTATGGGATAATAAGTAGATTTCACAAATAATATTGGAATCAATGAAGTAGTTTTGTCTCAATATTTTACTGTTTATGATTCATTGTTATTATTGATATATGATTTGATTGTTTATTTGGTTGAGTCCGGAATCAATCCGATTTGCATTCATTTCTAGAGCTATATTAGGGTTTTCAATACGAAAACGTTGTTCATCCCTGATTCTAAGTAGCATAAATGTGGGTAGTGCTTATAGAGATATATCCTACTAGTCACATATGAATCATAACTTGGGTTAAATTGATTTAGTGCTTTTACACATTTCGATTGCCTTGATTAGTCTTATTCCATATAGCTTATTGCTTTTAGGGAGTTAAATCTAAATTGCTTTTACACTTTAGGTTGCCTTCTAGGAAGAATTCACATATGCATCTTTTAATGTGGTTGTGATGAAATCAGGGAATTAGCGGAATAGTCTTGCGATCAAGATATTCTAGGACTTTTAGTAAATGAGAGAGTAAATATCAATTCTAGTCATTGATGAAAATACGTGTTTGTGAATGAAACTATCCCGTGACCAATACTTTCTCCATATTGATTATTTTCATAATTATTGCTTTCAATTTATTTTTATTGCTTTGATAAAACAACACCCCCCCTTTGGTTACTAAGAAACTGAAATTTTGCATAACAACAAAAAGCCTCTCCGTGGATACGAACTCTTTCTTATCGCATACTACTTTATTTTAGGAAGTAAGAAAGTGAAATTATTTCTGCGTCGGCTGACAACCGATCACTCTACTTCCAATTTCAAAACACAATCCAAAACCTTAACTCTAAATCATCAATTCATCTTCCTTCTAACTGACATCTCCACCAAACCCACTAATTGACATCTCCACTTCCTAAGTCAGCGAACTCATAATTCAAACCCACTAACTGAAAACTTCACCTTCCCCCTGAACTTCACTAGCAACAATTATCTTGCTTACCTTTATCTACTTCCAATTTCAAAACACAATCCAAACCCTTAACTCTAAATCATCAATTCATCTTCCTTCCAGTACCGATTAGGTGATTCCTAATTAAAACTCAAAACCTAATTTCTAATTTGATTTAGGGAAGAAAAGGAATCATAATTTATCTATGCAATCAAATTAAACTTCCTACATCTATTTAGACTTCAATCAAACACAAACCCATATACTAATTCAATCAAATAACAACAATTCCAAGAATTTTTTTGAATTAATTGAAACCCTAAATTACCTGGTTTTGATTCAACACCAGAAAGCTTCGCCTCGTCAATTCCATAACAACCCCTCGATTCTTCATCCCAGAATGACACTTTTTTAATCAGATCAACACGAACCCAAACTCCAAAAACCTTACCTTCAATTCAACATTAACATCATCTTCTCCTTCTCCTGGAACTCAAACAAATTCAATTCTAACTTCATCTTCTTAGATTCATCAAGCTAACTAATTTTCTATGAATAACTCACACGAAAAAAACTCTACTCTTCTGAACTGAGCTCGACAAAGAGGAGGAGAGAAAGAACAGGGAAGAAGGAGGAAAAAGAAGAAGAAGAAAAGAGAAAATGAGTTTCTCTCGACACAAATCACACTTTCTCCCCCTCTCTCCAAGAAAAAAGAAATCGTTTTTTCTCCGTAATACAATCTCTAAAAATATCTTAGATCTTAATCCAAATCTGTCATATTTGATCTGAAATCTTCAGATCTTTTGACAGATTTGGTATAAATTTTATTATCTATTAATATAAAATAAAATAAATCACTTTTTAGTGATTTTAGGGTTTGTAAATAATGTTGTTATTCTGTTTTCAATTGATTTCATCTCTTCTAATGGCTTCTATATGCCAATTAGATGTTTCTTATAGCCTTAAGGGCGCTTCGTATGATTGTTACAATCTTATCAAATGCATCATCACTGGAGATTTTCCGGAAGTGGTCATGGTTTTACAATTCTTTGAAGATCAATGGCTACAAAAAATTGTGATAATGAAGAAACGGGCAGATTACTCTCCTTTGGGACATGATACTCTTATTGAAGAAGACAAATTTGAATGGCAGAATTTTATTTCTAAAGCCATTTTTCAAATATCAGTTTCCCCTGTGAAACAAGATATATGTAATTTTTTATTATTATCATCTTTGATGTATTTGGTAATCATGTATTCAATTTTACAATATTAATGAAATCAAGATGTTTTCCTTCAAAAAAAAAGAGTTTCCCTCGACACGTTTTGGTGGTGATAAGGCCAAAGGAAAATACTTAGGCACCCATAAGATTGATACGGGCAGCCAAGCGGTTTAACATGGAAATGACATATTTTCCCTTCGTACAACTTTGATGCTTCCTTCTCCGCCCGGTGTCCGAATGACACGCTCGAGTAGTCCATTGCGCATAACTTTTCGAGATCTATCTAGTGATACTAGTTTCGTATCTAGATCGTTGTTAGATTAATTTCTACTAATTAAAATCTACAATTACTAATTGTGTCATTAGTGGCTAAATCGACTCTTGACTGGTCTAATAGCGTTGACGAGCTTGAGGGTCTTTACAATAATTTTCCACCATAAGTAATTCGAGCCATCGAATACTGGTGGTACATTTATATATATAGCACTTTTGTCCATAGAGTCATATTGATACAAATACAGACTTGTGAGGTCTTAAACGTGTTTGCCTGCTCTGATACCAATTGAGAGAAAGCGGGGGTCTAACAACCACACCCAATATTTCGCATAGCAATCTGTATGGACTAACTACAATATACTTTTAAGAGAATCAACTAGACAGTCAGACTCAATCTTAAGAAAAGTATATCAAAGAGTTATATATCAATTTTTCAATTCAATCCACAATCAAACAAATAGGAATTTGCGAGCCTAATTGAATATAATAAATAACTTGGACGGTATCAAAAACCAATATCCAAGTGTCAATCAATTTAATCAACAACTAAAGGTTGGATTCCAAATTGATTGAACTTACGCACAACCTGTGATATTTCAATTATATAGACAAATATAATGCGGAAAAGAAATAACACAGACACCATATTTTTTTTTAACGAGGAAACCGCAAATGCAGAAAACCCCCTGGACCTAGTCCAGATTTGAACACCACACTGTATTAATCCGCTACATATACTAGCCTACTCCAAGTTAACTTCTGACTGGAATGAGTTGAGCCCTGACCAATCTCACACTGATCAAGGTACAGTCGCGTTCCTTACGTCTCTGAACCCCAGCAGGACTCTACGCACTTGATTCCCTTAGTTGATCTCACCCACAACTAAGAGTTGCTACGACCAAAAGTCGAAGACTTGACAAACCAATCTGTGTCACACAGAAAAGTATATTGAATAGATAAATCTATATCCCACAGAAATACCTAGAAGTTTTGTTCCATATTTTGATGAATCAAGGTGAAAAGGAACCAATTGATATACCAGACTTATATTCCCGAAGAACAGCCTAGAAATATCAATCACCTCATAATAATCTTTATCGTATGGTAGCGAAACAAGATATTGTGAAATCACAAACGATGAGACGAAGATGTTTGTGACTACTCTTTATCTTTTCTATCGGAAGAAAAATCTCGAGCAAATCTTAGAGAAGATAGTACTCAATACGATAGAAAATAGCAAGATCATAACACGCAACTACATAGAAAATAGTTGGGTCTGGCTTCAAAATCCCAATGAAGTCTTCAAGTCGTTAACCTACAGTGTTTCATGAAAAACTTAAGGTTAAAGGAGAATCGACTCTAGTCGCAACCAATATCACACAGGAGGTATGGGGATTAGGTTTCCCAGTCGCTAGAGTTCTCCTTTATATAGTCTTCAAATCAGGTTTTGCAATCAATGTTACCTTGGTAATAAATTATTCAATATTCACCGTTATATGAAAACCTGATTAGACTCAAGCTAATATCTTTCAACTGTTAGATCAAACTTAGCTTGTTAGACACAAATGAAAAGTTACTTCATTCATATATGAGTAACCGTACCTAAACGTGTGCACCTTTGTTGGATCAACAATAGTTAACCGGAGTTAGACATATGAACACTTTCATATCAACCATATTCATCTTAACTATAACTAGTTCAAATGACTCAAATGAAACTAGTTCTACAGTTGTTCAATTGTTTATATTCTCGTAGAAGTATACAAGGCACAAAGTGGCCGGACTAAGTTTGGATTCGCCAGTTGCGAACTGGTACGCATACCACCAAACTCAGTAAAGTCCCGGAACTTGAACTTCACACTAGTACGCGTACCGATATGCGTACTTGGTTCCCGGACCTTGATTAAACCAATCAGTACGCATACGGGTATGCATACCATGGTTCCCGAACTTGGATTACACATATGCAAGTATGCATATTGTGCTCATATCCAATTGTTCTAAACTCCCATTTCAATCATTGAAACATTCTCGGAAGACGACAATAGCTGTCTCACACAAAGTATTAGCTTCAAAAAAAAATTCAAGTGATTGAATGATCAATACGAAAGATTACGAATCTACATCAAATGGATGTCTCACACAAATCATGTAAGATATTACCAGGCGATTTTTACATGATCATCTTTTGACATTCGTCAAGAATATAAGATGAACTTGGTTAAAGCAAAATCTTACCAACACATATTTCGAGTAATATGTAAGCGAGTTAAACTCAGCTCGAAATATCAAATGTGTATAATTGAAGTCTATATAGCTATACGACTTTTGTCTCAAATAGGAGATAAAGTAGATAGACTTTTGAGTGAATGATGAGTTCATGTCTCCACATACCTTTTGTTGATGAAGTTTCATAAGCTCCCCATAGTAGTTCTTCTTCTTTGATCGATGAATGCAGTGAAGTCTAATGCTCAACTACACTTTCTATCCTAATCCAAGAGTTAGCTATAAGTAGACTAGAAATCAAGACTTATAGTTTTGGCAACTAAACTCGACAACAAGCTTGAGATAGCAATTCTTGCGAGTTCGACCGAGCAGTTCTCTAACACTAAGAGTTGATTCAACTCAATTAAAGACTTTAAACCAATCTGCCTCCCACAGATAAGCATATATGGTGATTTCCTTTTTGATCGTAAATCAAGGTGAGACTGGAAATCGATAGCAATAGAAAAAGTCTAGCTAACCTCAAATTCCGGACTTATGCTTCCCTAAAAGCAGCCTATAGTACTATTCACCTCACAAGTATTAAACCTGTGGAATCACAAAGTCTGAGACGAAGAGAACTTTGTGATTTATGTCTATATTATTCCAGTGATCAACTCAACAATCGAACAGATCAGGATACATGAACTATCAAGATAAAAGATAGTTGGACTTGGCTTCACGGATCCATGTGAAGTTATTTTAGTCCGTAAACCCTAGAAGGATTTTAGGAAGTGGATGACTCTAGTTTAGAATGAGGACACACAAAAAGTAGTGTCAGGATACAAAGATCCCAGTTTCTTGAGGTTCCCCGTTTATAGACTTTCAAAGTATATGTTGCTTTTGGTTTAAGCTAAGATAGCTTTGGAAACAAGCAAACAATTTTCACAGTTAGATGAATCTTTGAAATGAGATTAACATAAAAGATACACAATCTGGTCAGGATGAACCGTAACTGAACCGTGTACAAAGACATTGTTCATGGACGATTAGCCAAAACTAGCTGATTGAACTATAAGCTTAATTATTTTCATAAACACTTAAGACTTTTAACTCTGAATCACAACCATAGTTTATTATGTGATCAATCATGTCTATATAGTATTTTTAGAGATTTATTCAAATGTTAATTATCTCACAGAAATAATTTTATGTGCATCTGAAAATTTTCGACAGGGCAAGTACATGTACCAACTACGTGTACTCAACCTTGTCCGTGACTATATTTGGCATGGTATGTATACCCCTAAGACATATATAAGTCTTATATATTTTTTTCGATTTGCGTACCGGGTATGTATACCACACCGATTTCATAACCAACAGTTTTTTATCCGTATACATACTAGGTATGCGTACCAATCTAGGTTCACGAGTTCACAAACTTTTTGTGGTATGGATACCGGGTATGCGTATCACTAAGTCACTATCGATATATAACTACTCTGGTACATGTACTGAGTACATGTACTACGGTTCGGACCTATAACAGTTTTCCACCAGTATGTAAGCTGGTATGTATACTTTCATGTATCCAGATTTACAATAGTTTTATATTTCTCTCTAAACCAATTCGAAACATTCCCAAATAACATCAATGACACATATCACTATTCCAGGCTATTTTCGAATGATAATTCTTGAATCACAATTTAGATTATGAGCAATAAATTGCTCTTAACCGAAATTCATCAAGTATGAACAAATGTTCATTAAGCTTAGTCATATATATTTCATGAACTAATTACCAAGATAAACTTGACTATAAATTCTTTTTATGCTTGCAATATTATAATTAGTTATGCGACAACGTCTCAGATAAAGAAGGATGAATATAACTTGAGAAATTTGTGGTTCAGGATTCACTTACCTTTTGTTGAAGAAGTTCTTCAAAAGCTTCGGTTAATCTTTGACTTCAAACGGTAGAACGCAGTGATGTCCGATTCTTAACTACAAACTCCTATCTTGATCTGAGACTTAACTAATTGCAGACTAGAAATCAAGATATAATTTTGACAACTAAATTTGAAAACAATCTTGAGATAAAAACACTTGTGAGTTCAACCGAGAAATACTCTAACAATCTCCCACTTTGTCAATTTTAGTGGCAAAACTAGAAATACATATTGTAGTTGCAGAATAACCTACAACTACACCCTCAATAGAATTAGTAAAAACTCAAGAAGTTCTTGATAATGAATGACAATTTTCTTATTAATGTTCTTAATTTATTACAAAGAAGTATCTAAATGGAATTAGAATATTTACAACTTTCTCTATTCTCTTTCCTAAGATATTTTATAACACTCACTAAAATAACCTCTCAAATTTTACATTTGAACTCCTATTTATAGTAAAACTTATACAGCTGTACATGAGTTACGAAGTATCGCAACTCATACTCGCAAAATTACTCCATCCTCGCAAAACTTCATATTTCTCCGCGCATCTTCTATCATCGTAACATTTTATAATTCTTTTCTCCTTTATTTATTACGATACTCGTGAACTATTATCTTGTGATATTCAGTACTTACATCTTGCCTCTTCTCATGTCAATTCTTCGAAGAAGAAATGTCATGAGAATCCCTATTCTCGTAAATTTAGTGTAGTTATTACCACCCTTCAGATTCGCAACACGTCTTTTTACTTTTCCCTTATCTTTATGACACGTTTCTTCGTAACTGTTCTTTTCAACCGTTCACGCTTACTCGTATTAATGAATTTTTATCTTCATCAAACTCTCTTATAAATATTATCCTTTGTTTTTGATTTTTATTCCCTTATTCATCTTCTTCACCGCTTCTTCCTCTGCAACCTCTTCTATTTTTTCTATTTTCCCTCTTATATTCAATGGCACCAAAGAAGAAAACTATTGAACAAATTAATGCGGAACTTGCTGATAGAGACCTTATTCTTTCTGAGATTGAAGGTTATGATAATAAGTCTTCTCTCTGTGTGAAACTCTTTACCAACTATGTTTGGGATGATCAGAAAGTTTTAATCTCACGAGGTCAAATCCTCGCAGGTCTTCCTCTACCTCTTTATGATGTTAACTTTCCTTTATTCTACGAAATTATTTCCCACCCCAATTTTTCTTGTGCCATTTATCAATTGACTGGTGATTGCATTCGCCTCTTAGTTGAATTCGCAAATCGTGCCGCTTTTGGGAAATCTTTATATTCAACTGATCTTAGGAAACCTGGATTTAAGAATATAGAAATTGTTGCTGCGAATTATACAGTTGAGGGTTTCTTCAAAAATTACACACTAATTCCTGCGAGGAAAGAAGATAATCGTTGGGGTGTTCGTCTTCATCGTAAAGCTAATATCGCAGCAGATGATCTTCTCATGCACGATATTGATTATGCTTCAGGAAATAATAAGACACCTCGTCGTTCTAATGATGAAGATTGGTATAAATACCCTTTAATGTTATCAGGTTCTTATATTACTGGGATAGTAGAACTTCTGCGAATCTTCAGTAACCGCTATTATCAACCTTGGGTTTTTAGAAATGTATGTATTTCCACTTCCTTATCTTTTTGTTACCCTTTAATTTCAAATGAGGTAAGAAACACTCTTGTATTTTTCTAAACAATATATTGTTGCCTCTGTTTCTTATCCTTATTTGAATTCTGAGTTCCACTTCTTCCTGAGATTGCTGCGAGTGAAAATAAAAGTTTTACTTCTTCTAAAAGGCTTACTGCGAGGCAACAAACTCTTCGTTCTGCGAAGGTCTCTCAAGCTTCTGATAGTCAAGATGATGTTCTTCGCAAAGGAAAAAGAAAACTTCAAGATGTTGTTTACGAGAGAAGGAAAAAGAAGATACTCTCAACCAAATCCCATTCCAATGTAATTTCTTCTAATAAGGACATTGAGGAAGATCTTGGTGATGAAGATGATAAATTTCCTGAGAAGGACTTTAGTTCTAATTCTGATACCCTTTATGACAAAGGAGATGATGATAATGATGTTGATGAAGGTGGGAATGAAGATTATAGTATCCCAGAAACTTTTGCCTCAGCAATGGTTAGCATCTCTGAGGCTTTCCTCCATTCTTCTCGTGGATTAGGAAATTCTCCTACAGCGAATGCTTGCAAATTTATTGCGAAGGCTTGTAAAGTTCCTACTGTTATTGATAATAACTCCCTCAAAGGAATTTCAAGATTCGTCTCTCCTGCTTCATTATATGCTTTAGGCAGCATGGTAAGTTTCTTCTCTATTCCTTGTTTATTTCCTTATTTTATTGATTTCTAACCCTCTTTTTCTTGTTTAGGTTGGAAGAGTTAGTTGTGCAGCTGCTTCTGATTTGGAAAGACGTCATTCTCTTGCAGAGAAGAAAACTTTGAATCGTTGTGCGAAGTTAGAGGTTGAAAATTCAAGTCTCCGTCAGAAAGTAGAAGATTTAAATATTGATAACGCAGAATTAATATCCCGTCACGAACATAATTCACAATCTGCGAGCATCGCAATTGATAATTCTTCTCTTCTTGAGGAGAATAATCAATTAAAGCTTGAAAATTCTTCTCTTCGTAATGATAAGAAGCAACTAGAAGGTAAATTCTTTGCGATGGTAATTATTTTGGTTACTTTTCCTTCGTAATTTGCTAACCAATTCCTTAATTTCTTTCCTTGCTGCAGAAAATCTTGCGAAGATAAATAATGATCTGGAAACTCTCCTTGCTAATCGTAATAAGAAAATTTCTGACTTGAGATCTCAACTTCTAATTTCCCAGCATAACCATAGTTTATATGTCAAGCGTTTTCGAGCTAAGATGACTCGCAAGATTTGCGAAGATAATGAAATTCCTCTCAAGAAGTACCATACGCTCCTTTCTGAAGAAATTCCGAAGATACTCCATATCTGGAAATCTCTGAAAGTGAAGTTGAAGATGATAGTGAAGTTGAAGAGGAAGATCATTTTGATGGGAACAGATCGCCTGAAGAATAACTTCATTCTTTTTTTCTTTTGTATATCTGTTCTGTAACTTTTCAATACAACACTTTCTTCTTGATTATGCTTTTAATCAATCCAACAATTTATTTTTCAAAGCTTAATTTGAATTAATCTTTCTTTGATGTTTATTTCCCTTATTCGCATAACTTGATCATATGGAGAGAAATAATATATCTTAAAGACTTAGCTTAGTATTCCCTTTCCCCTTATTATTTCTCTTCAAATGATCAACTATCATTTGGAAGTATTAGAATATCCTTCTGAATTTATCTTACGAATTTTCTTCTTATTGTGATTATGAATAAAAAATCCTCCCTTCGAAGTATAAGAAATATAAGCCTTTTGCTTTTTACGGAATGTTGCGAAGTAAATAATAAATCTCCCCTTGAAGTATGAAGTATACAAAATATGAAATACCCTTAAGAAGTATAAGAAGTATTAGCAGCATTCAATTTATGAAGAATTGCCCAATATATGAAGAAGTATAAAAATTATTACTCATTGTATGAAGAAGTATAATAAGTACTTAACCTTCGCAAAATTAAATATCCGTTGAAGAAGTATAATAAATATGAGATATTCTTGAAGAATTATAAGAAGTATTCAACTTTTTGGAGAAGTATTCAATATATGGAGAAGTATAAGAAGTATGTAATTCTCGTAAATTTTTACGAATATGAACTTATCTGTATTTGATTGCTATCAAAATCGCATCTTTTGTTAAGTCTTCATTAAAATTCTTCATTGATGTTGTTTTCCTTGATAGGACTTCTTGTAAAAATTCTTCAATGATATTGACAGAGCTGTCTTCTCTTCAAAATTTCTTGATGTATATTCTCGTAAAATTTCTTCAATGATATTGACGAAGTTGTCTTCTTTTCAGATCTTCATAATGTATATTCTTGTATAATTTCTTCAATGATGTTGATGCAATAAATTTCATTAATTTCTGTGGTCTTATCATGCCTTCCTAAGTAAAGGTCTTATTTTGCCACCTCTTTTGTATTAATTATTTGCGATAATATGACAATTCTGAACATTCTTGCGAACATACAACCTCGTGACATTATCGTCTTGCGATGAAATCGCAGGACGTTCTTACACTTTCATGCAAAAACCCATTGATCTCATCTTAACTTCTTTGTATAGTATTTTAGCCTCTTCAGGAATTGTTGCGACAATATGACAGGCCTAAATATTCTTGCGAACATAAAGCCCCATGACATTGCCGTCTTGCGATGAAATCGCAGGACGTCTCTACACTTTCATGTAGCGACCCATTGATCTCATCTTAACTTTATTATGTTCTGCGAGTTATTTATTCTTTTTTTTCTTTCTTTCTCCTCTTTTTTTTTTTTAGAAGGCTCGCAGAATTTCATTTGTTGCACAAATATGACAAGCCTTTATGTTTTCGCAAACAAGAAGCCTCGTGACATTTGCGTCTTATAGCACTTATCAGCTCCCTAATGGACGGTGCTTCCATTTATCTTCCCCCTGATTGCCCCTTCAAGGAAGCGTACATCGACCATACAAGGTTAGCTCTTCCCATCCGGTTCTGCCAACAACCAGCTTTTTATCGCAACCTCTTATCCTTTTTGTCTATAGGGCTTATAGTTACGAGGTTGCACCCTATGGGGTATCTTTGGGCCAAGTGCATCATTTGCCAAGACTTGTCAAAAATGGCAGATGTGGTTCAACCTCACCCGGCACTCTTGACTCAACCGTGTACCTCGGCGCCTTGATCGTTTTCTGCACTTCTTGGGAAAGACAGTATGCCTTAGTCGCCCAGCCTAAATCCTCTTACACCGCATTTTATATTGTGTAATGTCGTTAGATTAGGTGAGAATCCAAGGTGTCTAACCCGGATAGGTACCCCATTATTGGGTTGTACCCCAAATTTTTTACCATGTACTAAGGGCCCTTGGTGGTGTTCCGGTTACCCTTAGCCACGTTATAGGTACCCCCTTAAATGACGTACTTTAGGACTTTGCCTCTTACGAATTATAGCTTCGCGAACTAGGGTGTACGCCACAAAGGTTTTCCTGTATAAAATTTTCTAAGACTCTCTTTCTTTTTTGGAGGCTGATCACAGATTGCGGTCTTTTATTCGCAAATTAATGAAATTTTAATCGGAATATAAATTTTGAAAATTCGTAACTTTTCCCAATTTTCTGCGAGCAAACAATATTCGTAAAAAATTTCATGAGTTTTATGGATAATACCTTTTCAAATATAGTCTGTTCCAAGGTCTACCAAGCCTCAAACCCATGTCTATCCCTTCTGGATCCATCAGCCGATAAGCTCCGCTTCCTACAACTTCTTTAATAACATATGATCCATCCCATTTTGGTGATAATTTCCCTCCATTTTCTTTTTGATATCGAGGTGTTTCTCGCATGACCAAATCACCTGGTTTATATTCACGTTCAATGACTCTCTTGTTGTATTCTCGAGCTAATCGTTCCTGATAAATCCTCATATGGTGCAACACCTTTTCTCTTTTTTCTTCCAAATCATCCAATTCTCTTAATATTACTCCCGCACTTAAATTTCTTTCCCAAGCTTCTTTCTTTGTTGTCGGAATTACAACCTCTGTGGGTATCTTGCTTCTACTCCATATGTTAGACAATAAGGAGACATTCCAGTTGCTTCTCTTCTAGTTGTATTGTATGCCCAAACTGCGCTAGGTACTTGCTCGCACCACCCTTTGATATGTCCTTCTAATTTCTTTTTGATTGTATCTGCGATTGTTTTATTTGTTGCTTCAGCTTGTCCATTAGCTTGTGGATATAACAGGGTTGACTTCCCACATTTTATTCTAAAAGCACTGAGTAACATCTCTATATTCTGCCCCTCAAATTGGTTTCCATTATCGGATACTAGTTGTCTGGAACCCCGTATTCTGCAAATGAGGTTCTCAAATATAAACGTAAAAACATCTTTATCACGAATATGTTGATCGCTTTTACTTCTGCGAGCTTCGTGAAATAATCTGTTGCAACTATCAAGTATCGCCTTTGTCCAGATCCGGGTATAAATGGTCCAACAATATCCGACCCCCATTTACCAAAAGGCCAGCAGCTTGTTGAAGAAGTTAATGTAGCTCCTGGTGCATGAATTCTTTTACCATGTCATTTGCATTCCTTGCATCTTCGTACGAACAATTTTGCGTCTGTATGCATATAAGGCCAGTAATATCCTTGTATATTTTCTCTATATGCTAGAGATCTTCCCCCACTATGATTGCCAGCTTCTCCTCCATGTAACATCTTCAATATCTTTTCTCCTTCTTCGCGAGTTAAGCACCTGAGAGGTGGTCCATTGAAAGATTTTCTGTATAAAATTCCTTCTCGCAACTCATAGTTTGTTGCACGACTCTTTAATTTATGTGCTTCTAGTCTGTTCCTGGATATTTCTCTTGTTGCGAGGTATTCATGAATTTCTTTTCTCCAATCTGCGATGTTGTTTGATAACTCTCTTTCTACTTCCATCGCAACAGCTTCTTCAATTTCTTTCTCTTTGTCCACTGATGGGTGTTGAATTGTTTGTATTTGGATATTTCTTGTATTTGGATTTGTCATCATGCTTGGAATAAATGAAAAAGCATCTGCGAGACGGTTATATTTTCTTGATATATGTATCTATTTTAATTTTGGTATCTTCGCAGATAATTCCTCAACGAGTTTGTTGTATTTCTTCAAAGAAGATTCATTTGTGGTATATTCCCCTTTAATTTGACAAATCACTAATTGTGAATCACTTGTTATCCTTATACTTTCAAGCTTCTTTTCTATTGCGATCTTTAATGCATGCACTACAGCTTCGTACTCTGTTTCATTGTTCGTGGATGCAAATTCTAGTCTGAATGAGAATCTTTGTTCTTTCTCCTTCTGGTGAAATCAACACGACTCCAATTCCATTTCCCTCACTATTGGATGATCCATCCACCAGAATTTCCCATCTATCAGGTTCTGTTAACAAGTCTTTTGGATTTCCAAATTCTTCTTCAACATCCATCATTTCCTCTACTGCTTCATCTTCTTCCAAAGGAAATTATGCCAAAAAATCTGCGACAACTTGTGATTTTTGCGATGACAACACTTCGTATTTTATCTTGTAATGGTTTACTTGTGCATTCCACCTTTCTATTCTTCCCGACCTTTTTGTGTTCTTCATGACTGATTCAATTGGGACTTTGGTTACCATTTTTATTACATGTGCTTGAAAGTATATTCGTAACTTGAATGATGCATAAACCAGGGCTAAGATTAACTTCTCCATTTTAGAATAATTCTTTTCTACTGCATTAAAGGTTTTACTAATGTAGTAAATGGGCCTTTCTACTCATGCGTCTGCTCGTAATGAACCGCACTTAGAGCATATGGAGTTGTTGCGAGGTATACCAATAATTCTTCGTTTTTCTCTGGTTTCTGTAGTATAGATGTATTTGCGAGGTATTCTTTGATTCCTTGAAAAGCTTTTTCACATTCATCAGTCCATTTGAATTTTGCTCCCTTCTTAAGTATGTTGAAAAAATGCTTGCACTTATCTGACATTCGCGAAATAAATCTCCCAAGTGAAGCCAAGAGTCCATTTAGTTTTTGTACTTCTTTTACCGTTGCAGGTGTTGGCATGTCACGAATTGCTTGGACCTTTTCTGGATCAACTTGTATTCCCTCCTTCGATACTATGTATCCCAAGAACTTTCCAGATGAAACCCCAATTATACATTTCTCAGGATTTAATTTGATGTTGAACGTTCTCATTTGCTCAAATATTTCCTTCAAATATTGCACATGGTCTTTAGCTTCCTTGCTTTTTATCAACATATCATATACATATACCTCCAAAGTTTTATGTATCCACTTCGCGAACACTTTTTCAACCATACGTTGATATGTAGCACCCGCATTCCGCAAACCAAATGGCATCTTCACGTAACAATACAAACCCCTTGGAGCAAAAAAGGCAGTATGTTCTTGATCTTCTTCTGCGAGTGATATTTGATTATACCCTTTATATCCATCAAGTGAAGTGACTCTATCATGACCTGCGGCTGATTCCACCATTTGTGGTATATCTGGTAATGGAAAACTGTCTTTGGGACATGCCTTGTTTAGATCAGTGAAATCTATGCAAATTCTTATTCCTTTATTCTTTTTCGGAACAATGACCATATTCGCAATCCATTCTGGATATTTTGCTTCCCTTATGATCCCTGCATCCAACATCTTTTGTAATTCTTCTTCTATCTGTACATGATAATTTTGTGATATCTTCCTTATTCTTTGTTTGAATGGTCTTATATTTTTATCTATTTTCAATCTATGACATGCCACTGATGGATCAATTCTTGGTATCTCATCTACACTTCCTGCGAAGATATCTTTATATTCTCGCAAAAGATCAGTAGTCCTTTTCTCTTCTTCTTCATCCATCTTAGTTCCAATTCGTAAGAATAAAGGCTCCTCTTTACTTCCAATATTTATTTCTTTAGTTGGTTCAGCTGCAACATAGCTTGGATTTTTCTCCCCCATAGGTGTTGGTTCTTTAATTATTTTTGCTGGTTCCCCTTCTTTTTCTGGAATTTCATTTGGTATACCTCTCCCATCCTTTGCTCTTATTGTATACACTCGGAATTCTTCTTCTTTTCTTGTTTCCTTCGCAAGTTTCCTACGAAGTTGTTTCTTTCTTTCTCTTCCTCCGCATTGTGTTACTTCAATTTGATAACAAAATTTTGCACTATCAAGATCTCCTTTTATTTCTTGAATTCCATTTGGTGTAGGAAATTTGATTTTTTGATGTAATGTTGAAGCAACAGCTTTGATCGCATGAATCCACGGCCTTCCTATCAGCATGTTATATGGAGATTCCATATCTATCACACACAAGATTACATGTGTTTCGATTTCTCCTAGTAATATTCGCAGTACGATTTCTCCTTTAGATTTTGTTGTAGATTTCCCTAATCCATGAATAAGACACTTTGAATTTATGATTTCTTCATCTTTAATTCCCATCCCCTTAAGTGCATGATATAATATAATATTAACAGAACTCCCTGTATCAACCAAAATTCGGTTTAATTTCCATTTTTATTCAGCTTTCTTATCTTCTAGCATGATTGGAAATGTGATCACCAATGGTGAAGTGTGGTTCAAGTCTTCATTTGGAATTTCTTCACTTGAAAATGTGATTTTCGCTTTTCCCATTCTTCTAAAGTTGTTATCTTTTCTTCCTCCATGATCTTTCTTCCTCTACAATCTCGCTTGTATATTTTTCCCTTCATATTACTATGAAATTCATCAATCATTGTCTCTGTGATCATATTACATTCTTCTTTTTTGCCATCTCCATCTACGACTTCATTTGATCTTCAAATTTTCCACAATTCCCTCAAATTTAGGCTACCACAATTCTCAAGTCCCTGTTTCTAGCGCCAATTATGTAGTTGCAGAATAACCTACAACTACACCCTCAATAGAATTAGTAAAAACTCAAGAAGTTCTTGATGATGAATGACAATTTTCTTATTAATGTTCTTAATTGATTACAAAGAAGTATCTAAATGGAATTAGAATAGTTACAACTTTCTCTATTCTCTTTCCTAAGATATTTTCTAACACTCACTAAAAGAACCTCTCAAATTTTACATTTGAACTCCTATTTATAGTAAAACTTATACAGCTGTACATGAGTTACTTAAGTATCGCAACTCATACTCGCAAAATTACTCCATCCTCGCAAAACTTCATATTTCTCCGCGCTTCTTCTATCATCGTAACATTTTATAATTCTTTTCTCCTTTATTTATTATGATACTCGTGAACTATTATCTTGTGATATTCAGTACTTACACATATGGATTAAAAAATAAAGCTTCAAAAACTCCTCGAATCCATCATGCTTGATTTCCTTGATTTTTTTCAACTCCTTGAATTCTTCGTTACTTCAAATTGTGATGATTCTGAACGTGTTCAATTCAGTATCGTTATTGTTGAAGATCCGTAGCGACAATAACTTTGAAAACAAATATTCTCAATCGTCGTTATGCAGAAACATAATATTATTATCTTCTCCAAAGTTCAATTGTATCACAACTTTGAAGTAATACTACGGTGATATATTTCTCCTCCTTAATCAATACTTACATCTTTGCATAATAGGTGAGACCTATTTATTCACTCCCCCTTACAAAATGATCCGTAAACCATATGTATGTAGTGCGAAACTTCTAATTAATTCATTTTTGTCAATAAAAATTGGCAAAGGTACAAAAATTATGGGATCGTAATGTATACAACCAAAATATACTTCAAGACTTAAAAAGGTTACATAACAACTTTATTTAGATGATATCACATAGTAAAAAAAATACTTAGCGCTCATCTATGAGATTTAAGATACAAGCATTCCCTGTAAATTCCACAGCCACACACCCCACAATGATATAACAATTAAGCACAAGTTCATTTAAGAACTCTCCCCCATTTGATGTAATTCCAAAGAGAACAATATGGGTGACCTTACTTTAAATAAATGAAGGATTTTGTCGGACATTGACAAACCACATGGATTTATATCCTGAACATCGACTTTAATTAATATCAACGCCAATTACGAAAAAAAATAAAAAATTAATCGGTATGACTCAACATAAGAAAATCTTACGGAGTGTATAGTGACGGAGTTAAAGATGAGGATGCAGACGTCACTAGTATTAGATAGTGACGGAGTGAGCCGAATGCTCATATCTTTTATCACATAGTGAGTTATCAAGGTTTGTTGTATAAACAGACTTCTTACCTCGTATGAATCTGGTTCTTTTAGATTTATTCTTGTCTTCAGGAGTACCATGTTGATTTCCCAAGGCCAGATTAATTCTTTGCATGTCAATTTGAAGTTTGGCAATTCGTTTGTTGTTCCTTTTGAATTTCCAACACTTACTTTGAACATGATTTGCATTTCCACAAAACGAACAGATCAAGGAAGATTTATTGTCTTGCTTATTTGACTCCTGTTTATCACAACATTCATCATCAATTGTTCCAAAATCGGCTGGAACAAAAGAGTTGATTGTGCTCACATTTTTTCTTTTGAACCCTAAACCATTTGTGTTTCCAAAAGACTTCTGACCGAATAACATTGCTGAGATTTTGTCAGAACTTCCAGATAGACTTTACAGGTCACACTTGAGAGTATTAATCTTTTTTTCTTTCAGAGATAGGGTCCTGGTGAATTCATCATTAATACAATCTATCTCAAGATTTATCACCTGAAGTGATGATTCAAGTTTCTCTAATGAAGCCTTTAATTGGAGATTTTCTTGGTGAATTTCTTCACACTTATCCAAGAATTTAAAAATCTCAGTATCAGACTCAAACTCTGAATCAGAATTTGAGTAGGAAGGAGTTTCTACTGCGAGAGCTAAAAGTTCATTACACACATCGGAAGTATGCAAGATATTGACAACCTGAGATGAATTTTCTTGTATTGAATCATCTGAAGCATTAACTAGAGAGAGACATTTCTCACATCTTTTGCTTATTTTTACAATATCCTTGATCTTTTGTGTGATCAGTGATTTATCAAAATCAACATGATTGGAACAACATTCATCAGCCCAAGACAAGTTAGAAGATTTGCTTTTGTTGGTCACAGCTTTGAACGCATATGTTCTGACTATGTTCTGATCAAGATCAAGTAATTTTAACTTTCCAACAAGAGTATTTCTGGAAAGCGTATCTGTAGGACCAGAATATCACTACATCTATTCTTTGCGAGATTAACAACACTTCCCAGCGAGCATCACCGTAAGATCTTCAACTACACTTCACGAGTGTCACAAAAGCCTTCAAAAGAGTGACGTAATAACTGACGATTGAAGAAAACATGAGAAGAGCATGTTTATCCCGCGATGGTTACAAATCTTGCGAGAATGAACATTGTAACTATCGCGGTACAATCACAGAACCAACCCGAAATAAGAGGAAAACTTAGCTGTCATCCACTATGTAACTACCCTATAGATATAGACCCAATGTGTCCAGAAAAGGATGATGTGTTTTTGAGAGTTAAGAAAGTTTTGAGGAGAGAGAAACTTCAAGAGAATAGTTGTAATATTGAATTCTTCCATTTCTGTAAACATTTCTGAGAACAAAATCATAAAGTGTCGTTTTTAATCTTCAATTGTGAGTTGATTATAGTAAAATCTTAACAAGGGTGTAGTGTGGGAAATCCTGCAACTACATTTTGGCGCCCGAAACAGGGAAAATCAAGCTAAAAAATCTTTAATTACAATTTGAAGATTTGAAGAAATTGTTAGAGTTGAAGAAATGGCTAGAAGAAGAAGAAATACATCAGAACCACCAACAACTGTAAGGAGGAGTAAAAGACTTGCGGGAGGAGAAACAAATGAATTAGGAGAATCTTCAAGGATAAGAACAAGAAGAAATAGAACAAGGATTGAAGGAGAAGATCAAATTCCACAACCGAATCAACAAACACCGATACAAAATAGAAATGTGGATTATGATAGAGTGAGTGTGTATACTTGGAGATCGGATTCGATGGAAGATGTAGAAGATCAACAATTAAGAGACGGAGGAATAGAAGAAAGAAATCAAGGAGTGGTTGAAGGATTAATTCATGGAGAAGGCGAAAATGAAACAACAGGTGATCCAAGACAAAGAATACAAGAGGAAAGAAGATTAGAGGTGGAAGAGCGTGCAAATTTAACAAGACAAAATCACGAGTTGACAATGGAGAATTTGAGGTCACAAAATAGAAGATCAAGAAGTACTGTTAGATCGAATTCAAGATCATTAAGAGAAGAATTAAGGCAAAATTCCCCAATAAGAAATGATAGAGGAAATATCCAAGAGGAAATGCAAAATATAAATGAAGAGCAACGTCATAGAGAAGAAGAGGTAATAGAAGATCGCCATGATCCGCGTGGCGAAAATTTGGATAATAGACTTAACAACAGAAATCAAGAGGGAAGATACAACCAAAATGATGAAGATAATCCATAAGAAGGTAGGAGGATATTACATGGGCGAGAGATCCAGAGAAATCGAAGAATAATTGAGGAAGAAATTGAGAGACATTATGCTAAACAAGCACGACTAGCTTGCGAGAGAGAAAGATTAAGGGCAGAAGTATAAGAACAAGAATTCCAAGAGGCAGTATGAAAGAATAACCATGAAAATCGAGAAAGGAGACGTACACAAAATCGTTATGATAATAATATTCAGAAAGAGTACGATAGAATACAAAGGAGAATAGAAAGACAGCGAAGAGAATAATGAGAAATGAAGAAATTTGCAGAGAAGTACAGCTGCGATTGTAAGAAGAAGGTGAAGCAGAAGATCGCAGAAGAAGGAATATGGGTGTAGATGAAGACACACAAAATCTCGCAAGACAAAAGGTACATGAACGCAGGAAAAGGGAAGCTGCATTAAAAACACCGATGGAACCAAATTCAACGGAGAATGAGCAAATTTTAAGAGAATTAGCAGAGATGAGGGGAATAATAAATAACAGAAGAGAAGGAGGTAGAAGGAAACTTGATGAAGCTATTGAAGAAGCTGCGAGAACTCCATTCACTCAAGAAGTACAGTTAAGAGGAATTCCTCCAAAGTGCAATTTACCAGCATTAACCAGCATTTTTGATGGAACTACCTGTGCCATACAACATGTTAAGGCTTATGTTAGGTGTATGCTGCAATGGGAGAATCATGATGCTGTATTGTGCAAGTATTTTGCATCTAGCTTAACTGGCGAGGCGCTAAAATGGTTTGAGGGATTGCCAAAAATACTATAACTTCTTTTGATCATTTGCAAGCTACATTTCTGGGAGCATATATAAGCAACAATTCATCGCGGCCAGGTATTGAAGATGTGTTTGGGTTAAAACATAGGGTTGGCGAGAGTCTGAAACATTTAACCATAAGATGTAAGACAATGTGCAGTGAGATGGCAGGAAGAGTAGACGAGAGATATCTTATCTTGTCTTTTATCAATGCAATGTTTGCGACCAATATACTGTACATACAAATTTTCAGAGTCAAGAATACAATCACTATGACTGAACTACAAGAACTACAAGAAGAGTACATTGCTTTGGAGGAGAAACAAAATGAGATGGAATCATATCCAATCGTGAATACCAATTCAGTAGCAGCAAATGGGAGTTTACTTCATAAAATGATTAACAATGTGGCGAGCAGCTCGCAAGCACAATAAGAGAAAGTGAAGACTGATAACCAGCAGAAGTTGGTAGATATGGGCAGTCGAGATCAAGAAGAATATAAAAGGGAGAAGAATTATTACAATCGCGGTGGGAATAATAAGATTCAAAGGCTTGATCAGCCGTAAGAAACTTATGGTGGACAGAGAGGCAAAACAATTTCAGAAGCCAAGGTAATCAGAAGATAATATGGGAAGAAATTAAAATGCCGCCTCTAAATGCTAGTATAGAAAAAATCTGGGAAGCTATCATTTTGATGGAAAATATACCATCACCATGGAATATGGGAAAAGAACCACATCCTAATAATCGTAGTCAAGAATTTTGTCCTTACCATCACTTTCATGGTCACACAGTAAATGATTGTAGAAATGTAAAGAGAATAATTTTAAGGATGATTGACCAAGGAAAGCTAAACCACTTTTTAGTAGGACATCCACAATCTCAGCGATTGCCTCCAGCACCAGAAATTCGCAGGGTAAATACTGTAAAAGGAGCAGAATAATTCGTAATAGAAGTTGGGGCTAAAGCAAAAAATTTGTTTTGTAATTCCGTTGTACATTCACACATAATTATTGAGGATTTCCATGATAAGGTTCTAAGCAGAGTCTTCGCGAGAGACACATATGGAAGAGAGATAATGAATATCGCGAGAGCCTCACCGTTAGAAGAATAGCAGAAGCAAACTATATCTTTCACTGCACAAGAAGTACCAGAGCCTGGTGAGCAGCATGATAACCCATTGGTAGTAAGGTTAGAGATAAACCCCAAGCAAGTAGAAGAGGAAGATGAAGAAAATGATAACGAAAATGAAGATTCTTGGGCCATTAATTGAGTTATAATAGACATAGGCAGATCAGTTGACATACTATTTTATCATACTTACAAGACCATGGGTGGAAGAGACGAAGATCTAATACCATCAACATATAAAATCTATGGTTTTATTGGTACTGCCAATAAACCCAAAGGGGAAATTGAAATGCGGATTCTATTAAAGGGGATAACTTCCAAGATCTTGTTCTGTGTTGTTGACATTGAATCACCTTACAATTCCCTGATTGGTCGACCTTGGCTACATGGGATATTAGGTGTAGCATCTACTTTCCACCAGTGTGTTAAATTTCCTCATCCTAATGGTGTTGGAGTTATTAAGGGAGATTGGGGAGAAAGCAAGAAATGTTATGAGATTGATATAAAATCTTGCGAGGAAAGAGCTGAGAAGAAGAGCAATTGGAAGTACAACATCAAGCAACAACGAAGATATGAAAGATTGATGATTGATTCAATAGAGCAGCGAGAGGAAGATGATGATGAGCGGCTCGCAGATAAGGAAAAAACAGCAAAACGTAACAGAAAAGTAGAACCAGAAAATAGTAAGTAGAAAGGTAAAATGATGAAATTTAAAGAAACTTACGCAGAATTTGTTTGAAGAAAATGCAATTGAAAAGAGTACTCTGTTTGAAAGAATTGCAAAATTTTACAAGAAGATCAAAGAAATGAAATTTTATCAGAGTTACAATACTCGCGGGAAGCGCGAATATAATTTCGCAGAGATTAATAGAATGGGACGAACCTTTATGACGTGCACCTTAGTTCGCGGATACAATTTCGCAAGAGGTAAATGTAAGACCTAATAGTGCGTCATATAAGGGGGTATCTCTTTACATGACTTAGGGATAAGGTTATACCGCTGCTGGAACCTGAGTCATGCAGATGTTGGGGTTAAAGAAAACCTATCCAGGAGAGAGATCTTGGATTTCCAACTATATAAGGTTATACCCTGGTTGGACGACTGAGAATCTCTTCTAAGAAGTGCAAAGTATGACCAAGGCGCAGAGGTACACGGTTGAGCCAAGGGTGCCCGGGGCGTACGAAACTACCCTGGCCATTATTGGTAAGTCTTGGCTATGATGCACTTGGCCTGAAGAAAACCCCACTTAGGGTGCAGTCTTGTAACTATAAGCCATATAGGAATAAAGGACAAGAGGCTGCGAAAACAACTGGTTGTTGGCAAATATGGATAGGAGGAGCTAGTCTTGTATGGCCGATGTGCCCTCCTTGAAGGGGAAACCAGGGGGAAGATAAGGGCGGCACCCTCCATTAGGGAGCTGATAAGTGTCTAAAGACGGCAATGTCATGGGGCTTTATGATCGTAAGAACATTTAGGCCTGTCATATTGTCGCGTGACAAAAGTTATACAAAGGCAACAATCCAAAAGAGAAAAGTTAAGATGAGATCAATGGGTTTTTACATGAAAGTGTAAAGACGTCCTGCGATTTCATCGCAAGACGGCAATGTCATAAGGTTTAATTCTTGCAAGAGAGTTTATACTTATCATATTGTCGCAAAGATGTTGAAAAAATATTGATAAGACAAGATCAATGGGTCAATACATGCAAATGTAAAGACGTCCTGCGATTTTGTCGCGGAAAGAAGAAATGTGGCAAAATAAGACCTTTAATTAGGAAGGCATAATAAGACCATAAGATTATTGCGATAATGATCGCAGATCATAAAGTTATGCAATTATTGCTAGCGATAACATCGTAAAGTTATGCAATTATTGCTAGCGATAACATCATAAAATTATGCAATTGTTGCTAGCGATAACATCGTCGATATTTAGGCAAATTTAATTTGATTCACAACTAATATCTAATCTCTACTCAATTTTTTCATATTACAGATGAATAATAGAGGCAAGTATGGGAATGCATAGAATGATGAAATTATTATTCATCCATCATATGATAAAATTGCATAGATGATACATTTATACAAATAATTAAAGGATAATAATTATGATTGATTGATTATGTTGCAGAAAAAGAATTATTTTCTAATTCGTACAGATAAAAGCAAAAGAAGTTTACACATCAAGTTGGAGAAACTCGCAGCAATGTTATGAAAAGCAAAAAGTAAATGTACAAAATTTACAAGGAAGAAAAAGAGAAGAAACATGACTAAGTAGATCCATCACCATCTTTATCAGAGCTCTTTTCTTTTTCATATTTCTCCTCATTACCAGATTTATCTTCTTCATCATTATCATTATTATCTCTATCTACGTCAGATTTCTCTTCCTCGCCAGATAATTCTTTATCATTATCATCTTCTTAGATTCCTCAGCTTCACTATTAGAGATAACTAAATTTGGGGAATTATCTGGAATTTCCTTCGCGAGATCGGGATACGTAGAATGAGGAATACCATGATCATCACAGACTAATTTAACAGCGTTGTTACGAACACGGATAAGGGCGTTGCTAAAATTTGAAAATGAGATTTTCAATTTTTCCTTCAATCTAGAATACTTTTCATTGCGAGAAGATAGATTTCCAGCGAGTTGGATTTTCTCTTCTTCTAACTCATCAAATCTTTTACGATAGTTATTTTCGGATGCTGCGAGCAAATGATAACAAAGTTAATACATATAAGGATGATTCAATTAGAAAATAATTTGGCGAAATCATAAAGTGATAACCTTCTCTTTCAGAAATAATGTCTTTAATTAAAGCCGCTTGTTCAGCATGAAGACTAACATCTATACCTAAATTATTTCTGGAATTATCAAGAACCATCGCATCCCAAGAAAATTCATCATCACTATTAATAAGAAGACGAGAGCGAACTTGAGTTTCCCTCACAAGAAGATCTTTATTCTCGTGAATAAGTCTATCTCTTTCCATTTGAATGCTAAGAAGAGTTTCATGGAAATCTTCTAGGGCCTTAGTGCCATTTTTAATTGCAAGATCTTTCTCGTCAATAAGATCACTATTCTTACTTCTTAATCTATTGATTTCTTCTTTTGAATCAAGATAAAGGCGTTTAAACTTATTAGTTAAACTTAAATTGAATCTGTGCTCAATCTTTAAAAGATTAAGTTTGGATTTAAGTTCATCTACAGAGAGGAACCTAATTTGATCATCTGAGAAACTACTTAAAGAATTATTAAGGCGAGCAAGAAGGGCACTTTCGTCTACAGGTTCAGGAAAAGATTGGAGGAATGTAGCCTCATCAGTAAGACCATAAATATCTGCAAAAATGGTTGCTTGAATAAGCTGCGATAGGGTGAGAAGAATTAAAAGAGAAAAGAAATAAATCATACCATAGAGTTGTTGATTAGCTTTATCAAGATCAGATATTTTTTGCTTATCAACTAAAGCTTCAGTCTCCAGCTGCTTATTTTTCCTGTGAAGATCAGCAACTTCAATTTCTAGTTTTTCTTTATCCTGGCGAAGATTAGCAGCTTTCTTTTCATAAGTAATACGTCTATTATCCAAATCAGAAGCAACAGCAAAAGAAGCTCTTCCAACCTACGATAGAACTATATAAGTCAAGATCTGGTAAAAATATCAATAAATACATAAAAAGGATGAACAAATAGAAGCATACCAGACTGCCAAGTGAATTTTTAAGAGACTTGGAGTCAGCGATCTTGAAACCCCGCGAAGGGAATCACTGTCAGCTAATATGGGAGCATCGCAGACTTTGGAAAGGGACTGGGATATTTCATTAATAGCTTCATCTCCATACTCATTTGGGATACCAAATATATTCTTGCCAATTTTTTTGGATAGTTGAGCCATTGCAGACTCAGAAGAAGAAGAATCCTTTATGGAAGGAAAATTTTGGATAGTTGAGCCAATGCCGAAATAACCATCATCGTTGTCCTTATAAAAAATTTCTGGAACAGGTTGAGGAGTTGAAGAAGAAGGGAGTTGGGTTTTTCTTTTCTTTAAGGGAGGATCGTCAAATTCATCACTGCGAGGAGCAGCAGGCTTCCCTTTGGGAGGGGCATTAGATCTTCCCTTGCGATCATTTGAAGATTTCACCTTGGTTTGTGGTTCCACTGGTTATAATTCTTCAATTACCTGCAAGCACAGATAAAGATAAGAAACAGAGGGAACAATATATTGTTAAGATTTATAAAGAAAATATTTCTTACTTCATCCGTGAGTAATTGAAGAGCTGAGCGAGTAACATCTTTCCTAAACTTCTCATAATAAGCCTTCAATCTTTCAATCTAGTAAATAGGCATAATCAGCGAGAGCTTAAAGATGTGAAAATGAAAGAAGAATAATAAAAATAACATGTTCTGTGAAGAACTAAGGTAGACATACTTCTTTATCTTTCTCAGACCAATAGAACACCCATGGTTGGTATTCCACGATATTTGCAGGCAAGGTATGAATGCCAGAAATATACGGGCAGTCTAAAATTAGATAAAAAATAAACCACTTGTCATCGCTAGAATGGCGAGGACCTTGATTAGTATTTGTACGCCAATCTATATCTAGCATAAAAGATTTATCTTCAGCAACCTTATCTTTCTTTTGCAAACAAACGCCCCAGCAAGTGCGATCTCTCTTCATGGGGATTATGTCATAGTTGATAAAGAAATTATCCACAGTATACATCGCGGGAATGATTGGAACATCTTTGAATTGAGGATTCTTCGCAGCATAAGCGTAGCGAGATCCTTTATTGGCACCGCGAGAGGCATATTCGAGAAGTAATCGAATACAATCTCCACCCAATTGATATATCGCTCGCGAGAACCTCTCGTGAGAAATTATTTGATAGAATAGCGGAAGCTCCGGATCATAGAGAGGAATTGGAAGACCAGCGTCAAGTTGACCTAGCGATACTATAACTATCTCGCGAGAACATTGATGATCAGAAAATAATTTGATGGAAAGTTCGGATTTAAGACTTTGATTTGGAATCGTAAACAAAATAAAACCTCTACTTTTGAGTTTTTCTCGCATCTCACCAAAAGCAGCCAAATTTTTAGCACCAACAGCAACCATTTTTTAGTATGGGAATGAAGAAAAAGGTTGAAAAGTAAGAAAGGAATCACAGCAATAACAGACACGCAATTTACGGAAGAACAGTAAACTTGCAGAGAAGTTACGGAGAGAAAGAAGAAGAAAGTAAAAGAGGAAGAGAAAAGAATGAAAGGAGTATTTATAGAAGAAGAAAATTCTCGAAGAAGATGAATGTAATAAATGCTAAGAAAAGACATGAACGGTCAGATCGCAGCAGTTAGAGAGGACGTGTCGTAAATTCATTAGAAGAGAGAATGCGTAAAAACAGCTGGCGAAGGATACAGAAACGTGTCAGAACAGAGATTAATGAAGAGATAAGTAGTCGCGACATTTTAAAGTTCTCATGATCTTCTCTTCTTCCCAGAAAAGACATGAGAAGAGGCAAGATGTAGGACCAGAATATCGCTACATCTATTCTTTGCGATATTAACAACACTTCCCAGCGAGCATCACCGCAATATCTTCAACTACACTTCATGAGTGTCACAAAAGCCTTCAAAAGAGTGACATAATAACTGACGATTGAAGAAAACATGAGAAGAGCATGTTTATCCCGCGATGGTTACAAAGCTTACGAGAATGAACATTGTAACTATCGCTGTACAATCGCAGAACCAACCCGAAATAAGAGGAAAACTTAGCTGTCATCCACTATGTAACTACCCTATAAATATAGACCCAATGTGTCCAGAAAAGGATGATGTGTTTTTGAGAGTTAAGAAAGTCTTGAGGACAGAGAAACTTCAAGTGAATAGGTGTAATCTTGAATTCTTCCATTTATGTAAACATTTCTGAGAAAAAAATCATAAAGTGTCATTTTTAATCTTCAATTGTGAGTTGCTTATAGTAAAATCTTAACAAGGGTGTAGTGTGGGAAATCCTGCAACTACAGTATCAAGGTTATTTCCTTCAACGATGTCATGTTTCTTAGAATCGTATATGGATGGGAATGATATGAATTTTTTTATCATAATGTCCTTTTAAGGAATAATCTTACCCGACTCAAAAGATGCATTAACAATTTCAGACACTTTGTGATTAAACTCATCAAATGAATCTTCATCTGCCATACGAAGGTTTTCCCAATCAGAATTTAGGTTTTGAAGCCTAGCTTCTTTTTCATAGGTATTCCCTTCAAATATGGTTTCTAAGATATGCCACGCATCTTTAGAGCTAGTGCACAAAGTCACATGGTGCTGGAGATATGGGATAATGGCATGGGTGATTGCATTCAATACGTCATAATTTTTCTTTGCAGCAAAAATCTCGATAGCATCATAATCACCGATATCATTTGGAATAGTTACATCGCTTACTATAATAACCGGAGGAAAATATCCATTAACAACATAAACCCATGATTGAAAATCACGCGCTTGAAGAAAGGCACGTATAGTAATTGAAGATCCCCCTAAGCTAACAGCTAATTAATCCAAAGGATTAACTATAAAAGGAGGCATTAAGGATCTAAAACATCTATTTAAAACAATAACTTAGAAATTCTAATCAAAGATTGGACCAAATCCAAACCCTCTCTGAAATGAATATAAGAACTCCTCTCAGATAATACATATTCAGTAGTGAGTTGATTTACAAAAAAAGAATATAAACACAAAACAAACAAAGCGGAAGCTAACCAACTCCTTGAAGCTTTCATCGCCACGTGAATAACCTGTTCTATTTCAGAAACTGAAAGTGGGAATTGAGCGAGCACATCATCCCTAGAAGGGATGCCCAACAGAAAAACAAACAAACAAACTTTCAAGTAATCACTAAATTGAATTGAAGACAATGCATGTTTTGATGAAAACCGATAAAACGCGGAAAAAAAAATAGATAAAGCATAATATAATAATAAGTTGTACGGAAATATAAAGTTCTATCAACCAATCATTCGACAAACATTCACAACATAAATAATAGTGATCGGCGTCTTCCTTCAGAGTAGCAAGGCACGATTGTTGCGGAAGCTTCAATGATCATTAAAGTACCGTGAGGTTTCCGGCCTCGAAGTCATAAACGACGTGTACCTTACCAGTACCTTATTCTACGCGCACTCTACATATCAAGTATCCAAAGAAACTAATGGTAACAACATTATATCCGATATAATTTCTTACACAGTGGAAAGCCCATAACCCCCCACGCGTAAATTCATCATCATATATAAGATTCTCAACATCATTCTCTCTAAACACCAAAACATAACATACTAGCTTTTGAAAGAAAATTTAAAAGAACAGTAAACATCCATGTATGAGACATGCGTTGCCCGTGTAGCAATAGGGAAAATATATTGTCCAAATTAAAACTAGACCTATATAATATTCAACCCAACGATGCCTAGTGGATTTACGTAACATAGATATAACCTTTGGGGCACACATCTCACACCAATCACAAGGAAACTTTCTCCCTTTCATGTTAACAATTAATAAAGATTATAACTGCTTTCCAGTCAATGGAAAGAATCACATTTGGAAATTAAATGAATACTTCCAAAACACATATATTAGTTGTTTCTAAAGATCCACACCCATCCCAAAATGTAAAAGAAAACTAATTTGTAGTACACACAAATAATACATGCATACACATATAATATAGTAACAAAGATATGCATGCATTTCATAAAAGATATATTTGTAAAACAATAATGAGTATAATTGTATAAGAGAGTTCGTTATCAATCCCCACCTCTTTTGATGACAAGCCTCGCCTACCTTGAGATCCATAATCCATTGGTTTATCCTTTGAATCGATCGTTGTTAATAAAAATTAAATGTTAATCACACAAGCACTCTAAGGATTAGCGAAAAGGCTCATACAAGGCTCAAGACACAATCTCATACAATTCTCTAGATATAAGTTAAATGAACTATCTAATGGTTCAAAGCCCATTTATGGTTCTACACATTCTCTTTATATAACTTTACCACATCCAAAGGTTTACTAGTTCAATTAGATTGATTTTATAGTCCACTGAATACGTTTTATGAATATCTACAACTTCGAAGAAGGAACCAAAGGCTAATTCGGACCATAAAGGTCAAATTCATGTTCAATAGGAAATCTGGCTCTATGCCCAAGTCCACCCAACCGGCCCATTAATCCAAGGCCTCGTTACTCTGGTCCACTAACGGTCAATGGTCAAGGTCTAGTTAAAGGTCAAGGTTAACTTGTCAATTATGGTCAGGTCTGGTTAACGGTCAAATGGTCAATTCTCTGCGTCGGTCAACTGAGTTAATACGGGGAAACTCGGTGAGTTAACACCAATTCAACTCAGTCAGATTAACTGAGTCAGATAAGTAAAATCAGTCAGACTGGGATGACTGACTGGCCTAAAACACAAGGCCTGAGCCATAAGCTCATGCCACAAACTAATGCGCAATCATTGTGTAGCACAACTCCACAACATTCTAAATATACACAATTCTATAAATTACAACAACTTCCATCTCCAAAGTTTTGTTTTCATCAATCAATACAATATTCTCTAAGCCATAATTTCTACACATTCTAATAAACCTGTACAATGCCCTATTAACACAAAAACAACATCATCTCACAATAATTCAACTTCTCCTCACTATCAGTTGAACGGAAATTCAAACACTCAACACACCATCATACTCAAACTCAATAGCAGACAACAATTCCAATAACCAATAACACCAGTTCATACACCCAGTCTTCATGGTTCAACACAACCTGACTAACACTTCAGCACCCTTACATACCCATCATAACCATTTCATTTCAACTTCTCTGAGTCACAACAACAACTCCCACTCTTGATTAGTTCATAGAAACACCACTCTTATCACACTACCATTGCTACACCAGTCACCAACTACAGTCATCTTCAATACCACCTTCCATATGACCACCAGATTCAATAATAACATCATTACAACAAGTTCAAGCTGAGAACTCAACTTACATAACTATAAGCTTCTTTGAAACCCGCTATCTAAAACGTCTTCATCCTCGGTAACTCCACTTACAACTTTAATTTCTCAACTTCACCGATTACACATCTATTTGCATCATCTTCTTTATCACTTCAGCAATTCCAGTTCCAAATACAACACCATCAGCAACTACACCTCACCATTAAAACAAACTCCCAACACTTGAAGTCACAACACATATACAACTCATCTCTAGTTAGATATCCATGACATCTTCACTTCCCAAGTCAACAAACTAATAATTTAAACCCACTAACTGACATCTTCACCTTCCCCCTGAACTTCACCAGCAATAATTCTCTTGATTACCTTGCCATGCTTCCACTTTCAAAACACAATCCAAAACCCTAACTCTAAATCATCAATTCATCTTCCTTCCAGTAACGATTAGGTGATTCTTAATTAAAATCCAAATCCTAATTTCTAATTTGATTTAGGGAAGAACATGAATCCTAATTTCTCTGTGCAATCAAATTAAACTTCCTACATCCATTTAGACTTCAATCAAACACAAACCCATATACTAATTCAATCAAATAACAACAATTCCAAGAATTTTTTTGAATTAATTGAAACCTTAAATTACCTGGTTTTGACTCAACACCAGAAAAGCTCCACCTTGTCAATTCCATAACAACCCCTCGATTCTTCATCCCAGAACGACACTTTTTCATTATCAGATCAACATGAACCCTAACTCCAGAAACCTTACCTTCAATTCAATATCAACATCATCTTCTCCTTTTCCTGGAACTCAAACAACTTCAATTCTAACTTCATCTTATTCGATTCATCAAGCTAACTAATTTTTTATGAATAACTCACATGAAAACAACTCTACTCTTCTGAACTGAGCTCGACAGAGAGGAGGAGAGAAATAACAAGGAAGAAGAAGGAAAAACAAGAAAAAAATGAGAAAATGAGTTTCTCTCGACACGTTTTGGTGGTGATAAGGCCAAAGGAAAATACTTAGGAACCCAAAATATTGATACGGGAAGCCAAGCGGTTTAACAGAGAAATGACATATTTTCCCTTCGTACAACTTTGATGCTTCCTTCTCCGCCCGGTGTCTGAATGACACGCTCGAGTAGTCCATTGCGCATAACTTTTCGAGATCTATCTAGTGATACTAGTTTGGTATCTTGATCGTTGTTAGATTAATTTCTATTAATTAAGATCTACAATTACTAATCGAGTCATTAGTGGCTAAATCGACTCTTGACTGGTCTAATAGCATTGACGAGCTTGAGGGTCTTTACATTCTCCCCACCTTATACATTTTCTTCCTCGAAAATCGAACCATCCTTATGAACGTTCAAAACTCCCCACCTTATAGAGAATTACTATCTCTCAACTAAACGCAAGTACTGCTCATACTTACCAACGCGCGAAAAGAAAAAAACTCATTTTAAATGAGTCAAAACAACAAGGAAAGAAGCACAAGCCTATTTGCTTTTCTACAACTAAAATCTATAATTTGTAGCTCTAAGTTCAATAGACTAATTTTCTATATCATAATATGATTGTCTCTAAGCTCACTATGGTGAATTTGATTCTAACAGATAAGTATGTCTAAGTACTTCGTGCTAAAATACAGTCTAGTATTTAATAATCTATTAATTTGATGAAATTTATCCATATAACTAATCTTAAATTTCAATTAATTTTTAAATCTTACATTTTTATTATTTAAAATTTTAATTAATTTCAAATCATCATTTTATTAAAATTGAATCATTTTAAGTTATGCAAATTTACTTATTTATTTAATCATTTTATATTAATATATACCAATAATTTTTCATTAAACAAAACTCAAATATATATATATTTCTACTTTCACATAATCTATTTAATTTTATATTAATTATCTAATATTGAAGGTTTTTTTACCAAGGTAACTTAGATTGCAAACCCTGATTTGAAGACTATATAAAGGAGAACTCTAGCAACTGGAAAACCTAATCCCCACACCTCCTGTGTGATACTAGTTGTATAAGCTAGAGTCGATTCTCCTTTAACCTTAGGTTTTTCACGAAACCCTGTAGGTTAACGACTTAAAGACTTCATTTGGGATTGTGAAGCCAGACCCAACTATTTTCCTGTAGTTGCGTGATCTAATCTTGTTGTTTCTATCGTGACTGACTACAATCGTAAGATTGGATTGAGATTGATATATCTGATAGGCAAGATAGAAAAGTAGTCACAAATACCTTCGTCTCATTATTTGTGATTCCACAATATCTTGTTTCGTTAATCGATTAAGATTATTGTGAAGTGAATGATAATTTTAGGATGTTCTTTGGGAGTATATGTCTGAGTTATCGATTGGTTCCTGTTCACCTTGATTTCCCAAAAGGAGGGACAAAAACTCGTAAGTATATCTGTGGGAGACAGATTTATCCATCCAATAGACTTTTCTGTGTGATCAGCTAAGGGAATCAAGTGCGTAGTATCCTGCTGGGATCAGAGATGTAAGGAACGCAACTGTACCTTGAATCAGTGTGAGATTGATTAGGGTTCAACTACAGTCCAGACTGAAGTTAGCTTTGTAGTATGCTAGTATCTGTAGCAGCTTAATACAATGTGGTGTTCAAATCTGGGCTAGGTCCTGGGTTTTTCTGCATTTGCAGTTTCCTCGTTAACAAAACTTCTGGTGTCTGTGTTATTTCTTTTCGCATTATATTTTGGTATATAATTAAAATATCACAGGTTGTGAGTTGAATCAATCAATTGGTAAATCCAACCTTTGGTTGTTGATTGATCCTTGAACATTGGTCTTTGGTACCGTTCAAGTTATCTCTCTTATATTCATCCGGGCTCGCAAATTATTATTTCTTTGATCGTGGATTGAATTGAGAGATTGAGATATAACTCTTTGATATACTTTTCTTAAGGTTGAGTCTAACTATCTAGTTGATTCTCTTGCAAGTATATTGGAGTTAGTCCATACAGATTGCAAAGCGAAATATTGGGTGAGGTTGTTATACCCCTGATTTTTCAAATGGCATCAGAGGAGGCAAACAAGTTCAAGACCTCATAAGTCTGTGTTTGTAGCTATCTGACTCTATGGACAGTAAAGTCTCTGATAAACACGTCACCAGAAACAAAAGTTCTGTTTCTATAATGTCTATTAAAGAGAAAGATTTGTCAATCTCGAATATAGACGAACCTAGTGTTCTAATGAAACAAACTGACACTAACATGTGTTACCCCGATTACCCTTCAAATGATTGTGACTCCTTTGATGAAGGGGAAGCAGCTGAAAAAAGTAAAATGATTTTAAATCTTGTTAGAATCGAGGCTGATAGAATTAATCGGTTGAAAAACAATGTCAATGTTATTCTCGGTATAATGAGAGACTGTGACTCTTAAGAAAAAGATCCTTGCAAGGAAAATGCTGTAGTTCGGTCGTCAAGTATCTTACTTGAGGCGAACCTCAAAAAGTATGCTTTAGAAATTAAACATCTCTTGAGCAAGCTCTCTATTCAACCATGTTCCAAAAAGTACACTATACCATCTGCTTCTATCACAACTGAAAGAGTTCCAGTTCCAGAAGTAAAATCAGAATCCCTTCCTATTGGAAAATATGTGATCATAGCCTCCTCTAATTAAGGAAGTTCCACATCATATGGAAGGAAGAAATCTCCAAACGACGATGTTAAGTCTATACTCTCTAATCACTCATGTGATCAGAAAGTGTATCTCTTTTATGATTCAAAAGGGCATGTTAAGCAAAAGAGAAACTCTAGGTTGAATAAAAATTTCATGGTTCGACTTCAACACACCTTAGATTTAATCCTCAAAGGTGTAACTGACATTTGTATGTCTATAACAATTGGTTTCAGTACTCACCCTGCGTATTCTACCAGGAAAGTCAGTTCGTGTGTTCCTCAAATGCTCAAAAGCAGAACAGGCTTCTTAACAGAAATCGTCCAAGAAGAGCTCAAGAATTCTTTTCTGACAAAAAGGGAGATAATGTTTCTTTTGATGTTGATAAACTAACAGGAGAAGGGAGAAAAAATTATGATATGAAAAACAACTTAAACGTGATAATTGAAGGATATAAATAGATCGTCAACAGGTTGTCAATTCCCTCTAGTCAAAATTCTTCTGGTAAGAACTCAAACTATGTCTCGTATTTTGATGACAGTAAGTTTTATGATAAATTTTCACATCAAAATGGATTCTTTCCTAGATTTGAAAGGAAAAAGAGACTCAACTATGAACACCGTTCATTTAATGAGCTTAGGGCTCATTCTTGTGCTAATTAATCACAAGAGTTGAAAGCTTACTCATAAAAATCTTGTTGAGTAAAATGTGTTAATAATCAGGTATACTTTTTGCAAAATTGCTTTCTATTTAGTTGAGCTATTTTCTTATCGTCCATAGCTAAACTATTGTCCACAATCAACTTTGCTTAAGTATTGGTTGTGTCTGAAAATGTTCTTTGTTTTGTTTTCTTTTTGCTTTAACTTCGAAGAAGCTTTTGTTGCAACTAAGTTGCTTGCTACTCTTGTGCTCTAAATTGTTTCTCTATGGAGATATGGAATTTATTGAACCAAAATTTTGTGAAAATATTCACCTAGCAAAAATTCTGTCGTAAAAGTACGACATTTTGTGCGTGTTTTTATTTTTGGGTCAAGTTGTGTTCATACGGGTACCCGGGTTACTGTCACAAATCAATTTTGGGAACACTAAAAGTGACCTTCCCTAAGAAACCATTTAAATACCAAACCTTTTGTATCACGTACGCATACTCTGGGTTATTTTGTGTTTTGTCAAGAATATCTTCTAGCTCTGGTGATTTTGCAAGAGGTTTTTTTGATAAAGGTATTGGTTTCGAGTCCAAAGGGAGGAAGAAAAGAACCCTAGTAGAAGATGATTGTCCCAATGCCTCATGTTACTATGCCTATTCACATCAGGATATTGATAATGAGGATATGGTTTCTGCTGAAGTGGTTCATGATTTTCTTAAATACCTTGAGGAAGCAAAATTGCAACTCGTTGATACTATGAAGAGTCTTGATGTGTTAAGAACTGAGTTGAAAAAGTTAATTCTGACCTTATTCTCATGAAGACACATGTTAAAGAACTTCTCAATGAGGATATCTTCTCTGAAAAAGCAGTGGATGTTGTCAATCACAAGCTCAAAGATCTCAAGGTTCGTGAGGATTCCGAAAAGACTATTTGATTTCAGTTTATGTACGGTATTGATGTTTAGGAGACTTTCTTTGTTTCTTAGCTTGTTGATTTCTTGTTGTCTAGGAATCTTCTTATGAGAATTTATTCTTATGTTTTAATAAGGATAAATAGGGTTTGGAATAGCCATTATTGTGAGTACACAGCTATTTCCAACTATTTTCAGCTTGCAATGTTTTTAGATTTTTTTATTTAAACTATAAAGTTGACTTGGAAGATGATTTTGCAGTATTAATCTTTATAGTTTTATATATTGCAACTTTCTATGGGATATGTGTGTTTGCGTCCGTGAACTGTGATTGTCCCATACATGGTCAAAAGTTAAGTGTTTCATATGTCAGTATGCAAGTATTGATAAAAGATTGAATGGACTTTTGACAAACCAAAGTTAAGCCTATTATGTCATTATGCAAATATTGATGGAAGATATGATGAACTTTTGTTTACAAAGATTAAAGTCTATTATATGTCATTGTGCAAATAATGATGTAAAATATAATGAATCTTCGTTTATTCCGCAGTATTGATCTTCCCTGATCCATATCTTTATGTATATATTGTGCGGCTCCGTAAGTTTTCTTATGTGAGCATTTCCGATTAAATTAATCATGGGTTCTCTCGTGGTTAATTTAATTGAGATTTTTGGATACAAATTCATGTTTCATGAGATTTGTTAATTTCCAAAGAAATCCTTCTTTTCTTGTGAAAGTAAGGTCGCTCTTGTTGTTCCTTTTGGAATGACATTTTATGGGGGAGAGTTCTTAATTGAACTTGTGCTTGATTGCCAAATCTTTGTGGGGAGTGCGGCTATGGAATATTATATGGGTTATCTTGTATCTTTATAAACTCCTTGATGAATGCATTTAATTTCGACTATATGATTGCATCTAAACAAGTTGATATGTGCTTTTCTTTTGGTCATGAAGTGTCTCTATGGAAATTTCATTAGGATCCCACTAATTTTTGTACCTTTGCCAATTTTATTGACAAAAAGGGGGAGAATTAATGTGTAGTTCACACTACAAATACATATGGTTTTCAGATCATTATGTAAGGAGAAGTGGTTTTCATGTGAGATGAAGTATTGACTAAGGGGGAGTGATACATCACCATAGTATTGTTGTCAAAGTTGTGATACAATTGAACTTTGATGATGTGTAATAATACTATGACACTATATAACAATGATTGAGAGCTACTGTTTTCTCATTGTTATGGCTAAGGATCTTTAAAAACGGTGATACCGAATTGAATACCTTTGGAATCATTGGAGTACTTGGAAGTGACGAAGATTTCGAGTAATGTTGAACAACCAAGGAGATCAAGCATTTGGAAGAGAAGCTACAAAGTTTATTTATTTTGTATTCCATATGTATTGATAGTTTTGTCACTAAAATTGACAAAGGGGGAGATTTTTAGAGCATTGCTCGGTCGAACTTGCAAGCGTTGCTATATCAAGCTTGTTTGTTAAGTTTATTTGCCAAAACTATAAGTCTTGATTTCTAGTCTACTTATAGCTAAGTCTCGGATTAAGATAGTAAGTGTAGTTGAGCTTTAGACTTCACGGCGTTCATGGAATGATAATGAAGAACTACTCAAGGTAACTTGTGGAACCTCATCAACAAAGATGTATGTAGAGACTTCAACTTATTTATCACTCAAAAGTCTATCCATTCTATCTCCTATTTTGAGACAAAAGTCGTATTGCTATATAGACTTCAATTATACACATTTGCTATTTCGATCCGACTTTATCTCGCCTATCTATTTTTCGAAATATGTGTTTGTAAGCTTTCGCTTTGGACAAGTTCATCTTTACTCGTGACGAAAGTCATGTTGATTATTTCAATAACTTGAAAATCGCTTTGATGGAAATAGTTTGTGAATAACGATTATTTTAACATCCTCTAAGAAAGTTTCAATGATTGGAACGAGAGTTTAGAACAAGTAACCATGTTTGGATATAACATAGTGTGTTCTCACATTTGTGTAAAAGTCCAAATCAGGGGACCTAAAGTATGCGTACCCGTACGCGTACCGACGTTTATTGGAAACGCGGGCAAGTATGCGTACCCGTACGCATACTGGCGGAAGTTTCACATCCGTGATTTTCTGCTGGAGTTTGGAACTGTGAAATGGTATGCGCACCCGTATGCATACTGGCGTAACCAAACTCGGTCTGACCACTTAGGTATGCGTACCCGTTTGCATACTTAAGTAGTTTATTTTCTAAAATCGGTTTGTTCATGAACTAAAACATTTATATAATAAGGAATGCAATCTATGCAAACTGTGGCTATAATGTTCATGAATTGATTCGAGTGAATCAAAATCGATTTTTCTTCGATTGTGTCTTGTATACTTTTATAAGATCTAAGAAATTGAACAACTCTCTAACTAGTTCATTTGAGTCACTTGAACTAGTTATGGTGAAGATGAATAAGGTTGATATGAAAGTGCTCATATGGCTAACCATTGGTTAACTATTGTTGAACCGACTAAGTGTACACGTTTAGGTACGGTTACTCAAACCTAAATGAAGGTGCATTTAGTTTGTGTATAACAAGCTAAGTTCAATCTGACGTTTGAAAGATATTAGCGTGAATCTAATAAGGTTTTCATCTAACGGTGAATATTGAATGCTTTTCTACCAAGGTAACTTATATTGCAAACCCTGATTTGAAGACTATATAAAGGAGAACTCTAGCAACTGGGAAACCTAATCCCCACACCTCATGTGTGATACTAGTTGTATAAGCTAGAGTCGATTCTCCTTTAACCTTAGATTTTTCACGAAACCATGTAGGTTAACGACTTAAAGACTTCATTGGGATTGTGAAGCCAGACCCAACTATTTTCTCTGTAGTTGCGTGATCTGATCTTGCTGTTTCTATCGTGATTGAGTATAATCGTAAGATTCGCTTGGGATTTATATCTCTGATAGGCAAAATAGAAAAGTAGTCACAAACACCTTCGTCTCATCGTTTGTGATTCCATAATATCTTGTTTCGTTAATCGATTAAGATTATTATGAGGTAATTGATAATTCTAGGATGTTCTTCGGGAATATAAGTACGTGTTATCGATTAGTTCATGTTCACCTTTCTTTATCAAAAGACGGAACAAAACCCGTAGGTATATCTATGGAAGACATATTTGTCTATTCAATAGACTTTTCTGTGTGATACAAATTTATTTATCAAGTCTTCGATTTTGGGTCGTAACAACTCTTGGTTGTGAGTGAGATCAGCTAAGGGAATCAAGTGCGTATTATCATGGTGGGATCAGAGACATAAGGAACGCAACTGTACCTTGAATCAGTGTGAGATCGATTAGGGTTCAACTACAGTCCAGACCGAAGTTAGCTTTGTAGTAGGCTAGTGTCTGTAGTGGCTTAATATAGTGTGGTGTTCAAATATGGACTAGGTCCCGGGGTTTTTCTGCATTTGCGGTTCCTCGTTAATAAAACTTCTGGTGTCTGTGTTATTTCTTTTCCGCATTATATTTTCTTATATAATTGAATATCACAGGTTGTGCGTTGAATCGATCAATTGGTAAATCCAACCTTTGGTTGTTGATTGAAATTGATTGATCCTTGAACATTGGTCTTTGATACCGTTCAAGTTATCTCTCTTATATTCAATCGGGCTCGCAAATTATTGTTTGTTTGATTGCGGATTGAATTGAGAGATTTCTCTTGCAAGTATATTGGAGTTAGTCCATACAGATTGCTAAGCGTAATATTGGGTGAGGTTTTTATACCCCCGCTTTTTCAGTTAACTCCATTAATAATAGTACACTGCTTGTTAGATGGGAAAATAGAAAGTTTATAAGAGACATAAAAATTAGTTTTGTTAGGAAAAATGGCAATCACTCAGCTGATTCCATCTCAAAAAGAGTGAGGAAAGATAGATTGGTTGTTGAAGAATTCAGTAATAATCCTTCTCAGGTTGAAACTTTGTTACGCAAGTATATTGAACCTGTCAATTCTTAATTGAAAAAACCCTCCCTTTATCTAAAAAGGAAAAAAACAAAAACTTTAGAATCAACATCGCACTAACAGCTGAGACATATGAAAAGGCACGGGTACCCCAAATATACCTTAAGCTATTACTTTTTCTTCCTATAAGTCCTTTCCCTGAAAGTGATTATCTATAGACTGAGTCGAGACAATACAACAAATCGGTTCACACTTTGTGTGATCGTCTATGGATACGAGATCGAGACAATACAACAACAAGGTGTGTTTACTTGATACAAAGGTTCGGACTTAACCAAACTCTATAGGATTCACGTATCAAGTAAATAGGAATTAACGTTTGCGCAATTTACTTTAATTATAATAAAACAAATATAATGCGCAAATATAAAGTAAATGACACAACAAGATTTTGTTAACGAGGAAACTGCAAATGCAGAAAAACCCCGGTACCTAGTCCAGAATTGAATACTCTAAGGATTAAGCCGCTATACAACATAAACCAACTTCGTATAGTTGAGACCAAGCAACTAAACCTATAGTTCACCTAGTTCCATCTGTATTCCCACGCCTCTAACCTGTAAACAAGTCACGTACTTGGACCAATGCCTTTGGTTAATATTCCAAATAGTAAAGGAACAAAAAATCTGTTTGGTATCAACTCTCTTCAACCAAGTGATATGAGTTGTGCAATACAGAATCATCGACGAGCGCAATTCAAAGGGAAAGATGCATATTAAGGAATTTAGAACATTTACCGGCGATAACTTCCAATAATACAATACCCATCCAATAACCATTGTCCTTTTCGCCATCTTCGGCTCTGCAATAGAGGTACAAAATATTAGAAAAATATTGTTCAAGAACTCAGCCACCCATGATAATATATATGGACAGTATATATGCATATAATACTTCACAATGACAGAAACTATTAGGACTTCACAATGTGCATAGCTATACAAAGTGTATATATAACAAGACATAAATGCAGTAGCAGATATAAAGAATGTTTCATAGGATCAGAAAGCTTACAAATATGGGGATTAAATCTAAACAAAAATATGTATCCTAACCTGAACCTGCACACACACGAAGACACGGGTTTTCAGACTCCAGAATGTAGTTCCATTATTGATAAATACCATTACAAACCAAAAATGTAAGAGTATATAAGAGGTCCGTGAAAACCATGTAAAAACCTAAATTCTTGTTACTCTCGTGGAATTCATTGTACATCAACGTGTTTGTCATCCCTGAGTTATGATACTTACTCTATTTTTAGGCATCACTTGCAGCAGCTTGCACAATTAAGTATCAAAACTCAGGGATAACAAACACTCCAAAGTATTGACCTTACCTTCAAAGTAAAATTAAAAGCTGTTAACATATGCATACCGGTGAAATTCAGATACCGTGATAAGGATTCAACAATAAATGGATGCAACCATGTAATACTTAAAGAAAATAAGTCAGTGTTGATAAAACGTTACCACTCTGTATCCTTAATCGAAGATATAACTAGTAAGACTCTCAAAGAGATTAGCTCCTCATGCTGAACAACCACCCACATTGTCTCAACCTTCAATACAAACATAATTAATAAATAGACGCTCATTAAAACAAAATATTTGCACTAGAAAAGAAAAAATTCAATCATGTGTGGATATGGTTGATCTGAACACATCAATTAGGACGAAAAAAATGGTATCATACGGTATTGATACATCCAATCAAGTGCGACTATACTGTAAGGACTCTCAAGCTCATCAACGCTATTATACTAGTCAAGAGACGTCTTAGCTGCTAATTACTCGATTAGTTTAACATGAACGTTAATTAATAGAAATTAATCTAACAACGATTTAAGTACGAAACTAGTATCATTGGATAGATCTCGAAAATTTATGCGAGATGGACTACTCGAGCGTGTTATTCGGATATCAGACGAAGAAGATATTATCAGAATCGAGAGAAACGCAAATTAGTTATTTTTGCAATTTAGCCGACCAGGGCAGCCCTTATCCAAAATGTTGAGCGTTTTAGTAAACTCAGTTGGCTTATCATCAAAACGTGTCGCACAGAAACTCATTTCTCTATTTCACTTTTTCTTTCTTTCTTCTTCTTTCTTTCTTCTTATGTTATTTCTTTCCCATGTTCTTCACGGCTGCTGATTCCGAGAGAGGTGTGAAAATCGATTTAAGAGGGTTAAGCGATGAAGATGTTCCGATGATGTAGTTGTTGGTGGTGTTCTTGTTGTTTGATCGTGAGAAGAGGGAGAGATGATGATTTGTAGATAAAGCAAAAAGTTGAGGTTTTCATTTGAGTTTAAGATATAGAGGAATTGATTAATTGAAGGAGGATTTGATTAGTTGGTGATGAAGAACAAAAGGGGTTAGTGTTTAATTGAAGTTTTGAAGATGGTTCAGTGATGAATTGTTGAGTTAGGGTTTCAGTGAATTTGGTTTCATAGATTCGATTAAGGATTGATAAGAATAGGTTAAAAGGTGGGTTTAATCAATTTGAAGATTTGGTTGATGCCGTGAACTTGAATTAGGAAAAGAGGATTAAGAATTGATTTAGGGTTTCAAATAGATTTTGGATTTAGAGCTCATGGATTGAACTGCAGTAGGAGAAGAAGAGTTTGAAGGCAACTGTTTGAGGTAATTTCTTCTTCTTGAATTGAGTTGAATTAAATTTCATTTATTTTGAGTTATCGAACTTGGATAGTTTATGTATGTTGTTTGAATTGAAGATGAGTGTGCTAGAAATGGGAGTTTTGTGTTTGGATGGTGGTGCTAGTTGTAATTCTCTGGTGGAGCAGCAGATTCATTTTGTGTTGGTGGAGGTGGTTATGTAATTACAGTTGTATGAGTGGGTGAAGAGTGTAATTGAGGTTTAGATGAATGTTATTTGTACCAGGGACATGGGGTAATTGCAGATGGTGATACTGTTGCTATGGTTGAAATGATGAAGATAAGATACATAAAGGTAGAGTAAATACTGTTAGTGGCAGTTGGTTAGTAAAGTTATTGATTGTTTAGATATGAAGTTGAATGTTGAATGATAAAGGGTGGTGTTACTGGAATTGCAGGTGGTAGCAATTTGAAGAATTACAAGTCCTAGAAGATGTTAATGAGAGTTATAGCTATAATATGGTGATGTGTTACAAATGCTGATGAACTGAGTTTGAGTAAGGCTGTGAGAGTTTGTAACTGAGTTATTTAACTGAAGATGGTGGATTATGAACGAGTTAGTAAAGGTTGAGATTGTAGTGATTACAAGGTTTTGAAGATGGTGATAAAACTGAGTTGGTAGTCTGAAGTAATGAAGCACTATAATAGTTGAGATGATGTTGTTTAAGTGTTGAACTGGGTCGAGATGCAATTCTGAAGCTAGGATTGTTACAGGGTTGAAGGTGACTGTGTGTTGTTCAAGATAAGAGGTTATGTGATTGTATTGAATGGGAGTTAGATGAATATGATGAAGCAGAGTTAGTAGTATGTAAAAAGAGTGAAAGCTTGGAACTGCAATTGCAGGTAAGTTGTGTTGGTGTTTGTAATTAAATTTGAAGTTATTTTGAATGAATGAATTGTATAGATAAAGCTTGAAGAGATTGAGTTGAGATTGTTATTGTAGTTAAGCTGAAACTGGTGACGATTCAGTTTAGTGGAATGTGTTACTAAAAGCTGCAATTGCAGGTAAACTTATGTTACATTTGTAATTGAAATTCAAAGTTTGTTTAAGAATGAATGTATAGTTTTAAGTTTGATAGAAATGAAATGTTAATGAGGTAGAGTTGCATTGAAAACTATAATAGGGAGGAATGGTTGCTCAGTTTGAGCTTAGCTTGTGCTTTGGCTTAGGTCTTGTATCTTTCAGCTAGTTAGTTGGCTGACTAGTCTAATTTACCATGACTCAGATATCTGACTGAGTCGAGTTGAACTCGTAACCTGAGTTGAATCGGTTAGACTCAGAGTGAGTCAGTGTGACCGAGTTGGACTTTTACCCTTGACCCAACCTTGACTACTTGACCAAGACTTTGACTGTTGAATTGACTTGACTTGGACGTTGACTATTAATTGACCTGTGACCGTAAGTTTGACCGTTAGTTGACTCAAATGGACTGGACTTTAGTTAATGGGTTGGCTTAGTTGTTTTGGGCTTTATGTCAAAATTCTCAATTAATGGTATTGGACCCTTATGGTCTGAATTAGACTTTGACTTCTTCAACAAAGTTGTAGACGTTCATAAGACTTAGTTATTGGACTATAGAACCAACCTAATTTAATTTAGTAAACCTTAGCTATGCTAAATATGTAGAATGATAAATAAATGGACTTAGAACCATTAGTTAGACGTGTATGAGCCTTGTATGAGCCGTTTGGCTAAACTCTTAGAATACTTCTTTGATTAACAGTTAGTATTAACAACGATCGATTCAAAGGACGAACCAGTGGATTGTGGATCTCAAGGTAGGCGTGGCCTGTCATCAAAAGGTGTGGGATTGCATTTGACATTTTTGTAATCATTATTGTTGTTTTTATAAAAGTTTATGCTTTACAAACTCATGCATTGTCTAGTTGTGCATTCCATGCTTTGTTTAAATTGCATTACGATTATTCTGTTAATTCTGTGAATCTTTCCATGATTTGGAAAGGACTTGTAATGTGTTGTCAATATGAATTGTTATGGGAAATGAGAATTTCCACTTGTGGTATATAGGATACGCTCCTTCACATTTATATCTATTTAAATTCAGCTTTTATTGTTTAGAGTTGGTCACTATGGTCTTGGTGGCATCCATAGCTAAATAGGTGTGAATTTCCGGTTAGGAATTTACAACCATATTAGTAAATTGTTTGACGAAGGAGTTTATTCCATATACATGTATGATTATTTCAGTGACTTAGTCACTGTTTAATGTTTCGGAAAAAACATGTATTGTTTTCCAATTCTTGCTTATGATTACTTAGAAGTTAAATGTTAATTATTCCCACTTCAGTTTTTGTGACAGATCAGAGTTGCGCAGCGAAAGCTTCACAAGTTGACTTCGCTAGTTGATTAACTTCTGTTATGTTTCTTATGTTATATATATATTCTATTTGTTAACCAAGTGACTATTATATGTATCATTGGAGACGAGTTCTTGTATATATATTTCTGAGCGGGGTTAGCTTTGGGTTAAGTTCTGTATCGCATTTCTGAATTGAATGCTTAAGTGTTTAATTTGGATTTTTAGTGCCTCTTATTTAGTTAATCTCTTGGATTAGTCAGGTGCTACCTTAGGGGGCGCTACAAAGTTGGTATCAGAGCTCACTACTAGATCTTATATGGTAGACAATAGGAATAGCCAGTGCCAGTTAGTGAACTAGATTGGTTTAGAACTGGGTTGGGTTTGTGAGATAAATCTTAATCAATAAAAGCTATTAATAATTAAAAGAATTTTTTTAATTGATTGATTTGTTTATTTGGTTGTTTGTTTAGGTATTGAAGTAAAAATTGTAGGGTACACCAATATTTAATCTAGTGGAGAATAGATAACAAATGATTTAAAATTTTGAACGCATGCACAATTCAATAATAAAAATAATGAGATTAGTAGTCTTGATAAATCTTGGAAGTCACATATATAAATATTAAACACCTTGACTTATACGTAAAATCAACGGTTTATAATCACATAAATGTTATATTTTGGGACTCAATAATATTTGTATGAGTGTTAGAATAATAATTAAATAAAATGTTATAATAGTAACTATAGATAGATGATAATAAAAGTAACTTGTTGTTAGAATAATAATTCACTATAGTTGTTAGAATAATAATTCACTTGTTGTTTTTCAATAAAAGCCGTGGTGGCATTCTTTCATAAAAGTAATAATAATTTTAATAAAATAATGTTAGCATTTATCAATAAGTACCACATCAAACTTAACTAAAATCTCAATAAGGATATATATAAGGATTAAAATAATAATTATGATTAAATAATTATGGAAAATTGATAATGCTTATTTACAATTAAGCTTTGTAAACCAAATTAATTACAAATTAGGGATATATGTTTTTCGCTTAAAACTAGTGGATAGTTAAAATAATACTTATCATCTGTTAGACTTTAGAACACGAGGATACAATATATAAAATAAAAGACTTAACTTGTTAGAAATCTTGTGGTAAAATTATATTTAGGCTAACAAATGATCCAGTAAATCTTTAATAAAATGAAACAAATTTACATGAAATAGTATTAATAACATTCAGATATTTAGTGTAATATTAGAATTAAAAGAAAATAAATTCGTAAATTGATAGAATCTTTTTTCGTAAATAAGTGCAGTCATCTTTTGAAATGGAAAAAAAATTAGTGTAACGAACTTAAACTGTTAGAATTTAAATTAGTATTATATTGAGCATAAATTAAATTAAAATATCATTAATTAACAAATAAATAGCGATAAAATAATGACTACGATTAAATAACTATGAAAAAAATTATTAGTGCTTATCTACGGTTAGGTTTTGCAAAGTTAAATAAGAACAAATTAGAATTATATATTTTATGTTTAAACCGAATAGTTAATATAAGACATATTAGGTAAAAACGCGAGGTCATATAATGCATAAAATAAAGACTAAACTTGTTAACAATCTTATAACAAATTATCTTTTGATCAATAAATGATTCACTAAATTACTAAATTATACACCTGAAGTGATATTTATAATACGTGAATTCTTAGAACAAAATTAAACTTAAAGGAGAATAAAATTGCATGTGAAATAGATACTTATTATTAATACCCAAAATATAAAGACTATTAAGACATATAAAAAAAATGTTATGCAGACTCAAAATTTAAATCATATTAAATTACTAACGCCAATATGTAACAAGATATACTATATTACCAATTCAATTTGAATAAATAAAATCTGTTATATCAATCTTTTCGTGAAAGTAAAATTATATTTACAAGATTAGGGCTTAATAAAATTAAACTAAGTATCATTACTAAACAATTATTTTAATTGTATGTTAGTTACACTAGTAATCAAATAAGAAATTTTTTGATAAAACAATAATGAAAATGATAGTATAATTAAGACAATAATTTTCAATTAAATAAGCAAATTATAATACTGTTTAATACTAATTATTGTATAAAGTTAGAGTTATTGTAAATATCATTTGGTAATAATTTTATGTTAGTTACTGTATTAGAAAAATATAATTTTTATTAATAATACAACTTAGGGATTACTTGACACTAGAATAAATTTAAAGAAATAAAGTTAAATCAAATCAATTTAGTGTTAATAATAAAAACTAAATTTGGCATTATGATTAACTACGATTAACTTTTATCGGTCTAAGCAATACGAAATAAATGTTATAATAATAAAAAAATATTAATCCCAAACAACTATGAAAAATTGTTAACGGTTATTTATTTATATCAAGTCACACGATGAAATAAACAAATACATGCAACAGTATAAAATAACTTTTGGATAATAGTTATAACATTCAGTTACCCTTTAGTAGTACATGAATTCAAAAATTATTTAGTTATAATAATATAGTTCCTCTTGAAATTAAAATTCAATTTCATTAAAATGAGTAAATAATAATAATGGTAAATAAAAATGAAATAAAATAAATTTTGATGAATAAATTATTTAAAAAGATGTGACCTATTTAAATATTTTACGAAGTAAATTTTTTAGAATTACACCAATTAAGATAGAAGTTAAAGACTAATTAATTCTAAAAAATTAGCACATAGTTAATCCATCACTGGGGAATAGCGAGGTTGGTAATTCTGATGTGTTCGGGTGATACATGTTAGGTAGTAGGCATTGTCATGCGTCGCGAACCTAGACATGGCAACTGCATTCTTGTATCACTAAGCATTGAAGGGAGACTTGCTTCTATTAGTAAACTAATAGATCCCAAATTTTAATGAGAAACTTTATTATGGAATATCTTCAAAGTACTTAGAACCAGTAACTTAAGGACATAGAAATTAGTGTAGAAAATTTAAATCTAAAAATTCATAATTTCCATTATAGAGATTCATTTATGTAAGAAACTTAGACTTCCCTAGTTAATAGAAATTAAATCAGCGTAGTTGAACTTAGAGCCACAAATTTTAGAAAGTCATATAGGTTTGTGCTTTGTTTTATGTTGTTTGCGCTTAGACAAGAGATGGGATTATTCTATAAGGTGGGGAGTATATGAAGACCAGAAGGATGGTTCAATTTTCGAGGACGAAAATTAATAAGGTGGGGAGAATGTAAGGACTCTCAAGCTCGTCAACGCTATTAGACTAGTCAAGAGACGTCTTAGCTGTTAATTACTCGATTAGTTTAACATGAACGTTAATTAATAGAAATTAATCTAATAATGATTTAAGTACAAAACTAGTATCATTGGATAGATCTCAAAAAGTTATGCGAGATGGACTACTCGAACGTGTTATTCGGATATCAGACGAAGAAGATATTATCGGAATCGAGAGAAACGCAAATTAGTTATTTTTGCAATTTAGCCGACCAGGGCAGCCCTTATCCAAAACGTTGAGCGTTTTAGTAAACTCAGTTGGCTTATCATCAAAACGTGTCGCACAAAACCTCATTTCTCTATTTCACTTTCTCTTTCTTTCTTCTTCTTATGTTATTTCTTTCCCCTGTTCTTCACGGCTGCTGATTCTGAGAGAGGTGTGAGAATCGATTTAAGAGGGTTAAGCGATGAAGATGTTCCGATGATGTAGTTGTTGGTGGTGTTCTTGTTGTTTGATCGTGAGAAGAGGGAGAGATGATGATTTGTAGATAAAGCAAAAAGTTGAGGTTTTCATTTGAGTTTAAGATATAGAGGAATTGATTAATTGAAGGAGGATTTGATTAGTTGGTGATGAAGAACAAAAGGGGTTAGTGTTTAATTGAAGTTCTGAAGATGGTTCAGTGATGAATTATTGAGTTAGGGTTTCAGTGAATTTGGTTTCATAGATTCGATTAAGGATTGATAAGAAGAGGTTAAAAGGTGGGTTTAATCAATTTGAAGATTTGGTTGATGCCGTGAACTTGACTTAGGAAAATAGGATTAAGAATTGATTTAGGCTTTCAAATATATTTTGGATTTAGAGATCATGGATTGAACTGCAGTAGGAGAAGAAGAGTTTGAAGGCAACTGTTTGAGGTAATTTCTTCTTCTTGAATTGAGTTGAATTAAATTTCATTTATTTTGAGTTATCGAACTTGGATAGTTGATGTATGTTGTTTGAATTGAAGATGAGTGTGCTAGAAATGGGAGTTGTGTATTTGGATGGTGGTGCTAGTTGTAATTCTCTGGTGGAGCAGCAGATTCATTTTGTGTTGGTGGAGGTGGTTATGTAATTACAGTTGTATGAGTGGGTGAAGAGTGTAATTGAGGTTTAGATGAATGTTATTTGTACCAGGGACATGGGGTAATTGCAGATGGTGATACTGTTGCTATGGTTGAAATGATGAAGATAAGATACATGAAGGTAGAGTAAATGCTGTTAGTGGCAGTTGGTTAGTGAAGTTATTGATTGTTTAGATATGAAGTTGAATGTTGAATGATAAAGGGTGGTGTTACTGGAATTGCAGGTGGTAGCAATTTGAAGAATTACAAGTCCTGGAAGATGTTAATGAGAGTTATAGCTATAATATGGTGATGTGTTACAAATGCTGATGAACTGAGTTTGAGTAAAGTTTGAGAGTTTGTAATCGAGTTATTTAATGAAGATGGTGGATTATGAACGAGTTAGTAAAGGTTGAGATTGTAGTGATTACAAGGTTTTGAAGATGGTGATAAAACTGAGTTGGTAGTCTGAAGTAATGAAGCACTATAATAGTTGAGATGATGTTGTTTAGGTGTTAAACTGGGTTGAGATGCAATTATGAAGCTAGGATTGTTACAGGGTTGAAGGTGACTGTGTGTTGTTCAAGATAAGAGGTTATGTGATTGAATTGAATGGGAGTTAGATGAATATGATGAAGTAGAGTTAGTAGTATGTAAGAAGAGTGAAAGCTTGGAACTGCAATTGCAGGTAAGTTGTGTTGGTGTTTGTAATTAAATTTGAAGTTATTTTGAAAGAATGAATTGTATAGATAAAGCTTGAAGAGATTGAGTTGAGATTGTTGTTGTAATTAAGCTGAAACTGGTGACGATTCAGTTTAGTGGAATGTGTTACTAAAAGCTGCAATTGCAGGTAAACTTAGGTTACATTTGTAATTGAAATTCAAAGTTTGTTTAAGAATGAATGTATAGTTTTAAGTTTGATAGAAATGAAATGTTAATGAGGTAGAGTTGAATTGAAAACTATAATAGGGAGGAATGGTTGCTCAGTTTGAGCTTAGCTTGTGCTTTGGCTTAGGTCTTGTATCTTTCAGCTAGTTATTTGGCTGACTGGTCTAATTTACCATGACTCAAATATCTGACTGAGTCGAGTTGAACTTGTAACCTGAGTTGAATCGGTTAGACGCAAAGTGAGTCAATGTGACCGAGTTGGACTTTAACCCTTGACCCAACCTTGACTACTTGACCAAGACTTTGACTGTTGAATTGACTTGGACTTGGACGTTGACTGTTAATTGACCTGTGACCGTTAGTTGACTCAAATGGAATGGACTTTAGTTAATGGGTTGGCTTAGTTGTTTTGGGATTTATGTTAAAATTCATAATTAATGGTATTGGACCCTTATGGTCCGAATTAGACTTTGACTTCTTCAACAAAGTTGTAGACGTTCATAAGACTTAGTTATTGGACTATAGAACCAACCTAATTTAATTTAGTAAACCTTAGCTATGCTAAATATGTAGAATGATAAATAAATGGACTTAGAACCATTAGTTAGACGTGTATGAGCCTTGTATGAGCCGTTTGGCTAAACTCTTAGAATACTTCTTTGATTAACAGTTAGTATTAACAACGATCGATTCAAAGGACGAACCAGTGGATTATGGATCTCGAGGTAGGCGTGGCCTGTCATCAAAAGGTGTGGGATTGCATTTGACATTTTTGTAATCATTATTGTTGTTTTTATAAAAGTTTATGCTTTACAAATTCATGCATTGTCTAGTTGTGCATTCCATGCTTTGTTTAAATTGCATTACGATTATTCTGTTAATTATGTGAATCTTTCCATGATTTGGAAAGGACTTGTAATGTGTTGTCAATATGAATTGTTATGGGAAATGAGAATTTCCACTTGTGGTATATAGGATACGCTCCTTCACATTTATATCTATTTAAATTCAGCTTTTATTGTTTAGAGTTGGTCACCATGGTCTTGGTGGCATCTATAGCTAAATAGGTGTGAATTTCCGGTTAGGAATTTACAACCATATTAGTACATTGTTTGACGAAGGAGTTTATTCCATATACATGTATGATTATTTCAGTGACTTAGTCACTGTTTAATGTTTCGGAAAAACATGTACTGTTTTCCAATTCTTGCTTATGATTACTTAGAAGTTAAATGTTAATTATTCCCACTTCAGTTTCTATGACAGATCAGAGTTGCGCAGCAAAAGCTTCACGAGTTGACTTCGCTAGTTGATTAACTTCTGTTATATCTACATATACGAATATATCAAATATTTTCAATTACTAGTTTTTATTTCCATAATCTATACAAAATGTGCCTTGATTTCTTCTTCCTCACCCGAATATGGCACACATGGTGAGGAAAGAATTCTAATACCGATCATGTGGTATTAGTATGAGATTTTCTCTCATTATGGAACTTTGAACAACCCGAGTGTTCTTGATCTAGAATCATATGAGAAATTCTCCTTTTGTTACCTCGAACTAGCGAAGTATCTTGACTTTGGTTGTCTACGCAACTCTTAGCAGTTTTGATCTTGAGACAGTTTTTGCACCTTATCTTATCCTTCCCTTTACCATTAGGTGATTTAATAACATCGGGAGACATGTCCATTCTTAGAATGGGTAAATCACTAATGGAGGAGGAAGAAATAAGATTCACAACTAGTGTTATATTAGTTGTTTTCTCTTCTTCAGAATCGTATGAATCTGAGGTCTCATCATGAGTTACAACCAATGCCTTACTTCTAGTGTACTTCTTACGATTGGGATAATCTTTAGCAATATGACCAAACCCTTTACACTTGAAGCATTACAGCTGATATTCATCATCTTCTTCATGTTCCTTTTTGACATGAACTCGATCATGTGGTCGAGAAGATTGGTGAGTATCCTTTATGAATCTCTTATTTCTTGACATTAAGAGATCTCGAAACTATCTAGTAATCAATGATAATGATTCTTCGATTTCATCATCAGAGTTTCCTGCAATCTGTTCATCTGAATCATCCAACTGTCTATTCCTTTCCATTGGGACTTTTGGAATTTTTTTCAGATTTAAAAGCAATCCCTTTATTTTGAATAGACTGTGATTCATGATCAAAGATCTTTAACTTTCCAACGAGTGTGCTTCGTGAAAGAGTTGAGAGATCATTTGCTTCTATGATTGCATGCTTCTTAGAATCGTATCTTGGAGGCAACGATCTGAGAATTTTGCACACTATATCTTTTTCAGAAATAATCTTTCCTAGCGAGAAAGAGGCATTAATAATCTCAGAGAGTTTAATATGAAACTCTTCAAAAGTGTCATTGTCATCCATTCAAAGGTTTTCCCAATCAGATCTAAGAGTTTGAAGTCTGGCTTCCTTTTCTGATGTGTTTCCTTCGAACACGATTTGAAGATTATCCCAAGCTTCTTTCGAAGTTTGACATGTTGATACATAATGTTGTAAATCACGGCTTACAACATGTATTATAGCATTCAAACCATCTGAATTCTGCTTAGCTAGTGCCTTTTATTCGTTCGAAAAATATACTAGGCGTTTAAGCTCAGTATTCAAGTTTTCTATATTTGGAAGAATATAACCATCGATGACTAATAGCCAAGTATTAAAGTCTCGTGATTGAAGAAAAGATCGCATAACATATTTCCACCATAGATAGTTTGTTCCGTCAAATCTTGGCGGTACGTTAATTAAAGTCGATTCGTGAGAACTCGAGTTCATTCTTATAGGATGGATCGCACCAAACACAGATTGTTATATATTTTCGTGTTTGCCTGCTCTGATACCAATTGAAAAGGCGAGGGTACCCCAAATATACCTCAAGCTATTACTTTTCCTTTCTATAAGTCCTTTCCCCAAAAGTGATTATCTATAGACTGAGTCGAGACAATACAACAAATTGGTTCACACTTTATGTGATCGTCTATGGATACGAGATCAAGACAATACAACAACAAAGTGTGTTTACTTGATACAAAGGTTCGGACTTAACCAAACTCTGTAGGATTCACGTATCAAGTAAATAGGAATTAACGTTTCTGCAATTTACTTTAATTATAATAAAACAATTATAATGCGCAATTATAAAGTAAATGACACAATAAGATTTTGTTAATGAGGAAACCGCAAATGCAGAAAAACCCCGGGACCTAGTCCAGAATTGAATACTCTCAGGATTAAGCCGCTATACAAAATAAACCAACTTCGTACAGTTGAGACCAAGCAACTAAACCTATAGTTCACATAGTTCCGTCTGTATTCCCATGCCTTCAACCTGTAAACAAGTCACGTACTTGGACCAATTCCTTTGGTTCGTATTCCAAACAGTAAAGGAATAACAAATCTGTTTGGTATCAACTCTCTTCAACCAAGTGATATGAGTTGCGCAAAGGTTCCCTTGTTTATCTTAACATAAACTCCTTTGCAAGGTTCCAAGATCTATCTTATGTTCAATCACCCAAAGGCAATCGTTAAGATTAGGCCAATCAATACCTTTAATCACAAGGAAACGTATTGATGCCGATCTTCCTCAATTAATCAATCCAATCTACCACAAGGATAACCCGATTATTAATTGGATCCTCTTTTTCCCAAACAAGTATTGTGCACACCAAAGATTATAAAACCAAGTCAGAAATCTTCAATATCTTCTTTATCTTCAATTTTTCTTAGATCGTCAATAAACACCTGCACACAACTACTTGAATCTCTTGTGATCAATCGCACACATAACGGAGTCTGTTAACAATATATTATCACAAGATCGTCTTTAGATCTAACAACAGTCTAAAAATCCCTGTCGAAACCTTGAACTAGTTTGAGTGAATCTTATATCATAAGAGAATATTCTCAAGCATAAACAAACTAGGTGCAATCAAAGTTCAACCTCCATTAGTCAATCAAATCAATACGAAAACTAAAGATAAACCGCAATATCTAGTTTCCCACCAACGGGTCACGCTAGAGATTCTCAATCCCAAAGAAGACTTTAAATTTAGCGGCCGTAAGAGATTTCACCTAATTAGATTACTCTCCTCTCCGATAGGCGGCTTCACCAGTAACAAAGACAAAATAGGAAGTCTATGTTACGCAAGATTAGTTTGCTAAAAATGCAAACTCAAAGTATTTGGTTTCCAAAACCGAAAATATTCTCAAGATATTTTTCCATATTAACCCAAATTTGGTTTTCATAATTCCTGTGAATGCAATATCCAAAAAATAATGATCGAAATCTCCTTAGAAAATCTTTAATTAGCAAATGCACATTACTAATTCTTATTTTCCATATATAATTAAAAACCATTAATTAAAAAGATTCTTAACTTATTTAAATTTGATCTTGGGATTTACTTCCTTTTTAGCCGTTAAGGAATATCTTTGAACAATATAAAATAAGCATTAATCCACCATGTTCAAAGTGTGTCGACATCTTACTCTTGGAGGCCCTTTTTCATACTTGCGCACTTGAAACCGATTTACCACGCTTCCAAACAAGTTTATAATTGGTTCATCCGACTTTCAAGAACTACGTGATTGATCAAGTAACACTAAATCATAACTCATGGGTTTACAGTTCTACCAAAACAAGTTTTGGTTCTACCTCCATGTGAGTACTGTGCATAGTTACACTAGCTTACCAAAGATACGGCTGACTAGGTACTAGGATCGGTTCCCCATATATATTTGGTATGTAACTTGTATGCACTGCACATGTCCATAGGATCGGTTCCCCCTTCCCAAAAACGTATTGCCCATGTTCATAGGATCGGTTCCCATTTCTTCCATAAACCTTGCTGCACCTCATACAAGGATCGGTTTTCCTTGTGATGCACTGCACCTCTTACTAGGATCGGTTCTCCTTCTCCCAGTAATAAGTTCAGACACACACAACCCGATCATACACCAGGTGATTACTTAAGATCGGTTTCACTAATAAAAGTCAAACCAATACATAAGTCAGGCCTCATATGAATAGTTTTACTAAGAACACAAGCAAGTCATGAGAGGTTATACTAATCACACATATTGGTCGTTCATAAGATATGCAATGAAAACCAACCCCAATAATGCCTGGCGATTTCCTTTTCGGTTCACAACACATATCATGAACTTACTTCCTTAGAACACATGTAAACATTGTTCCCTAGGATGAAATCCTCACCTCATAACCATACATATATAATCATAATTGCATTCATACGATTATGTCGATGTCTTATATACAAATTTTAATGGTTAATCAAGAAACTTCATATTGTAATCCTTAATACTATGTCTATCTAGAGTGTTCATGCTTCGCAGTTTTATGTTTTCAATATGCACGACTTAAAATATACGTTAGGGAATGAAACAGTTCAAGTCAAATATCACTAACCTCAAGTGGAAGGATGATGTTGTGGTTGTAGCTTCGTTCTTCTTCACTTCTTCAAGTCTTCACAATATTTTTAATGTCTCACCCTAATACTTTCAAGCTAACCTATACGAAGTTGACTCTAGTACATTTAAATCAAGCGACTCTTAAATGAGTTTTGGCTCACTAAAATATGATAACCAAACTTGACATACCAACGCTTGGTGGGTTCAACCGAGCAATGCTCTAACAACATATGCCATGCTGTAATGTCAAAAAGAATAATAACACAGTAGAATTGGCCGAAAGTTCAATTCAAAACGTACTCAGAAACCTATTATGATTCCTAAAACCCTATTTGAAATCGACATGGAAGAATTGTTGGTGAAACTAAACACAGAATACGCTAAATTCCTCGACACGTTATCCATCACAACTACGAGAAGGAAATCAGATTACGGATGGGCTCACAACTATGTAGAGTTATAATAAATGATACTTTGAGCGTCAAATACCCTCGTGTAATCTTAGGGATATTTGAATTATTGTCACTCCTTTTGATGGGCCTTCACAAATATCCATAAGCCTCTTTACAAATATCCCTGATGGCATAATTGAAATTATCAACAAAAATAATAATTATCATAGTGCCATTTTTAACCTTTTGTATCTTATACTCGCTTCTTCTTTATTTCTTACTCGGAGAAAAATCAACGTAACTCACCAACATTATATTCATCGCTGCACTACCACCACCATCTTCGCCTCCACTACCATCTTCATCATTGCAATTATCATCCCCGTCACTACCTAATCCACCACCTACAACACCACACCCAACTTTTAAACAATTGATTAGATCGATATCTACCCGATTTAGCTACAAAACTTAAATCCGGTGAAGAATTAACGAGAAAATAGTCTTCAAAACTTAGATCTGGTGATGAATCAACGAGAAAATCATCGAGAAATCAACATCACCACCACAGTTACGATGAAGATAAAATAAACTTAGATTTGGTGTTCTTTTTCTGTATATATATGAGTAAACCTCATCAATGTCGAAAATAACCCCAAGATTCTTGTCTTCAACGATTTTCGGTCTTTAATTCGTACGAGTACATGTTCCTTCAGAAAGTAACATGCAAATGTGAATGACTTACTGAATCGAACATCGTTATTTCTTGGTAAGATCGATTGATTAAATTATATGTACGTGGTTGTCAATGGTTTTTGTTGTTGTAATTCACCATAAACAATGACTATTCCTCCCGTCTAAGTGTTGCTCTTTATTTGCTTATTGTTTTGTGTGTTATTTTCTTTGAATCATTTAGAAGCAGTAGTCTCAAGTGGTAAGCCGATAACTTATCTCCCTGGATTGGAAATTCAGCCTCTTCCTTTCCATCTAGAAACTGGGTCCGTATGGCTTCACTTCACCTGCCAATTCTCTTATATTTTGTTTTAACATTATATATCATGTGTTATGATCGATAAACGATGACGATGATCGATCATGCAGGTATATAGGTGTCAACGGCAGTAATAGTGAATCTTCTGCACACAGCGACAATGATGAAGGTGTTAATCAATTGTTTTACTAATGAATTTTAATTAGCTAGTTTTGTTCAAACATGTTACTTTGTAGATGCATCTTTATTTCCTTGTTGTCAGTGGCGGTTGTTGGTTGTTATGTATCCCCTAAATTGGATAAACTTCTATTGTTGTTCCTTTTTTTTTTTTGGATCAACTACGATTGTTGGTCCATTTATTGGATCAACTCCTGTTTTTGACCCAATTTTGTATGGGATCAACTACTATTGTTGACAATATATACTTTGGATAAGTATAATCATGCTTGTAGTTTTAATCATCCTTGTAGTTTAAATCATGTAATTTTATTCCAATGTTGAACTTGTGGTGCAATGGTAGCATGACTGACTCCATGTCAGATGATGCGTGTTCAACTCACGCAAAGTTCACTCCATTTACATGGATCAACTTTCATTGTTGATCCAATTTAGTACCATTGTTGATCCCCTAAATTGGATCAACTTCTACTGTTGGTCCTTTTTTTTTTGGATCAACTACCGTTGTTGATCCCCTAAATTGGATCAACTTCTACTATTGGTTCTATTTTTATTTGGATCAACTCATGTTGCTGATACAAAAATATCTGAACCAGTAGTGGCGGCGGCGGCGACGGTGACGGCGGCGGCGGCGGACTAGTGGTGGTGGAGGACTGTTGGTGGTGTACTGGTGGTGGTAGAGTGGTGGTGGTGGTTGAACGATGGTGGTGGAATGATAGTTGAATGTTGGTGGTGGTGGTGCTAGTGGTAGAGGAAGAAATTTGTTTCATTTTGAAATAAAGAAAAATATTATATAGATGAGGGTATTAAGGTAATCTAATTTTAAATGGATAAGGTTATTAAAAAGTAGGGACATATTTATTGTTGTATAAAGATATATTTATTGGATGTCAAAAATTGGGACATATATAAATGGGACATCCTCATAGAATCCAAACAATTTAACTTTGCCTCACAGACAAACAAAGTTTGAGTATTGGTAAGTGGAAGGACAAAATCGGTTGTCCTTCCCTGTTTTTTAAGTTTTGATTTTTTGTTCCAAATATATCCATTAACTATATTAACAGTTGCCAACTATAGTTACTCCTTAAATCCGGTTTGTAACATGGGTAGTTTTATAACCCGAATCTAATATGGATGCTATATATATCAGCTATGTTTTTTCCCTCTAAATTAGTCTTGTTATATTCTGCGCTCCATCTACACTGTTTTCTTTTGTCTTCGTCACTCACTAGATCCTGCTCCCCTTTATTATCCTAGCCAGGGTACCTCTCCCTTAAATACTCAATCAACATGCCAAACTGCAAGTTCAAAAAGCACTAAGATTGTTACAGTAACTAACAAGTTATGATACTGATAATGGTGGTGATTAACACACACACACACACACACACACACACACACACACACACACACACACACACACACACACACACACACACACACACACATTGTAGTGATCTACACTACAATAGGAATTCAGAGAAAAATTTCACAGGATCTACTCTACAAAATTGATAAAACCTCAGAGAGGCGGAAGAGATAACTCTTTCATAAAATTTTCATTCGTTCTCTTCTCTTAGGTTTCGACCAATACAAAAAGGCCAAACAAAACCCTACACGTGCCTAGTACATGAATATTACTAAAGGCACCATTACAAGGGTAGCCCGTAAGACAATTATCAAAACAACTACCAAGGGATATGACAAATGCCCACCGCTGTAGCTAATCCTTATACTCAATGATGAACTTTGGAAAGGTAGCCTTGATGAATGCAGTATCCTACCAAGTAACATCACCTTCTGCCATATGAGACCACTGGATTTGCACCTGAGGAATCTGTTGGCGACCTTTGAGAAGAATTCTGGACTGTAAGGCCTGAAATGGTTTCACTTTGAACAAGCCGTCTTTATTCACCGTAGGAAGTAATGTCTGCAGAATAAGTCATGTCCCCAGCTTCTGCTTTAATTGCGAGACATGAAAAACATTGTGAATACGCGAGGAGGCTGGCAGTTGGAGGCGATAAGCAACATCACCCACTTTTTTAATACTTGGTATGGACCAAAGAATTTGGCTGCAAGTTTTAGATTGCGACGAAGTTGGACAGAAGTCTGGCGATACGGTTGCAGGCGCAAGTATACCCAATCACCCACTGCAAAAGATCTTTCTACTCATTTCTTATTCCTGTTGTTTAATGCGGTGCTGGGCAACAAGGAGATTCTGCCTCAATACATCTGTCATAATACCTCGATGGTGTAGATAGTCCTATACGACTTCATGATTGACTGTACCAGCATGATGTAAACCAAATTGCGGTGCCGAGTAGCCGTAGAGAGCTTGGAATGGTGTAAGCTTGAGGATAGTGTGGTAGGTGGTATTAAACCACCATTCTGCAAGGGATAACCAAGAAACCCACTTACCAGGCCTATAGCTGCACATACAATGCAGATAAGATTCCAGACACGCATTAACACGTTATGTCTGGCCGTCCGTTTGAAGATGACACGCCGTGCTCAGATGGAGTGAAGTACCCACAGCCTTGAATAAGGTCTGCCAAAAATCACTCAAAAAGACTGCGTCTCGATCTGACACTATGGTTGCAGGAAGACCGTGGAGCTTAAGAATAGTGTCAATGAAAATTTTGGCCACAGACTGAGCAGTATAAGGGTGACTAAGAGCTACAAAGTGAGAATACTTCATAAAGCGATCAACAATGACCAAGATTACGTCCCTGCCTTCCGATTTGGGTAGCCCAGTTATAAAGTCCATACTCACATGTTTCCAAGCTTGATCAGGCACCGGTAAAGGTTGGAGTAACCCTGCAGGAAGATGGTGTTCGACTTTGTGTTGCTGGCAAATGTCATAGTGCTGGATGAATTGAATCAACTCCTTCTTGAGACTTGGCCATTGGAAATATGACTTGGCTCGCTGGTAACTGGATTGCATCCCTGAATGGCCACCAATGGCGGATGGATGAACAGCTGTGAGAATGTTGTGTCTAGCAGCACCAGTTTTGCCAACATAAATTCTGCCCTGCAACTTAAGAATTCCATTAGAGTACGTATAATCATCAGCATTAGCAGGAGAAATAAGGAGCTTAGGAATCCAAGTGGATGCAATTGGATCATCCACATAGCTGGCTATTACTTCCGCAATCCATTTGGGTCAACTGCTGATAGTGATAAACATGTAACACGAGATAGAGCGTCAGCTACACGGTTCTCGGAGCCTTTCTTATAGTAAAGGGTATAATCATATGCAAGCAACATAATGAGCCATTTTTGTTGAAGGACAGTGTGCAGTTGTTGCTCCATGAAGTACTTCAGACTTTGATGGTCTGTAAAAATCTTGAAATGGTTCCCAATTAAGTAAGATCTCAATTTGTTGACTGCAAGCACAATGCCTAACAACTCCTTCTCATATGTAGAGAGAGCTCTGTATTGAATGCCCATTCCCTTGCTAAAGAAGGCCACAGGGTGACTTTCCTGCATTAAGACGGCGCCCACACCAGAATCACTAGCATCGGTTTCTACCTCGAAGGGCTTAGTGAAGTCAGGTAAAACTAGAATAGGGGTAGTAGTGACCATCTTCTTGAGGTGCGCAAAAGCAGCTTCAGCAACATCATTCCACGAAAAATAACCTTTCTTGAGTAATTGAGTTAGCGGCTGACATATCAATCCATAGTTGCGAACAAACTTGCGATAATAGCCAATCAGTCCGAGGAACCCACGTAAACCCTTAAGAGTGGATGGTCGAGGCCAGGTAACCATACATTCTATCTTGGCTGGGTCAGCTGCGACACCATGCCTGCTAATGATGTGACCTAAGTATTCTATCTGGGATTGGCCAAAAGAACACTTGGTTCGTTTAACAAACAATGAATTGTGTTGGAGAATAAAGAGGGCTAAATGGAGATGTTTACAGTGTGACTCCAAGGTAGGACTATACACAAGTATGTCATCGCAAAAAAACTAAAATGAATTTCCGAAGATAGGGTCCAAAAATTCTATTCATGAGTGACTGAAAAGTGGCTGGGGCATTGGTAAGCCCAAAGGGCATTACTCGAAATTTAAAGTGCCCATGATGCGTACGAAAAGCAGTTTTTTCAATATCATCTATGTGAACCCTAATCTGGTGGTATCCAACACGAAGATCTAGTTTGGAAAATATAGTGGAACTAGATAATTCAGCAAGTAATTCATCAATGACAGGAATCAGATACTTATCTTTAACCGTGATGTCATTTAGCTTGCGGTAGTCGACACAGAACCGCCAATCACTGTCTTTCTTTTTGACTAAGATCACGGGTGAGGAATACGGACTGTGACTTGGCTAAATGACACCTGCCTGTAACATTTCTTGCACTAGCTTCTCAATCACCTCTTTTTGTATAAATGGTACTCTGTAAGGATGTGAATTTGGAGGAGAAGCCTGTGGAGTCAGATTGATGTGGTGGTCATGAGCTCGTGCTGGAGGCAGTGATGTTGGAATCTGAAAGATTATAGGGAATTGATCCAAGACTGCAGCAATTTGTGGTAGGACTTCCTCAGGTGGTGTGGTAGCAGATAAGGCGAAAAAATTCCCAATAAAGCCTTGTTTGCCTTTCCGGAGGAGCTTGCGTATTCTGGTGCCTGACATATGTGAAAGAGCAGCTTCTTCTTTATGTCCCACTAGTTCAATCTCCCTGCCATGGTGTTGGAATTTCACCTGCAACTTCTTGAAATCAAAAACCATAGGACTCTTTTCACGCATCCAATCCACACCTAGGACCATGTCACAACCACCAAGTTCTAAGATATGTAAGTCATGGGAAAAATTATGTCCCTGCATACTCCAACTAAACTCATCACATTTGTCCTGACTGAGTAATTTATTGCCATTAGCAACAATGACCTGGAGAGTTGGGGTAGGTGATGGGGATTCGGTAAGAACCCTATATGTAATAAACCGCAATCGCACGGTGTCTACAATGTAGACAGAGGCAAGTACGGGTCGATCCCACGAAGAGCGGTGGAAATACTGTAATCAATATCTCTAAAGGATTAACCAGAAATAATGTTTGGGATTTTAGAATTGAATTTGAAACAATAAAAATAAATAAAAAGAATTAACAAAATACAATGAGAGAGTATCGGTAACCAGGGTTCTATGGTATCCACCACTATTTCTATTCAATTACTGAAATGAAACATAACTCATGAATATATGTCTATTGTTCGTTCTATCACAACACCTATTATAAGTATTAGAGTCGCAAATATCGCTGGGACACCCTAAGCATGGCGCATCAAAAGACTAAACCAAAGCATACTCCGTCAAATTGTGTTAGCGAGGAAATTATACGAAACTAAATACAGGTTCACAAATAATACCTGGCTATTCTAAGCATACCCCATCAAAGGATTTAACCAAAGCATGGAGTATCAAATAAGTAGACAAATATATTTACGTTCCTATTATTTATGCGCATAGGTTATACAAAACCGGTGAAGCAACAACACATATCATCATTAAATCAATAAACAAAAATCTATAGCCAATCTATTCAATTCATAATAGTCTTTTGCTCAATTTTATTCAATTCAAAAATAGCCTAATACCCATGTAGTTTCAAACCATAAAAACCCTAGTTATGAAATCTAGCAATACATCGAAATGGATTTCTCAAAACCCATAAAAATATTAATCAAGAGATAGGAAAGATAAACCAATAATAATCGCGCCGTCACCACGATAAAATCAGTTTTTCTCCCCCTCCTTATGAGCACTTCACCGTCGTCGTCGCCCTCTCTTCTGGTTTCGGCCGCGGAAAAGAACTCTCAAAAACCACCCCCTCTCTTCTCGTTTCGGCCGTCTAGCCGTCCTCTCTCAGTGCTGGGAAGAAGTTCGATTAAGACCTAGCAGCCCAGGCCCAGTCCAATCACCACAAGCTTCCAAATTCAGGCCCAGTCCAAACTCGCTCTTTAGTTCATTGCCAAATTCCGGTCTGCCAAAACCCGACCACAGCAGCATCTCAAATGATTGCTTTCTGCCAAAAATATCACATACACAACACTGCCACGTACCACCCTTCTAACACTAATAGTTGCCAAATAACAGACGAATTTACTAGTCTGAGAATACAAAACCACAAAAATCCCGTTGATTTTCACCATCGGCTCAGTGATTGCATTTAACACTTGATTCATTCTCATACCTTCAACACCTTCAGCCATCCTACCAGCAGATGCCAACCTCAACAGCAGCAACTATTGCAGCACTTACATCAGTTCTCAGCTCATTCATTAACATCACTGCACGTCTGCACCATCGTTCACAGATCACCGTGGCACAAGCAATCAAACCCATATGATACCCTTCAGCTTTCCAGCCAACATCCTTTTAACTTGAACAAACAGCTTCGCACAAAACGGACCACAGCAATCCTTGTCATGGCTTTAGGTTGCCCCCATTCTAAACGTCCCTCCTAGTTCTTCTTCAAGTCCCCATCTCGGAGAACCGATCTCTTTAAACAACCACCACCTAACATTAAGTCATCACCGATTCTTGCATTTCTTTCTCTTCTTTATAATTCTTCACCTGCTTGATTTAACTAGCCAAATCTTAGAACCACTTCACTCGAGCTAAGACACCTCTCAACTCAACATAATCAGCCGACGGCACATCCATTTCCAAACCCATACGATCATCATCTGCAGAATTCAATCGATGACACAATTTCGACCCCAAATGTTCACCAAGTCGAACCACAGCATCACAGTTTGTGTACATCTTTAACTTCGGCCATACTACACAGAACTCCATCGACTCAACCTATCCAAACACACAGACCAAATACGCTCCTGCTGTTTCTTCTTTCGGCTTCAAATCCAACTCCGTCCACAGCCAACAACATGCATCTATACTCTTCGCAGCATCGAGCACTAGTTTTGTTTCTGCCAATTCTGAATCAAGAACGTTCACTTGAACGCAGTTTAGCTGCCTGCAACTATTCCCACCATCGAGAACCACCAGCACCACTGCCAAACTCCATTTTAGACCAAACGACTAATTCGAGGCATAGACAGCACCAGCACCGTACTTGTTCTCAGTTCATCTAACAAGCACCAAAGCCATCACTTCCAGCAGCTGCAATTAACTCCAAGAACTGGTGCATCTGACACCGAAGGAAGGAATTAAAGTCTATTATTGCCTTTCTCTGAACATCTAAAATTCTTCGTCGCCGAACACCAAATGCACTAGCACAATCCCCACATAATCCGTGTTGCGTCTCAATCATCACCAGCCATCAACTTTGCCTATCCATCTTCTCACCGTCGAAATCTCCCAACTCCAGCTGTCATATGGACTCTTCATCTTCGTTGCACACTTACAATCGATCTCTACCAGCTGCAACATGCCATCCACCGGCTTGAGCTTGAATAAGAAGAAAGGAATATGTCTGACGGTTCCAAAGACAAAATCTGGTAATAGAGGCCACGTCCCACTTTCTCATCCACCCTCTAATGAGGTCACGTGCTTGAAATTATAACTTCTGGTCTGACGAGGCTTTGGTGCTTCCCCCAGGACCAGTACCATAAAAGTTAACATGGCAGACCACATCTAGTTAGGCCCTGTTTCTTAGGTGCATTGAGTAGCTCTTCAAGCGTCTTCCCCGCAAACACCATTTGAGCTCTTATTTAAGCCGTTTATTCGTTGGCTTTCGGAATAGCTTGTACTTTCTACAAAAGCACTGAAATAGTATTATTCAACATAAAATCGAGTCCTAGCTAATATAAATACGGGCACAAAATGTAGCATTTACGTGCTTATCAGTAGGGGTGAGGAGACAACCACTTTTCTGAGCAGCTGCAGGGTCCAGAAAGCTGTGAGTGCTGCCACTGTCTTTTAAGATGGTGAGGCCAAGTTTCTTCACAAAACCCTTAATCTTGATAGTGGTAGGAGAAATGTGACCATCTAGTGCATGCATAGAGATCTCCATGTCTTCCTCCAGCTCCACAATTTGAGGGCTAGAACCTGTTCCCATGTCCTCCGACTGAACTGCATCATCATCATCAACCACTATCATATAGAGTTGTTGTTTTATCATTTGTGACCTTTTGTGTACATCTCATCGCAATTGTAGCAAAGCCCTTTCTCCCTCTTTGCACGCATCTCAGCATAAGTAAGTTTCTTCACAAGTTGGAGCTTAGGACTTGTGGTGGGACTAGTGACAATAGGGTTAGTGACTAATGGAGGTAAAATAGAAGGTTTTCTAGGAACAGTGATTGTCTTACCTCCAGAATTAAATCTGGAAGCAAATTTTGGCTGGTGCTTAGTAGCCTTGTCCATGATACATTCCTGTCTTCTAGCCAGAAATATAGTCTGTTGTAAGGTTGAAGGAGTGAACATTTGTACCACTAATCGTATATCTTCCTTCAATCCACTAATAAAACTTTGGATAAAGTAATCTTCAGGAAGAGATGGGTTCCTAGCTAGCATTAAGGCTTTGAGTTCCTCAAACTTCTCTTGATACTCCATGACTGTGTTAGTTTGGTCTAGTTTATTAAACTCCCCTACAACACTATCATGACCAAGTTCCTGAAACCTATTGCAAACATCAACAACAAAATCTTCCCAATATAAAATACCCTTACCTATTTGGTAGTCCTGGAACCAAATGTCTGCTTTGCTATCCAAGTATAGGGTAGCCATGTGCACTTTTTGTTCATCATTCATTTGATGGAGAAAGAAGTATTTCTGACACTTCCTAATCCAAGCCCTAGGATTAGTACCATCAAAACGAGGAAAGTCCACTTTAGGTCTGTAACTGGAAAACTGACCTTCACCCAACTGAGGAGTCGGAATGATTCGCTGCTGAGGAATCGAGTGATAACCCCGGAAGGTGTTGCGATTAGAAGGTTCACCATCGTCCCAAGGAGGAGTAGCAGTATCATCCTGAAGATGCCCTCGATAGAAAACCTGAGTATCGATAAGCAATTGAAACTTCTTATCCAAAGATTGAAGAAGTTCAAACTGATTTGCGATATCTGTCTTCATTGTTTGCACATCAGTTGTAACAGATCGAAACGATTTCACTTCATCACGTAATCCTTGCAATTCCAGACTCAAATTCTTAGTGAGCTCGTCCAATTTATGTAACCTAGTACCATCTGCCATGATAATTTCCAAGGAAAGATCTAATCTGATACCACTTGTAGTGATCTACACTACAATAGGAATTCAGAGAAAAATTTCACAGGATCTACTCTGCAAAATTGATAAAACCTCAGAGAGGCGGAAGAGATAACTCTTTCATAAAATTCTCATTCGTTATCTTCTCTTAGGTTTCGACCAATATAAAAAGGCCAAACAAAACCCTACACGTGCCTAGTACATGAATATTACTAAAGGCACCATTACAAGGGTAGCCCGTAAGACAATTATTAAAACAACTACCAAGGGATATGACACACATTTCCGGCCTTTTTAATGGATAATAAAAATATACACTTAAACATAGAGTTTCCAAGCATTCAAGGCCATAATGACCAAAAACTTACATGGGTTTCCCACACTCCCCAGTCTCCTATATGGCATCTCCCACTACTGTTGATCTCAGGTGTGGACTAACAGCCATCGGCATTGCAACATTAGGAGAAGAGAAATCAACCACATCTCTTCCGAATGTCATCTTGGGAACCCATGATTGGACCCCTTTCAGAAGCATGTTCTCAATTATCAGGACAGTGATAGTTACTCAACCTCCTGTAGGGTTATTCGCAGCTGCTTGGAGAACCATAGTAATAAGTTAGATGTATACGAAGCAAACAATGCAAGCAATTCGATCTGAACGAGGAGCAAGAACTTGGTTCACCAAGTAAAGTCAGTTAAACAAACACACACACACACACAAAAAAAAAAACTCTTGAGAAACCTGGAGTTTCTTTACGGCTGCGAGGTCTTTTTCGAGAAGAGTGAATTCTCTTCTCATGTGTGCAGTACGCGCTTCCATGGCATCGTGTAACCCAAGCAGTAGCTCGAAAGAATCCATGGATGGTGCATTGAATTGTAGGTTATTTCCTGAAGAGGATGACACCTTAGATGGGCGTTTGTTGTTTCTATTTCTTGATGATTGTATTGTGCCCTACCTCTGAAAACTTAATTAAATTCAAATCCAATCAAAAACTTAATAATGGTTTTTTCTCTTAAACTATGTTTACAGTGGCAGTACAAATATCAAAGAGAAATAATGGGTTCCAGTCAGTCCTATAAAATAAATTCGGTAGAGCACTAGAAGGTCGCATAAAATAAATTGGGTCTCTGGTCCTCGGGGCGTATAAATTAAAATGAGTTATTGGTCCCGACGGTTGTGTATGTTAAAATGGGCACCTTGATATCAATATTACTCACATCTGATAGCTTCGTAACATACAATACCAGATGAATTATTCATGAACTTAATTGAAACAATGGTAAGAGAATGAGAAACTCTGGGTAAATAAACACCAACTTTCACATAATACAATGATTATATCCATCCACTAGGGCCTATAAAATCCTACAAATGAGGTTACGAAGTCGAAATAAATAAAACATTAATTGAATACTCTTTGACTAATGCTACCAATGAGAACCTTCAAGATTGAATCATGCCTAAAGGGGAAGACCACCTATATATACCTTTGGCATACCAATGCTACCATTTCCTATTGTCCAACAACACCTCCACATAATGTCCAAATGATAAGTACCCGCTCTCTTTGTTTGCTTTGCCAGACTCTGTAAAGGTCCCTACTATGTGTAGATACTTGGACTACTTCTGCTCTCAAATGTAAAATTATTATATCTGCAATGCAATTATGGTGCTTAGTTTTTGAGACATGATTCACAATCGATAAGTACAATTTTATGAGACATGAATCATAGAGGTGGTACGCTCATTAACTGACCCGCGGTACCTCTGCTCGATACTCAAACAAGCATTATATTGATGACATTTCGTTGGGGCATACAACCAAACAATTAAACCGAGGTGTGTGAAAGCGAATACATATCAGTAAAACAAGCACTACGAAGAATAATGAGGCGTTGGGTTATTGAGATCAATGAGATTCTTGTATTACCTTTGAATCAGGAGCGAGTTCCTTGATAGATTTCTAAGCAGCGGAATAAGAACATGATGCATTGATACGTAACTTGTTATCCCCGTCGTTGTTATTTGACACCAAATAAAGAAACAAGATGCAACATGATTCCATGAAGTTAATCCAACATTAGAGATGCTTACAAGATGAAAATTTCAATATAAACAAGAAAACAAAGGAGCTTACTTGCAATGACAGCTAACCCGTGGCTGGATAAATCAACTCACCATTTACAAACCTTCATGAATTCTAAATCCTGCATTTTAGGCATTGCAATTTGAAAACTGGATATTTTGGGTATTTGAAGCATTCGTCAGATTGGGTTATCGGTGTCTTCGTCTATACCAGATTTGCGGTAACAAAGAGTTGCATCCGGATTTCTCATAACTAACGAAAAAAAATATTCCGCGGTAACATAGAGTTGTATCGGAATTTACAGATATCTAGTTAATAAGAAATAAATTTCCGCAGTCTACTCTCTGCTAAGTTTTTCACCCAACGAAGAAAGAAGAGAAGAAAAATGAGGGAAAACGAAGAAAAGAAAGGATGGGCAAGTTGGCCATCGGTTCATATTAATGGGTATATAATTTACCCATACACGGTTTAGTTAAGTTAACAACTCAAGGGATTAGAGTGTCATTTCCCCACCGATTCTGTGCAAACCAAGAGCACCCATTTGACTCTGTCCGTCAATAACTCAAAAGTTGCCCGTCTACAGTGGAAAATGGAAACCTTTGGATTTCCTTGAAGTTGTAAATAATACTATACCCAAGAAAAAATACCCTCGTGGAATCCTCTCCCCAGTCCTCAGCAATAAACAATTTCTACTACTACTGCTCCCTTCTAGTTACGAAACCGGATCTGAAGTATTACCCTTCTGCTCTCTGCTTCTCCCACCAAATTTCCTCCGGACTCCTGAGCCATGAAAACAAAATCACAAGAAAATTAGGGTCTAGAATTTGTGCATTTGTTCATAACCAGTTCTTTTCTCTGAACCCTGTAAGCAAATCCTCATCATCATCAGTAGAGGGTGATAATGTATAGTGGTTCAAGCGACGGAGAGGGTCATGAAGTAACTCATAGAAGGATACCACCTGCATCTTCTATGCCATGGGTACGAAACCTACGTAGATTCATTGGATCTGGTGCTGGACTTGGTTCTGAAGCTTTAATGGGTTAGTATTTTTTTCCCTCGCCTAATTTTTGATCTTTGTAAACTTTTGTAAATAAAATGTGGGTTCTGAATTGCTAGGTTTTGATTGATTTCTGCTGGTTGTGCTGAGGATTTTAAGAATGTGGGATTTTGAGTGTTAATTGTGAGTTTAGGTTTAAATGGAGTCGAGAAAGTAGAGGTTAGGGTTTGGTGTGCCCTGAGCTTGTTCATGATGATAGGCATTTTAAGAAATTGTTGTGAACGAATCGCATAGAAGATTACTGTAGGATAATTACACTAGTAGTTTCGTTTACCAGTAAGACCTTGCTAATTTTTGAAGTTTATGTATTGGAATGAAGTGTATGTTTTCATCATGTTGTAGTTGGACTCTGGATTAATGATTTTCACTCTGCAGAGCTTGAAACTAAGAGAATTTTGCTCGAGATATTTAAAGATAAGCAACAGAAGAATGCTGAAGCTGGCACGATTCCGAGTTTTTACAGAAAGGCATGGGCTCAAAGTTGTGTTTGTTTTGGTGGTTGTCTCTTTTATCTTTTTTACATAATAGAAGATTTTAACCTAGAAAATTACAGACTTTGAATTCTGTGTATAATGCATGATCCCATGTTCAAAACCCCTCCATCTGTGACGACTCAGTTTAATATGTATTGGTTTTTTATATTCTTTTTACTGCTTTTCTTTGGCACAGAAACCTGAAGAAGGGTCTATCAGTAGTAGGGTTCAAAGGTTGGCGAAGTACCGTTTCTTAAAGGTATTATTTATCTTGCAAATTATGTTTGCCTGCCTTGCTGGTTCTGATTGGTGTGATATGGTTTGAGGAACTGATTCAGGTTTATGACTTCAATTATGCAGAAGCAGTCAGATCTCCTACTAAATGCTGATGATCTAGATGCTATGTGGGTATGCTTGAGAGAAAACTGTGTGATAGATGATGCTACTGGCGCTGAAAAGGTATAGTCACCTCTGTTAAGTCTTCTTCTCTTATTTGTATCTTCATGTGCACAACTTTTTTCATGCTGTAGTTTTTGTAATAGTCAAAGCTAGACCTCTGCTCTCCTGGCTAATACTATAAAATTTTGGTTATACAACTTACATGGTGTAATTGCCTACTTGTTTGTCAGATGAATTATGAAGATTTCTGCCACATTGCATCAGTCTGTTCTGAGCAAATAGGACCTAAATGTCGACGTTTTTTCAGCCCATCAAATTTTATGAAATTTGAGAAAGATGAGTCTGGAAGAATTGCCATCTTACCCTTTTACCTATATGTCATGCGCACGGTGGGTTTGCTATTTATTTTCTGGAATTGCTTGCAGTTTTCACTAATCATCTTTCTTGCGAGAACAAAATGTCAAGCTTGTGAAATAGCTACTCCTAATTCCAGACCTGTCAATGGGAGAACTATGAATAATACTAGAGGGAAAAGTATAAGCCATGTTCATGGTGTATTTTATGGTGACAGTTTAAACCTTTAATACAAAAATTCTTCACCATCAGCTTCATAGTATTTATAATAATTGAATTTTATGAGATAAAAACCAACTGAAGAAACTGTATATTGTGATTAACTGAATAACGAAAAGAAAAACCTTCTTCCAGTTTAGTTGGATACTTTTTCGAATATCCTTGTAGGTTCACGTATTTGTTCAGTAGAATTTCATGCATCACCACTAAGTAGTAATTACTAACAACTCCTTCTCATTCAGGTTTCACTTACTCAAGCTAGAATCGACATGAGTGAGTTGGACGAGGATTCTGATGGTTTTCTACAATCTACGGTGTGCTTTGCTTTCCTTTGCCTTTCTGTTTCCTTCTTCTGAACCTGTGGTACTTTCAAAAGCTACAATTACTTCATTCATTTATTAGGTGTTCTTTGTATACTATGCTTAATACCTCTTTGTGTCTCCAGGAAATGGAGTCATACATTAGAGGCCTTATTCCTAATCTTGCACAACTACGTGAGATGCCAGATTCTTTTGTTAATATGTATTGCCGTATAGCTGCACAGAAGTTCTTTTTCTTCTGTGATCCACATAGAAGAGGTTGGTTCTCGTGTCTCAGTAACGATATGCAATGGCTACCTTTATTCTGTACTATGTATCCTAATATTTTCATAGTGTGGGATCACTTGGATAAAAACATTTTGTTACATTTATCTTCGTTCATTTTTGTATTTCCCTAAGGCATCTTTCGTTAGTGCCTTAGTGCTGTAAAAATAGACGGAAATCTTAAAATGATGTAGCCCGTCACTCTATGAACACGCTAGTTTACTTATTGATGGACAAAATTCCCGGGCAATCGAGAAATTATATTTATATAAAAACTTATGTAAAATAAAATATGATGCAAATGCACTGGCAATGGTTTCTAATCTTAGAGTTGGGTCACCTCAACAGATGACAGAAGAAGAATGGGGGTGTTCTTCTAATGTCACAATTACCATAAGGACTGATGACAACTTGACAACACTTATGAGAATGAATCATATTTTCATTAAATCTGGTTCACCGGAGCTGGTTGGTAGCTTTAAAAGCATGATTCATTAAATAATAAAAACTACACAATCTGTTTAACTGGAGATTTCTCATCTCCAGTTCAGAGCGAATTTATCACTATTAATTTGTCCCTTGTAATATCATTTCTGTTTAATCTCTTTACAATTATCTTTTTAGATCCATCAGACATTTTGACTATTGAATTTATAATCTGTTTTTGTTATTGGCAGGTAAAGTTTGCATAAAGAAGGTGCTGCTTAGTAACTGCCTCCAGGAACTCATGGAACTGCACCAGGTAGTTTCTTACTGAAAATTTGGTCTTTTATTGTGTTCTTGCATGTTGTTACCTGCAGGTAGCTTGGGACACAATTTGTATTAGGATACAGTTTTGTCTTAGGTGTGGAGGTTGTTACATGCATCATCTACTTTTCATCTACTTTTCATCAATAGAAGTCTTTTTTTTCTTAGAGTTGATTTCTTGGGGAGTGATTGAAAATATTCTATCAGTTTTGTGCATGATGTTCACCCTCTGTTTTTGTTCTATACCTTCGGTTTTCTTTTAGGGATTGATCTGAATGAGGTTGAATGCTTACGGGGTATGATTTCCTTCTTTTGGTATTTGATTAATTAACTTGTTGAGTGAACAAACAACAACGGATGGTTGCTCTATATTTATAAACCTTGACTTGAGTTGGCATTAAAAGAATGGAAGTCCACTCGCCTCTCTCCCGCATTCACATTGCTCTCAGAAGCGTAAATAGGCAGGTCATAGGTGGTTGCACTAGTTATTCTTCTTTCCCACCATTATTCCGAGCTGCCACCATTGAGCAATCTTCAAGCAGTAGGAAATATTTTGTTTGAGAACGACATTTTTTTATTGTATTTCATTGCATCTGTCCCTCTGTTTTTAACCCCGTATTCTTTTAAAATTAGGATCCCGAGGAAGAAGTAACTGATACTGAACAAGCTGAGAATTGGTTCTCTTTGACATCCGCTCAGCGGATATGTGGTGTGTATTGGGGTTCTTATATCATTTTGTGTTGTTGTCGACTTCTTTCTCTTTATATCCATGTTAAAGTTTATTCTTGATCTCTACATTGCAGATATGTTCCTTGCCTTAGATAAAGATTCAAATGGAAACTTAAGCAAGTATGAGCTTCGGGAATATGCAGATGGGACGCTGACAGAAATTTTCATCGAGCGGGGTATAAACTAAGACTTGTTACTAATAATGTAGACTCGTGCAACTGTAGCTTGATTGATCTAGTTAGCTCAATATTCCCATGTTTTTCTCTTTACGTATTCTATGTTCTCTTTTCTTTAAGCATTTGATGAGCACGTGAGACGTGGAAAAGGTGGAGGTAAAAATTTGCGAGAGATGGATTTTGACAGCTTTCTTGACTTTGTTTTGGCCCTGGAAAACAAAGATTCTCCTGAAGGATTAACATACTTGTTTAAGTGTCTTGATCTTCACGGAAGAGGATTTCTCACTACAGCTGATATTCACACACTTTTCAGGTAAATTTTCATTCAGGCATGCGATTAAGTTTTCATTATTAAAGAGTTCTATTTTTCCTTGTTAATTAAAGTCGAATATGGAAGAAAAGAAGGGGTGCATCAGAAAACGATGTTACTCGATACAATCTTCCAACAAAAAGAATCTGTAATTTCCTGCTTGCTGATCTGGAAGCAAGTTCTGCGACTCTCAAATTACCGAACATTTCAAATGAATTTTCAAAATCGAAGAATTTTTCTCCCCATCCCTTTTCATAAGCGATTATAATGTTTGCACAAATTTCGTTCAAGTGGAAGATAAGTAGAGGTTCATCAATATTGGTGCTACCTGATAGTCTCCCAATATGAAAATTGGTCATTTAAGGTCGTTTGTAGATCTAGAAACAAGCTGTTCGAGTCGTAGACTACCAAACACTTCGCTGTTGATTAGTGTTATTTCTGATTAACTAGTGGGGTGTTGTAATCTTTTGTTGTTTGATAACAGAGACGTACATCAGAAATGGATAGAGGGAGGTAATTATGAATTATGCATTGAGGACGTAAGGGATGAAATTTGGGACATGGTAAAACCAGCTGATCCGTTGAGGATAACATTAGCTGATCTCCTTAATTGTAAACAAGGTGGAACTGTTGCCAGTATGCTCATAGATGTGCGCGGCTTTTGGGCCCATGACAACAGAGAAAATCTACTCCAAGAAGAGGAGGAACCTGAAGAAGAATGATCGCAACAAAAGAAAGAAATGATGTATTTAAGCATTTGTATTTGTCCAAGTGTTCAAACTTAATAGGAAACTTGCATCCTAATTCTAGTATTTTTAGCCTAACTGTAAGTTTGTACGGATGAACTAATATGTAACCGGTAATTATACGATCAATATGTGATGTGATCACAACTTCTTGTGATGTCGTCTCGGGTAAATGCATTGATTTCAATTATGTATGCCAGATAATGTGTTTTGAAGTATATATATGAACATGAACAAGAGACTCTTTTTTTTTTTCCCTTTGGTAATAGAGTCTGGTAATATAGTATATTAAGAAAGCAGACAATGGATGTTGAAGCAGTTGATGGTGGCTCCACATCAGTCCTTGGTGGTTCCAATGAAGGAAAAGACACTGATTGATGGAGTAAGAGTGATGGTGTGAGCAATTCAAAGAACAGTGAGACTGTTGGTTTTGTATTGCATCAGGTAGAAATATTGGATCAAAGATAGAAGGTAGCGAGTCTGTGGGAGCTAAAGCTCATTTTCTGCCTAAGAATGGTGGTACAGCTAACACTGCTTTGAGTAAGGCTGCTAAGATTAAGAAGCCTAACCCCTCAAATGTTTAACATGATTCAAGTGGGATATAAGGGATTTAAATGACCCCTTAAGACATAAGGTTGGTAGACTCATTAGCTATAATAGGTTAACGATGATGGGTATTGTGGAAACTCATGTGCGTGTTGAATTAGAAAAATATTTGTTGTTCTTGGCAGTTCGTAGATAACTATTCTATGGATGGTTCAGGCAGGATTTGGATGGGATGGGATCCTGAGATCATGAAGGTTCAGGTTATCCATTGTTCTTCTCAAGCTCATTTCTTAGATATTGTGACATATATTAGAATAAAGCTTTTCTTGCTCCTTTTGTTTATGGTAGTAATGATCTTATTTAAAGTAGACATTTGTGTAATGAAATAAAGTTATTTGCTAGTTATAAATAATAGAGAATGGGTAGTGTTGGGTGGTTTTAATACTTTATTAAGAAGTGGTGATAGAGCGGGTGCAGTTGAGGCCGTTTCTTCACACTATCAAGAATTTTGGGAATGCACTCAAAATGCTAATATTTTTTATTTAAGATGTGGTGGTAGTTTCTTTACTTGGAGTAATAAGCAAGAGAATGAAAACATGATTGCTTCAAAGATTGATCGAATTCTTGTCAATCTGCAGTGGTTCGAGATGTTCAATGACTCTGGTGCTGAATTTCTGTTGCCTGAGATTTCTGATCACAGTCCTGGGATTATGAGTGTTTTTGAAGGTAGATATCATGGCCCCCTTCTTATAGATTCTGTAACGGAGCCTGTTTTTTTTTTTTTTTTTTTTTTTTTTTTTGGTATTGTTAGAAAGTCTTGGAAAGAATACTATGATGGTGTTGGTGAATTAGTTGAACAGACTGAAGAAGATTCTTATTGATTGGAAGAATACTAGATTCAAGAGACTTCATGAGCAGGTTATGGAAGCTAAAGGAATTATGGATAAGGTCCAACTTCAGCTACAAGTTTATCCTATGAGGAGTGACCTTGCTAGGAAGGAGAAAGAGGCAGTTAAGACTTATGCTAGACTTGCTAAATATGAGGAGTCTATTGTAAAAGAAAAGTCAAAGGTGAAATGGATGGATGCTAGGGATTCAAACACCAGGTTCTTTTTCAATTCTTTAAGAGAAAGAAGATCCATGAATAATATCATTTTTAGACTTAATGAAAAATTTGAAGAGGATAAGGAGATTGAGGCAGAATGTGTGAATTTCTTTAAGTCTTTATTTGACAAGGCAAATGATCATGGGGAGACATATGAGATTCTCAATGAGCTGCATTTTGATAGATTGGTTTCTGAAGATGATGTTGCTGCTTTAATGAGGCATGTGACTAGGGATGAAATAACTGAAGCTTTGGCTTCTATACTCTTCAAAAACTCCTGGACCATATGGTTTCAAGTTTCAACAGTTATTTATTCAAGAGTGTTTGGTCAATTGTAGGGGATGATTTTGTGGATCCTATTAACAGTTTTTCAAGTATGGTAAGCTACTTAAAGAAGTTAATAATACTTTTATAACTTTGGTGGCTAAATGTGAGAATGCTTCTTGTGTTCTATTTCATGTTGTTACGTCATCTATAAGTGTCTTACTAAGATCATTTCCTTAAGAATGAAGTTTGTGTTAAAGAATATTATGAGCTCGATATAGTATGCCTTTATCTTAGGCAGATCCATTCAAGATAATATTCTCTTAGCTCATGAGATTGTTACGAACCATCAGAAGACAGCCGGAACTCCAAGACGTGCTCTGAAGATTGATCTTCAAAAGGAATATGATTCAATTACTTGGGTGGCGATTGTTGCCGTTATGCATAAGTTGGGATTCCTGAAAACACTTGGGGTACCAAAATGCACCACCAACTTTTTAGTAGGCAGTCTGTATGAACAAACTCAACACAATTCCGAGAGTAAAAACTCAATCAAGGAAAGTGTCTAGAGTTATATCTCTATGTCTCTTGTTATTAGAACGTTTACAGATTTGAATCCGTGAACCTAATAACGAAGAGAGTTGGTACCAAAGACCAATATCCAAGGATAAATCAAGTCTTATCCAAAAAACTAGGTCGGACCTCTCTATTGTGATTGATCAACGCACAACCTGTGATATTTGAATTACAAAGATCAACAATATAATGTGAAAAAAGAAAAAACACAGACACCAGAAATTTTATTAACGAGAAAACCGCAAATTCCGAAAAACCCCGGGACCTAGTCCAAATTGAACACCAAACTGTATTAAGCCACTACAGACACTAGCCTACTACCAATTAACTTTGGTCTGGAATGTTGTTGAGCCCCAAAAGGAAATCCACTGATTTAGGTACAGTCGCGCACCTTACGCCTCTCGAATCCCAGCAGGACTCCGCGCACTTGATTCCCTTAGATGACGTCACACCAATTAAGAGTTGCTTCAACTCAATTGAAGAATTTAAAACAAATCTTTCTCCCATAGATTAAGCCTATAATTGATTTCCAGTTTACGATCGAAACGAATGATCAGATCAAACGTAGGATCAAGGTGATGGAAATCAGTAACAATTGACAAAAGCCTAGTTATCCTAAAAATTTGGACTTATGCAACCCGGAGTGCAGCCTAGATTATTATTCACCTCACAAGTATAAAAGTTACAAAATCACAAAGTTTGAGACGAAGAGAACTTTGTGATTTCTATCTATCTTGTTCAAGTGATAAATCAATAATCAAATAAGATCAGAATACTCAGGTTATCAAGATAAAAGATAATTAGACCTGGATTCATGAATCCCAATGAAGTCTTTGATAGTCACTAAACCCTAAAAGGGTTTCTAGAGAGGATGACTCTAGATACAACTAGGTCACACCAATAGGTAGTGTCAGGATTCAAATATCCCAGTTTCCAAGAGTTCCCATTATATAGACATTCAAAGCATATGTTGCTTTAAGTTTAAGCTAAGACAGCTTTGGAACCAAGCAAAAAATATTCACTGTTTAAATGAAAACTTTAAAACTTATTTTCATAAACAAAGATATACACTCTGGCTAGGTAAACCATAACCGAAACATGTATAAAGACTATGTCCAACATGGTTAGCCGAAACTCGCCGATTTGAACTTAAAATCTTAACACTCATTTTCATGAACACAAAGACAATGATCTTGAGTCACGATTATGCGATCAAATGAGTCTAGTTTTTTAAAGAGAATTGATCAGATGCAAATTATCTCAAAGAAATAATTTAATCGCAATTGAATCAGAATCGACATAGTGGGTAAATACTGAGTCATTCGTGAATCGGCTGAGTCATGGTACGTGGATCGGTTTGCAAACTTATAAGCAGAACCGAGTTCCTGAGTTGATATAACTTTTTCAGTTTAATACCGGTTTGCAAACTTTTTTGCAAAACTGAGTTCCGGAATTGACAAAACTTTTTAAGTTTGCAAACTGGTTTAGAAACCTTAAGACTTTACCGGTTCCGGAGTTCATAGATCCTTTTCAGTTTGCGTACCGTTTTGGGTATTAAACTGGTTCTAGAACATAAAACTGTATTGGTTCGCATACCGGTTTGGATACTTTAACCCTGTTCCCTTACCACAGTTCCAAAATGGTTTGCATAAGAATATGCGTACCTATCCAGACCACGAAACAAACAGATTTTCCCATGAATGAGTACGCGTATCACACAAATATGAAAGTTGATATATAGCTAATCCGCTACATGTATGAGTACATGCAATACGACTTCAGACATATAACAATTTTCTCAGTTTGTAAGACTGATAACACTTTCTTGTATTCCAAATATAGTAGTTCTATAATTCTCTAAATCGATTCGAAACATTCTTGAATAACATCAATGACACATATCACTGTTCCAGTCTATTTTCGAATGATAAATATGAATCATGATTTGGGTTCCGAACAATAAATTGTTCTCCACCGAAATTGATCAACTATGAACAGATGTTCGTTAAGCTTAGTCATTATATTTCGAGAAATTCATAAACTAAATAATTAGTTCTCGACTCGAAATTCTTGTCTATGCAAGCTAGTCTAATTAGTTATGTGACAAACGTCTCAAGGATAGAAAAGTGAATATAACTTGAGAAATAGGTGGTTCAGTCTTCACTTACGTTTTTTTTGATGAAGTTCTTCAAAAGCTTCGGTTGATCTTCTCCTTTAGACGGTAGAACGAAAATGATGACTTGTTCGTTTCTCAACTATACTATCCTAGACCGATGCTTAACTAACTGTAGACTAGAAACCAAGATATAGTTTTGACAACAAGCTTGATATAGCAACACTTGTGAGTTCAACCGAGCAATGCTCTAACAATTCCCTCATAGTTTTATTTAGTGGATTGTAACTTGTATTTCTTCTGCTAAGTTTTCAGTTCTCATAAATGGCCCCCTATGTTTTTTTTGGGTGCCAACATAGGATTAAGGCAGGGATGCCCTATGTCCACTTACTTATTTGTGATGGTAATGGAGGTGCTTGGTAGTCTTTTAAAGCAAGAAGTAGAGGCTGGAAGATATGGATTTCACTTAATGTGTAAGATTACTAAGCTTACTCATCTTTATTTTGCAGATGATATTTTAGTGTATTTTAAGAGTAATGTGAAGTCTGCATCTATATTCTCTAAGGGTATAAAGGATTTTAGCAGGTTCTCTGGTTTGGAGGTCAATTCCAATAAAACCTCTTTTTTTTCTTCTGTTGTGGATCTTTGTATTCCTGAAGAGATTGTTTCTTGCTTGAATTATGCTAGGAGAGTTCGACCAGTGAGGCATTTGGGTGTTTCCCTTATGTTTACCAGGTTATATTACTTGGATTTTCAACCACTTATCTGTATAGTCAAGAAAGAATTCATGCTTGGAAGCCTAAAAATCTGTCTTTTGCAAGTAGGGATGTACTGAGTGGGATGGTTTATTTTTTGGTTCTATTTCTTTGTCCTTCCCAAGAGAGTGATAAAGGAGCTTAACACTATCTTTAAAAGATTCGTGTGGACTAGTTCATGTTTATGGAAAAAAACATAATCATATTAGCTGGAGTCAAGTTCGTACTGTTAAAAGAGTTAGTGGTTTGGGAATAAAAGACTTGGAGAAAACTAACATGGATGCTAATTTGAGGCACATCTGGAATATTTTTTCAGAGACTCACTATATTCATGTGAATCTCATTAGGAAGAAGAATTTTTGGGATATAACGTCTCCTCAGGATTGTTCTTGGAGTTGGAGGAGGATATTGAAGTTTAGGCCTATGGATAAGTAGTTTTTGGGTACTTGTCTTAAAAATGGTGGTACCACAAATTTATGTAATGATTACTAGCATCCTTATGGTAGACTTAAGGGTTTGGTTGATAAGACTGTTTGCAGGCTATTTTTCCTAACAGAGATATATGCTTGTTGCTGAAATCATGGTGAATCGGGTTTTGGATATTCCTGCTAGCACCTATAGTGGTAATTATGATATTTCTGCTCAGTTATAGGATGTGGAATATGATGTCAGAGATGAGGATAAGGTGGTTTGGAAGGCTAGCAAAAGTGGGGAGTTTTCAATAAGAGATACTTTTAGAGATTTGGTTGGTGAAGTGGTGGATTTGGGTTGGACAAGCTTAGTATGGTTTAAACATAATATTACTAGGCGATCTTTTATTTGCTAGATAGATTGTCATAGAAGACTGAAGACTAAAGCAAAGTTGCAGAATTTGGGAATTATTGAAAAGACTAAGCGTGTCTTGTGTGAGAGTGGGACTGAGGATGAAGAACATTTATTTCTTCACTTTTCTTTCTCGAGAATCATATGGGATGGTCTGTTGATCAAGATGGGGGTGATAAGAAAGACTGAAAACTCTTGGGCTGAGGAACTTATATGGTGTCATAATAATTTTTGGGTCATGGTGTTGTTATTACTATGAAGAAGTGTGTCTCAACAGTTTTGTATACTATGTCTGGAGGGAAAGGAACAGTAGAGTTTTCTCTGCTAAAAAGTTGGATCCTGTTCGAGTTAGTCATTTATCACTATGGATGTGAAACTAACTTTCTGATTCTGATAATCCTCAAACTAGGAATTTTCAGGATGGATGGGTATAAAGTGTGAGTACACTATTACCAAAAGGATATCTTGAACTTGGTTGTTTTCAGAGGAAGATGAGGTAATGATAAAAATTGATGGATCTAGAAAAGACAATTCTGGGGGTAGTGGTGCTATAATTAGGGACCATCTGGGAAATACTATTGATACATCTTGTGGTGGTGATATCCCTACAACTATTATGGATCATGAACTGCAGGGGATGAAAGTGGGTCTCCAAATGGCTAAGCTGAATAACTATAGAAGATTGCAAATATGTACTGTTTCTTTGATGGCTTATAAAATTCCATCAGATAGTGTGTCTTCTCCTTGGTGTGCCTATCATGTTTGGAGAAGAATTGTTCATTTACAAAAAGATTTTGATTATGTTAGCTACTCCCATGTATACAGGGAGACTGATAGCGCAACAGATTTACTTTCTAATTAAGAGACATCCTGTGAAAAAGTTGTTGTCATTTGTCTAGATAGGTTTGATAATGGTTGAGAAAGACTCGGGCGACAACTCAGTAAGGAATCGGCAATAACTCATAAATTTTTCTTTCTAATTCTAGTTAAATTCTTTCTTTTGATCCTTACTTAATCAGTCTGCATGTTTTAATCTATTCATTTTCATCTCTCCCATGTGAATATTTTCAGGCTTTTATAGTTCGATGCATTGAATCTCAATTTCTTTATTGCTTTCTCCTTTGTTTTCTTATTTTCTCATCTCTATTTATGTGTTTAATATGTTTGTATTAATTTCTATACGAACAGCAGGTAGTGCTCTTCTCTGACCCCTCTGCCAAAGGTTATCTGTGCTTTAAACGTTGGTCCCAGTCTCCAAAGGTTATTAAAGATGAGTAGTCAAATGATTCAAGATAAGTTACTTGATCGTTCCAAGAAATGCTGGTTTCAAAATCGAAAGAGTATGAATTGTAAAATCCTCCATTCGACACCAGTTGAAAGCTTTCTGATGCTAAAGAAACTTGGTAACATTTCTCTGTACCTATCTACACGTTTCAGTGGTACTCCATGTAAACCTACTTTAAATAGAAACAAATCATGGAAGTTAATCAACTTCTTCATAATCATTCTCCTTTCCAGTTTACTAAAAATGTCGAATTACTATTCATATGGTCAAATTTCTGATCTTATTAGCAAAATCAACTCCACAAATTTGGGAGAAAATGAAGAAGAAGTAAGAAGAGTAATAAGATATCCACATATCAAATTGTCAAAAGGCATTAAGCAATGGGAAAAAAGCTTAATTGGCAAGATTTTGAATGAGACTCCTATGTGTATAGGAAAATTTGAAATGGAAGCTACTTTGGTTTGGGATCATGGTCACTTTCAAATCTGGCAAAAAGCTACTAATCTTTTCACCTTCAGATTCTTTGATTGGAGAGAATACAATGTTGTTTTGGTTGGTTGTCCCCGGAATTTAGATGGTCATCTCATCATCTTGAAGGAATGGCACCCAATTGTGGATCCAAGAACCATCAATTTCAATATTCAACAATTTTGGATTGATATTAAGAAGCTACCAGAAGAATTCCTCAATGCTGAAGTAGCTAATCAAATAGATAGTATTCTTGGAACGGTGTTGAAGATGGACCCAGAAGATGGCAATTCTTTGGACACTAATTATGTAAGTGCTTTAATAGAATTCAATGTTAATAACCCTATGCTCAGGGAAACCCTTGCCAAAAATGCAGCTAAAGTCACACAATGGATTCCTATCTACTTTCAAAAACAACCAAGGAAGCTATGCCCTGCATGCTTAATTGCCAACCATGTGGAAGGAGAGTGTGAAGAAAAAGCTAACCATGTTCAAATCATAGGATGGTACATTTTCAAATTTGGAGAAGATTTTGGTGAAGTTATCGACCCTCGAACCAACAATCCAGAATTTGGCATAGGGGAAACCATTCATATTTCTCCTAAGAAGAACATAAAAATACAAGAATAGCTCCACGAAACCTTTTGTAATTCCAGTGGATGGTCAAGAAGTCTCCACTATATATACCAGAGGATCAAATGGGGCTAAAAGCTCAAATGCAAGAAAAGGCAAAAGGTATAGAGATCAGAATGACGTATCTTCTCAATCAAGTTACAACAATCATCAAAATGCTAAGCAAGATGAAGTACAAAATAAAGAAATGAAGGATCAACAGTTCGACAATGAAATGTACTATAATAACTTCTACAACAGTACAACCGGGGACTGGGATAACATAATCTATCAGCAACAGATGAACCAAGAAACATGGCAAGGGGATCAGGTAAATATTAATATAAAATCTCTTTTTATTTCAAATTTCAAAATCACTTCTCATAATAGTGCACATCATAAGTTTTACATCTCTCATGACTTTAGTCTGGTAGAAAATATTCATAACATATCTGTGTGTAGTCATTGTTAGTGTTAGTTTTTATAAAGCTAAATACTCATTTTGGAAAGTTAATTTTTAATTTGCATATTAGAAAAAACTCTGAGTTATTGAACGATTCCTTTTTGGGTCAAAAGACCATGAAGGTGCTAGTTTGGAATGTTCAGGGAATTGGTAACAAACATACTAGACAACATCTTAGAGACTGCATTTTTAACTATAACTCAGATATTATATTTTTATTTGAAACAAAAATAGTGCTGTTAAAACGCATAAATTTCTTGTTAATATGGGGTACCCTAATGTCGTATGCAAAGATACCATTGGAAAAGCTGGAGGATTAGCTTTTATGTGGAAAGATGGGCTAGGAATTAAAATGGTAGATCAATCTAGTAACATGTTGCATGTTATTGTTAATTATGGAGTGCAACAACTAGAATGGTTTCTTTCATGTATATATGGCTCTACTTATAGTGCATAGAGGAAAGCTCAATGGGAATATCTGCAAAATATGGGACAAAATATGAATATGCCATGGGTGATTTTAGGAGACTTAAATTTAACCCTTTATTCCTCAGAAAAACAAAGCTTCTTTCACTCACTCTTCTCCCTCCTTCCAAATAGTTCATGATACCATTGATATGCACGGTTTAAGAGATGTCCATGTACAGGAAATCCCTTCACTTGGTCAAATCACAAAATATCTCAAAAACTAGTCAAAACAAGAATAGATAGGGCCTTAGCTAACAACAATTGGTTCATCAGTTTCAAAGATAGTGTCATAAAGAATCTTCTTCATCATGGGTCAGATAATGCCCCCATTCTTCTTCACACTCATCTTCCATATAAAACCATCAAAAAACCTTATATATTTTACAAAGTTTGGCTATCTAATCCCCTTTGTAAATATGTTGTCAGTAGAAGCTGGAATTCAGAAGAAGGTGTTAGAGCATAGCTCAGTTTAACCCACCAAACGTTTGTATGTTAAGTTTGGTTGTCATATTTTAGTGAGCCAAAACTCATTTAAGAGTCGCTTGATTTAAATGTACTAGAGTCAACTTCATATAGGTTAGCTTGAAAGTATTATGGTGAGACATTACAAGTATTGCGAAGACTTAAAGAAGTGAAGAAGTACGGAGCTACAACTACAACATCATCCTTCCACTTGAGGTTAGTGATATTTGACTTGAACTGTTTCATTCCCTAACGTATCTTTCAAGTCGTGCATATTGAAAACATAAAACTGCGAAGCATGAACACTCTAGATAGACATAGTATTAAGGAATACAATATGAAGTTTCTTGTTTAACCATTAAACTTTTTATATGAGACTTCGACATAATCGTATGAATGCTATTGTGATTATGTATGGGTATGAGGTGAGGATTTCATCCTAGGAAATAATGTTTTTACATGTGTTTTACGGAAGTAAATTCATGATATGTGTTGTGAACCGAAAAGGAAATCGCCAGGCGTTATTGGGGTTGTTCTTCATTGCAAATATTATGAATGACCAATATGTGTGATTAGTATAATCGTTCATAACTTGTTTGTGTTCTTGGTAAAACTATTCACATGAGGCCTGACTTATGTATTGGTATGATTTTTATTAGTAAAACCGATCTTAAGTAATCACCTGGGGTATGATCGGGTTTGTGAGTGTCTGACCAAATTTGGTAAAGGGGAACCGATCCTATGAAGAGGTGCAGTACATCACAAGGGGGAACCAATCCTTGTATGAGGTGCAAAAAGGTTTATAGAAGAAAGGGGAACCGATCCTATGAACATGTTCAGCACGTTTTAAGGCAAGGCGGAACCGATCCTATGGACATGTGCAGTGCATACAAGTTACATACCAAATATATATGGGGAACCGATCCTAGTACCTAGTCAGCCGTATCTTTGGTAAGCTAGTGTGACTATGCACAATACTCACATGGAGGTAGAACCAAAAATTATTTTGGTAGAACCGTTACACCCATGGTTTGTGATTGAGTGTTACTTGATCAATCACATAGTTCTTGAAAGTCGGATGAACCAATTCTAAACTTGTTTGGAAGTGTGGTAAATCGGTTTCAAGTGAATAAGTATGAAAAAGGACTTGCAAGAGTAAGATGTCGACACATTTTGAACACGCGCATTAATGTGTATTTTTTTATTGTTCAAAGATATTCCTTAACAGCTAAGAAGGAAGTAAATCCTAAGATCAAATTTAAATAAGTTAAGAATCTTTTAATTAAGGTTTTTAATTATATATGGAAAATAAGAATTAGTAATGTGCATTTGCTAGTTAAAGATTTTCCAAGGAGATTTCGATCATTATATTTGGACAGTGCATTCACAGGAATTATGAAAAACGAATTTGGATTCATATGGAAAAATATCTTGAGAATATTTTCGGTTTTGGAAATTCCTTGGTGTCCAAACTTCCTTGTCTATAAATACTTTGAGTTTGCATTTCTAGCAAACTAATCCTTCGTGACATTAAACTTCCTATGCTGTACTGTTACTGGTGAAGCCACTTATCGGAGAGGAGAGTAATCTAATTAGCTGAAATTTTTTACGGCCTCTCAATTTAAAGTCTTCTTTGGGATTGAGAAGCTCTAGCGCGACCCTTTGGTGGGAAACTAGATATTGCGGTTTATCTTTAGTTTTCGTATTGATTTGATTGACTAACGGTGGTTGAACTTTGATTGCACCTAGTTTGTTTATGCTTGAGAATCTTCTCTTCTGATATAAGATTCACTCAAACTAGTTCAAGGTTTTGACAGGGATCTTTAGACTGTTCTTAGATCTAAAGATGATCTTGTGATAATCCATTATTAACAGACTCTGTTCTTTGTGTGATTGATCACTAGAGATTCAAGTAGTTGTGTGCAGGTGTTTATTGAAGATCTAAGAAGATTTGAAGACAAAAAAGAGATAAAAGTGTAGTTGCAGGAATTCCCACACTACACCCTATTCAAGAATTTATCAATATTTATGACATAACTTGAAGATTAAAGACACTTGTTCATTAATATGATCTTAAGGAATTTTACAAAGATCAAGAACACAAAACACTTGATAAAGATTTTCTCTCTCCTAAAAATCTTCCTAACCCTCCAAAATTCATCACCCTCTCTGGAACTATTCATTTCCTTTATATAGGCATTTACATAGTGGATTACAGCTCATGACAGCTCATTTACAACTAAGATTCCCTTTAATTTCGGATCTAAGCTCCTGCGATAAATCGCAGGTGGCACCGCCTTAATATTTCGTAGGCTTAATCGATTCATCTTGAAAATGTCACTCTCTTCTCATGTTTCTGTCGTTTTCATCCAACATGTCATTTCTTACGTCACCTTGATATATCGCAGAACTGTTGCTTATTATTGATGTGTCGCAGATCTGTTGTTTATTTCACAGGAATATTGTTGTAACAATATTCTGATCCTACATCTTGCCTCTTCTCATATCTTTTCTGCGAACAAGGTAAAGATCATGAGAACTTAAGTTTCTTGATTTGCCGCAACTCCTTGTCTTTTCACATTCCCTTCATTCTGACACGTCTCTGCATCCATCGTTAAATATTCTACGCGTGTTTTTTCTCTCATTTATCCCTTGACACGTCTTTTTTCAACCGTTGAATTCTGACCATTCATGTCTTTTCTTCATTAAATGCATTGATGTTCTCAAGAATCTTCTTTCCTTATAAATATCTTCTTCGCTAATCTCCCCTATTCTTTTTACTCTATCTTTTTTCTTTTCTTCTTTAGTTTTTCTCTGCAACTCTACTGTTCTTCATCTTCTTCCGCAAATTCCGGATCTATTATTGTTCCAATTTTATTTCCTTATTCTTCTTCATCTAAATCATCATTCCCATACTAAAAAATGGCCCCTGCTTAAAAATTAGGTCAACCCACTTTAATAAAACACCAGCAGAAACTTCAAACTTTAGGTTTTGTACTTTCTGAGATCCCTGGTCAATCTTCAGACTCTGACCTCTCCATTGATCTAGCTTCAAGATTTCCTTCTTCTAATGAGAAGATCCTTATTTCGCTAGGTCAATTAGAAGATGGCCTTCCCATCCCTCTTTATGACCCAAAACTCCCTCTTTTTTATAAAATTATTTCTCATGCCAAACTTTCACGAGCAATCTACCAGTTAAGTGGATATTGTATTCGTCTCATTCTTGAATATGCCTCTCGTGGAGCTGGTAAAGGATCTCGCTATCCTGATTCTGCGAGACATCCTGATTTTAAAGATATCCCAATTATTCCAGCGAAATATACCGTGGAGAATTTCTTTGCGAATTATCAAGTAATTCCCATGAAGAAAGAGAGCACGTGTTGGGCAGTTCGTTTAAATAAGGATAAAAAAGTTGCGAAAGATAAAATTCTTATGCAAGATATAGATTATCATTCAAGTAAAAACCAAGGTCCACGCTTCTCAAAAGATGACAAGTGGTGCAAATTTCCTCTCTTCCTTGAAGGTCCATATATTTTTGGCACTCTTGATATTCCTGAGGATCTTTCAAATCTTGCGTCGTATCGTCCTTGGGTTTTTAATTGGACTGAAAAGAACTCTGAGGTATATCCCGCAAAGTTTATCATTATTCGCAAATTTAGTTAAATATATTATCTTCCAACTCCAACAAAGACTTGAAGCCGGTAGATCTTCTTGTCCATAACTGGGAGAATGGGAAAGCAATCTGCTTGGACGTTACAGGTGTTTCACCTTTCACCACTGCCATGCCGCATCACTTCATTCCAGGACACACTATTTCAGCAACCATCACGCGTAAAAACCACAAATACCTTGACAAGTGCAAAACACACGGCTATGGTTTTGGTGTGCTGGCCTTTACCACCTTAGGAGAGCTAGGGGAAGACACTATCGCTTTTGTAAGTAGATTGAAGAACTATCTCATTAGTCGCGACCCCAATTCTAAAATAGGTGGTTCCCTTTTTCATAGGCTAGGTGTCGCTATCCAGAAAGGTGTTGGCACCCAGCTTGTTGCTCGGTTGCCCACCATCTCATGTAATGTTGACTTTGATTCGTAATAATAAATAATAATAATTTCTTACTAATTATTGAAATATCTTTTATCAGATTTAAAAAATGAAGGCTAGTTACGCCAGTACTGGGAATCCCAATCTCCTACAAATTTTGAAAACCTTCACAGATGAAGTAAGAAACATTCTTTTATAACCCTTGTCAATATATTGTTGCCCCTGTTTCTTATCTTTATGTGTGATTGTTTTCAAGGAAATTCCATTTGTCGCGGTGGTTGAAGCCAAAGATAAAGGCAAAGGAGTATTAACTCCAAATGAAAATTCTGGTGCTTCCCCTCGCCGCAATAAAAATCAAACCACAGACGGTCCTCCAGAGAAGAGAAGAAAAAATCAACCACTTCTTCCACTTAGAGAGACTCCTATTATCGCTGAAAAAGATAATGAACTTGAAGAAAATGATGGGGTAAACCATGACGTCATTGTGGGCACTTCAACACATTTTTCTTCTACAAGAATTAGATCTGCGATGGGTTTCTCTCATCCTGAGACTCCAATGGATCAATTATCAAATATTTTTAGGAATCCCATGCAAGGTGTTGGTGAGGATGATATCACTCGTACTTGCGATTATCTCTCGAAAATCTGTGATGCTTCAATCTTGACTAATAATAAAGATCTTAAAGGAGTTTCCAGATTTATCGACTCAAGTTTTCTTCACGCGCTAACTTCGCTGGTATGCCCCTTTCCTTTATTTTTCTTGTAGTAAATTTTACATTTATCATGTGTATCGAAGATGTTTTACTTATCCTTACTCATTTTCTCTTTTCGTCGCAGATCGCTAGAGCTTCTTTTTCTTGTTTTTTAATTAGAAAATAGATTATCAACATCGCAGAAAAGGCTTACTGATTCACAATCTGAATCTACGAAACTTCGTGAGAGAAATAAACAATATGAAGCTAAAATATCCCTTCTTCGCGAAAAATGCAAGCAATTGGAAGTATCTGGAAATATTGAGCTCCTTAATAAAAACAAATCGCTTGAAGTAGAAGTTGAAGTTCTTCAACAGAAATTAGTTGACAAGGAAAAGTTCTGCAAACAAATTATTGGTATAAATCTTTTCTCTCTTTAATTAATTTTTTTTTTTTTTACTTTTCTTCATTCTCGCTATTTTATAGCTTATTTGAGCAACCATTTTGAAGATGCCTATAATCTTACTGATGAAGCTCTTATTCTCAATTCTTTTGATGAACCCATAGATGAAACCACTCTTCTTCAGCGTCTTAATGACGCTTTAAATAATTATTCAGACGAAAAAATTAATACAATATCCCTTGATGAGCTTAAACATCATGTTTCCCTTATGAGAATGGACTATAGATCTACCTTGAGTATGTCCAATAGTTTAAAGACTTGCAAAGATGAATTTAGAAAAAAAAATCAAAGTCTTAAAAGCCAAGAAGAGTGAACTTGAGAAGGATAAAGAACGCATTACTCTTCAAGGCGCTGAAGCTCTATCAAAATTTCGCAATACCCTTGTTGATACTGAACTTGAGAGAGATAGACTTAAGGATGAAAATATTAAACTTCTTAAAAGAGAAGAACAAATTCGTTCCCATCTTCTCATTCAAAGTGATGATGAATTCGCATGGGCTGCGGCAATTCTCGATAATGCTAGGAAAAACTTAGCAATAGATGTCAGTCTTCATACCGAGCAAGCAACCTTGATACAAGAAATGATTCATGATAGAGAAGGTTATTTATTGCTCCTCTAACATCTTCATACTTTTTGTAGATTTTCAACAAATTTCTAATTTGTTGTTTATCATCGCAGAATCTGAAGAAAAACATTCCACAAAGATAGCAGAAATTGAAGAAGAAAAGAGTGGTCTTGCGAAAAATCTTGCTTCCCGCAATGATAAAATTTCTAGACTGCGAGAGAAAATAAAGATATCCAACTCCAATTTGCGTAATAATCTTCTCACCGTTTGCAATAATGCTATTGAGAAAGTTTGTAAAGATAATGATCTTCCTCTTAGTCTATATCCTTGTCTCTTGGAGAATATCCCAGCCAGTTCTGAAGTACCAGTTATTTCTGACAGTGAGGCTGATATATATGAGAATTAAAGCGAAGATGAAGAAGGAACTAACGATGAAGATAATGAAGACGAAGATGAAGATAAAGATGAAAATAAATCTCAATAGTTTTGTTTTTTCTTTTTGATCTTCTCCTGTATTTCTCTCTTTCTTTCTTGCGATAATTGTCTGCGACAAATTGTAATACTCTTTCTGCAAGGTATTTGCAACTCCTGATATTTTTCAATATATAAATTCCCTTTTTTGCTTCTATCTGTCTGTTATTTATATGAATTTATCATATAATGATGACAATACTAACCATTCTATGCATCATTCCCATACTTGCCTCTTGTTATTAATCTGCAATATGATAAATGAATTATCGCAAATATTTCTGCGTAGAATCTGTTATATGCTTCACAGATATAATTTTGCTTGTGGTCTTATTTCGTCTTCCTAGTTAAAGGTCTTATTATGCCACTTTTATGCGACAAGATCGCAGGACATTCTTTCTTTTACGTGTAATAATCCCTTGATCTTTCCTTATCATTTTAATTTTAATCTTTGCGACAATATGATAAATCTAAGCCACCTTGTGAGATTAATCTCTCTTTGCTTTTTAAGACTTATGACATTGCCGTCTTTGCGATTTATATACTCTTATTATTAATTTCATTTATTTCATCTTTTGATCTTATCGCAAAAACCCATTGATCTCATCTTAACTTTTCTCTTTAGGATTTTTTGGCCAGTTACGTGGCAATATGATGGGCCTAAATATTCTTGTGAATATAAAGTCCCATGACATTGCTGTCTGTGTCACGCGACAATACGACGGGCCTAAATATTCTTGCGAATATAAAGTCCCATGACATTGCCGTCTTTTTTGATACACAACTCCCTAATGGAGGGTATCACCCTTATCTCTCCCCCCGGTTGCCCCTTCAAGGATTATACATCGGCCATACAAGACTAGCACTTTCCCATCCGGTTCTGCTAACAACCAGTTGTTTTCGCAGTCTTGTCCTTTATGCCTTATATGGCTTATAATTACAAGACTGCACCCTAAGTGGGGTTTTCTTCGGGCCGAACACATCGTAAGCCAAGACTTGTCGTGGATGGCCAGGGTAGGTTCATCCATCCCGGGCACCCACAGCTCAACCGTGTACCTCGACGCCTTGATCATACGTTGCATTCCTTAGGAGAAACTCTCGGGCGCCCAACCAGGGTATAACCTTATATAATTGGGAATCCAAGTTATTTCTCCCGGATGGATTTTATATAATCCCAATTCTCCATAACTAGGTTCCAGTAGCGGTATAGCCTTTCCCATAGCCATGCAAAGAGATACCCCCCTTATGACGCACTTTAAGGACATTGCCTCTTACGGAATAGAATTCGCGAACTAAGGTGTACGCCATAAAAGTTCGTCCCATTCTTATATATTTTTAGGCGATTTTCGCCCGTCTTATGCATTTGCATTAAAAATTCTTATATATGATTCGAAATCATCATCTTTTTCTTTTAATAGAAAAATTCTTATTTTTGAGCAATTTTTTTTTTCGCAAAATGATGTTGTTGCACTTCTTTTCTTCTGTGACGAATGATTATTCTCCAATTTCTTTATACTTGATTTATCGCAACACCTTATACTTGTTTGTTCTCCTGCGAAGAATGAAGATTTCAACTTTTTCCCATATTCGCGTGATTAATCACTATTGATTCTTTTGGGACAAACTATTCTTTTAATATATCCTTTCCCCACAACTCTATATTGTCCACCATCAATTTTTCATCTCTCTGAGTTTGTCTCATGTTATGTTGCCAATTACGATTTCGAGCATTTCTTTCTTCGCAAGTATTAATGTCAACTTCATAACATTTTTTGCCTTCAAACCAATCACCTTTAATTATCCCAATACCATGAGGATGTGGAAACTTTATGCATTGATGATATGTTGATGCTATGCCCAAGATCCCATGGAGCCATGGCCTTCCAATTAAGGCATTGTAAGGAGATTCTATATCCACTACACAAAACTTGATTTTTGAAGATATCTTGTTCAACGGGATTTCCATAGTAATTTCTCCTTTTGGCTTGTTTGCAGTGCCATTAAAACCATAGATCTTGTAAGTTGAAGGGATTAACTCATCATCTCTTCCACCCATTGTACGATATGTATGATAAAATAAAATGTCTACCGAGCTACCAGTATCAATTAAAACTTTATCTATTGCCCAAGAATCATTTGCTGCGTCACCATCATCTTCTTCTCCTTCTTCTCTGTATTTTGGATTTATCTCTAACTTCACCACCAATGGGTTGTCATGCATCTTCCCAGGCTCTGGTATCTCTTCCGCAGTAAAAGAAATAACTTATTTCTGACATTCTTCGAACGGAGAAATCTTCGCAATATTCATCACCTCTCTTCCCTCTATATCCCTTGCAAATACTCTGCTTAGCACATTGTCATGGAAATCCTCTATCGTTTTCTGCGAATGTACAATTGAATTGCAAAATATATTTTTTTTCTGTAGCTCCTACTTCAATGACAAATGTTTCGGCTTCTTTTGCAACATTAACTCTGCGAATTTCTGGTGCTTGCGGCAATTGTTGCGGTTGTAAACATCTTGCTAGAAAATGATTTAATTTCCCCTGTTCAATCATTCGCAAAATAATTCTTTTTACATTTCTACAATTATGCACAAAGTGGCCATGAAAATGATGATAAGGACAGAACTCTTGATTTTGGTTGTTAGGATGTGGTTCTTTCCCCATGTTCCAGGGTGAGGGTATATTCTCCATCAGAATAATCGCTTCCCAAATCTTGTCTATACCGGTATTTAAAGGTGGAAATTTAATGTCTTCCCACATGTTCCTCTGACCTCTTTGCTCTCTTGAATAATTCTGCCTCTGTCCACCATAAGTCTCCTGCGGTTGATCAAACCTTGGGACCTTATTATTGTTATTGCGATTATAAAAATTTCTCTCCTTTTCCAATTCCTCCTGATCTCTACTCCCCATTGCTACTATCTTATGTTGATTATCAGTCTCCATTTTCTCTCGCGGGTTTTGGGAAGTACTTGCTACTGTATTAATCATCCTTGGTAACAAACTTCCATTTGCTGCAACTAAACTTGTGCCTGTGTGAATTGGATAAGACTCCATCTCATTTTGTTTTTCCTCCAAAGCAATATATTCTTCTTGCAATTCTCGCAGCTCTATCATGGTAATTGTGTTTTTAACTCTGAAGACCTGGATGTATAATAGATTCATCGCAAACATAGCATTTATGAAGGATAAGATGAGATATCTTTCATCTACTCTTCCTGCCATTTCACTACACATTGTCCTCCATCTTATCGTTAAGTGCTTTAAACTTTCACCAACTCTCTGTTTCAATCCAAACACATCTTCAATTCCAGGTCGCGTAAAGTTATTGCTGATGTATGCTCATAAGAAAGTAGTTTGCAAGTGCATGAACGAAGTTATTGTATTCTTGGGAAGACTTTCAAACCACTTCAGTGCTTCGCCAGTTAAACTTGACGCAAAATATTTGCACAAAACGACATCATGGTTCTCCCATTGTAGCATACATCGAATATAAGCTTTGATATGTTGGACAGCACACGTTGTCCCATCAAATATACTGGTCAATACCGGTAAATTGCATTTTGGAGGTATCCCTCCTAATTGTACCTCTTGAGTAAATAGAGTTTTCGCAGCTTCTTCGATTGCCTCATCAAGTTGTCTTCTTCCTCCTTCTCTTCTGTTATTTATCATTCCTCTCATTTCTGCTAATTCTCGTAAGATTTGTTCATTCCTATCAGAATTTTGCTCCATTGGCCTTTTCAACGCAGCCTCTCTTCGTCTGCGTTCATGCCTTTCTTGTCTTGCGATGTTTCACGCTTCTTCTCCAACATCTTGGTTTTGCCTTCTTCTGCGATTTTCTTCTTCTTGCAAGTTAATTTGTCTTTCATTCTCTTCTCCGCGAATTTCCTCATCCCTTATTGTTTCTCTTCGTTTCCTTTCTATGTCTCTGCGAATTCTCTCATATTCCTCATTGAGATTATCATTATTACGATTTTGCGCACGTCGTCGTTCTCGATTATCATGATTATTCTGACGCAACGCTGTTTGAATTTCTTGTTCTTCTACTTCCGCTCGCAATCTCTCTCTTTCTCCTGCTAAATGTACTTGCTCAATATAATGCCTCTCAATATCATCTTCGATTATTCTGCGATTTCTTCGAATCTCTTCATCACGTAACATTCTCCTTCTTTCTTCTTGATTTTCTCCCTCACCCTGATTATGTCTAATGTCTAAAGTTTCACCGCGTGGAATGTAACGATCATTTATCAAATTCTCGCCAATATTTTGTATAGGGAGATTTTGTCTTGTTTCTTCTCTATATGATCTTGAATTTGATCTCATGCTGCTTCTCGATCTTCTATTTTGCAACCTCAAATTTTCCATTATTAATTCATGATTTTGCCTTGTAAGATTGGCACGTTCTTCTGCCTCTAATCTTCTTTATTCTTGTGTCCTTTGTCTCAAATCATCTACTACTTCATGCTCTTCATGAATTAGTCTTCCATCCATTTCTTGATTTCTTTCCTCTTCTTGATTTTCCGCTTCTTCTATCGAATCCGACCTCCAAGTATGCACACTTACTCTATCATAATCCACATTTCTATATTGTGCTCGTGTTTGTTGATTCGGTGGTTGGATTGATTTTTCTGCTCCATTTCTCACTCTACTTCTTCTTGATCTGATCCTTAAAGATCCTTCCAATTCACCTGTTCCTTCCCCTGCAATTCTTTTACTTCTTCTCACTGTTGTTGGTGGTTCTGATGTATTTCTTCTCCTTCTAGCCATTTCTTCAATTCTAATAATTTCTTCAAATCTTCAAAGCTGTAATTTGAAATTTCTAAAATTGATTCCTCCCTGTTTCTGGGCGCCAAAATATAGTTGCAGGAATTCTCACACTACACCCTATTCAAGAATTTATCAATATTTATGACATAACTTGAAGATTAAAGACACTTTTTCATTAATATGATCTTAAGGAATTTTACAAAGATCAAGAACACAAAACACTTGATAAAGATTTTCTCTCTCCTAAAAATCTTCCTAACCCTCCAAAATTCATCACCCTCTCTGGAACTATTCATTTCCTTTATATAGGCATTTACATAGTGGATTACAACTCATGACAGCTCATTTACAGCTAAGATTCCCTTTAATTTCGGATCTAAGCTCCTGCGATAAATCGCAGGTGGCACCGCCTTAATATTTCGTAGGCTTAATCGATTCATCGTGAAAATGTCACGCTCTTCTCATGTTTCTGTCGTTTTCATCCAACATGTCATTTCTTACGTCACCTTGATATATCGCAGAACTGTTGCTTATTATTGATGTGTCGCAGATCTGTTGTTTATTTCACAGGAATATTGTTGTAACAATATTCTGATCCTACAAAAATATTTCTGACTTGGTTTTATAATCTTTGGTGTGCACAATACTTATTTGGGTAACAGAGGATCCAATTAATAATCGGTTTATCCTTATGGTAGATTGGATTGATTAATTGAGAAGCTCGGAATCAACACAGTTCTTTGGATTAAGAGTGTTGATTGGCTTAATCTTAACAATTACCTTTTGGTGATTGAACATAAGATAGATCTTGGAACCTGGCAAAGGAGTTTATGTTAAGATAAACAAGGGAACCTTTGTGTAACTCATATCACTTAGTTGAAGATAGTTGATACCAAACAGATTTATTATTCCTTTACTGTGTGGAATATGAACCAAAGGAATTGGTCCAAGTACGTGACTTGTTTACAGGTTGGAGGCGTGGGAATACATACGGAACTAGGTGAACTATAGGTTTAGTTGCTTGGTCTCAACTATACGAAGTTGGTTTATTTTGTATAGCGGCTTAATCCTGAGAGTATTCAATTCTGGACAAGGTCCCAGGGTATTTCTGCATTTGCGGTTTCCTCGTTAACAAAATCTTGCTGTGTCATTTACTTTATATTTCCGCATTATAATTGTTTTATTATAATTAAAGTAAATTACACAAACGTTAATTCCTATTTACTTGATACGTGAATCCTATTGTGTTTGGTTAAGTCTGAACCTTTGTATCAAGTAAACATACTTCGTTGTTATATTGTCTCGATCTCTTATCCATAGATGATCACATGAAGTGTGAACCGATTAGTTGCATTGTCTCGACTCAGTCTAGAAACAATCACTTTGGAGAAAGGACTTATAGGAAGGAAATGTTTTAGCTTGAGGTATATTTGGGTAGCCTTGCCTTTTCAATTGGTATCAGAGCAGGCAAACACGAAGATATCTAACAATCTGTGTTTGGTGTGATCCATCCTATAAGAATTGAATCCATGTCTGATTCAGTTAACGTTAAGCAAGAGTATGACTACTCAAAGGTTGAAGATGTTACTACTTCGTTGACTCATGATCCAGGAGTTACAAAAACATCTGTGTCTTTTTCTGATGAAAAAGAAGATGCTGATAAAGAGTTGGTAAAACTCCTAAATCCTATAAAATCTTTGTCTTCTAAAATGATGATTTTAAAGACAGAGTCAAATCTTCTTAAACAGGAGATCAGAAATAAAGACAGTCAACTGGATAGTCTGGCTGAAGAAATTATGAATCTCACTGTCAAATTTGAAGTTCTTGTTAATTCTCTTAACAAAGAGACTTGTCCAATGACTCTGACAAATGATGCTGTTGTTTTAGTCACATCTTAAATAGATCAAGATTATGGGAGTTTTCCAAACTACATCAAGTCAGAATAGGATGAGAAACAAGCTTCTACATCTACCGATAATCAAATGAAATCTTGTCCAAAGGAAACTTTGAACCGATTCCATGACAATGATCTTAAGGAATACACTTTTCAGTCACTTGACATGAAAATTATACTTCTTCAACATACTGTGGTCAAAATATTGAAGGAAGATTCTTGTCTTAATAAATTGAAAGATCATTCCTCAGTAGAAAGACAGATTGTGGCACAACCCTATAAGATCAACTCGAAATCAGAGGAAAGAGTTGACAATAGTTTCTGGAAGAAGACTCCTCCTCATCCATATCGAAACAATAATTGTTTTGATGAAGAACGACTCCAGAAGGAAGGGAAAGAGAGAATCTCTGCCAAAAGGAACAATGAGGGATGTCCAATAATTGTTTCAGATAATCACACTGATGTGAATCATAAGGAAGTCCTTAGAATGAGAAAATCGAATGAAAATCTCATTAAAAGAATTAAGAGAGATCTATCAATCTCTGAGAATTCTCACATCGGTACAATTTCTCCACATGATCATATCTCTCGAGTTAGAAAAGATCATCATCTTGGGAGAAAATATATTGGGCAGAAATTCCCTAAAAGAAACATGAACTATAGTTCTGATATTCAATTTAATCTTGAAGAATCTTATTCCGATGCAACTTAGTTGTATCAAAATTGTGCATTCTCATCCTCATATGTGCTCGTATTTATGGATGGGAATGGCACAATAAATCTAGAGCACATGTGTTTGTGTAATTGATTATCAGAAAAGTTGTAAATTTTATGGATAGTTGTAGATCCAAAAATTGTTCATGCTTATCATGATTTTCTAGATAAGTTTTATTTGGAATTTTTGAATAAAACTAAGAAGTTCGGACAAAAGGAAACAAAATATATTCTTTAATATTTTCAAATTCTTCTGATATCTTTCGGTCTGAAAGCTGTTCCTTTGTATAGGGAAACTATCTTTTCCAGTATATTGATACCCTGATCAATCATCTTATATATAACGAAGCATGCCTCTAATAACTCGAAGTGTCTCAAAGACTAATAATGAGGAGGCTCAAAGGGTTAAAGATTATCAAGGAATCAATACTGAGAAGAAGAAAAGAATCAAATCAAAAATCATGTCTGATTATGATTCTGAGAGTTCGGTTGGATCACAAGATGAGTCATGTCTGTTGGCCTACAACAAACAAGATCCAACCAAAGTCAAGTGGATTCGTTCAAACAGTATGAATCAATACATCCAAAGTTTTGAAAAACTGGAAACTGATCTAGTTATGACAGTCCGACATTAGGATTGGTTAAAAGAACGAATCGAAGGGATAAAAGAATCTCTTGCCAAACTCAAGGTTCTTGTTGAAGAGCTAGAGAAATAGGAAGTGGTTGCAGACAAGTCTCTTGAGACATGCTTTAACAGTTTGAACACTGAAGAAACATCGGTGAACTACAAGAGCACCACTAGAGATTAAGTTTTAAGATGTAATACTTAATCTAGAAAAATAAACATCAATTTTTGAATTCTTTCATTGATTGTATAACCTTGCAGTTTTAGGGGCGACTCAATCGGAATTAGATGCGACACTAAAAGACAAAAAAGGTCACCCAAACGTAAAACTGAGCTACCCCTTATCCGCGATTTTTCAAAATGGCAACTATGCCCTTACATAATCGGTAGCCAAAACCACAATCGGTAGGTTACAAACAATCGGTAGTTTAAAATGAATCATTAGCTACCGATTAATGTATGGATATTTCGGCTAATGTTCCTTTTTATAATCGGTAGTTATTGGACCTGTAAAACTTCCAATTATAATAGTCGGAAGTTTAACTGGTTATATTACCTTCCGATTATAGGTTCCCCCAAAATGAGTTTTTTTCTAAATTCCATTTTTTCCAAAATTTTGAAATCTTCCATAATCGGTAGGATATTTGGATACCGATTATAAGTATCCCCACATCAGACCTTTGCGAAATTTTCACTTTGCTCTGGGTGCAGAGCCACCCCTAACCATTTGGTTCGTGTTTGAGACGTAGCCATAATCGGAAGTTTAACTGGTTACATTACCTTCCGATTATAGGTTGCCCCAAAATGAGTTTTTTTCTATTTTCTCCAAAATTTTGAAATCTTCCATAATCGGTAGGATATTTGGCTACCAATTATAAGTATCCCCATATCGAACCTTTGCCAAATTTCCACTTGGCTCTGGGTGAAGAGCCACCCCTAACCATTTGGTTCGTGTTTGAGACGTAGCCATAATCAGAAGTTTAACTGGTTACATTACTTTCCGATTATAATAATCGGAAGTTTGACTGGTTACATTACCTTCTGATTATAGGTTGCCCCAAAATGAGTTTTTTTTTATATTTTCTCCAAAATTTTGAAATCTTCCATAATCGGTAGGATATTTGGCTACCGATTATAAGTAGCCCCACATTGGACCTTTGTCAAATTTCCACTTGGCTCTGGGTGCAGAGCCACCCCTAACCATTTGGTTCGTGTTTGAGACGTATCCATAATCAGAAGTTTAACTGGTTACATTATCTTACGATTATAATAATCGGAAGTTTAACTGGTTACATTAGCTTCCGATTATAGGTTGCCCCAAAATGATTTTTTTCTATTTTCTCCAAAATTTTGAAATCTTCCATAATCGGTAGGATATTTGGCTACCAATTATAAGTAGCCCCACATCAGACCTTTGCCAAATTTCCACTTGGCTCTGGGTGCAGAGCCACACCTAACCATTTGGTTCGTGTTTGAGACGTAGCCATAATCGAAAGTTTAACTAGTTACATTACCTTCCGATTATAATAATCAGAAGTTTAACTGGTTACATTACCTTCCGATTATAGGTTGCCCCAAAATGAGTTTTTTTCTAAAATCCTTTTTAATCGGTAGGCAAAGGTGTTACAAAGCTTCCGATTAAGTTTTAACAATCATGCACAAAATACCTCCCGATTATGAAGGGGCATATAAGTATTTTCAACCTATTTTGTCTTTTTGTGTCGCCCCTAAAAGTGCTAGGTTGTATAAGTCTATTTATGAATAAAAACTATTATGAATAAAGTTATTTTTATAATTTTTCTTGTGATAGTTTTTGATTTACATAGCCGGTGCTTTAATGCTTTATTTATTTGCTATGTATGTTTATGAGATGTTTGATTTCGGTTTTATTACCTTGATATTCAATCTCATAATATGTTGTGAACCCTTATGGTTTGCGTGACTTTTTGATTTAGTAGGATTAAGTTCTATGCCATGTTGGTAGGCTTTATCAAAGGATCATGAGGGGTTCCTGTAGAAACAATATGTGAAAAAGTCACAATATGTTGAATCGGTTTTGATTTAGCATAAAAGCATATGTGTTTCGACGGTTTTTAACTTTTGCTTGCAATTGTTAAAACCGATTTTCAACCTTTCTCCGGTAAAGGTTAGTTGTTGTTATTCTTTTGTTTTTGGCATAAGGATGACAACATAATGGTATTTCGATATCAATTCTCCCTGGAAGAAGAAGATGCGATCATATTGGAGAAGTAGGATGCGAAATTGAGGTAAAAATCTTGTTAGTTAATTGTTTTCCTGGTTTAAGAAAAGCTTGTTTTTATTTGATATATCTATTGCTTTTGCTTGAACGAAATTATCGGTACAATTGATGTGTTTATTCCATTATGTATGTGTGGATGTTTGTGTGATTCAATTGTTTTCGGTTAAGTAAAACTATTGTTATCTTGCTTTGTTGTGTGATATCAATCGTTTAGGCTTACGAAAGTTCAGTGCAATTGTGGGGCTTTAATGTTTATGTTATTTTAATTGCTTCCAGTTAAGTAAAACAATTGTTATTTTTCTTTATTGCATGGTATCAATTGTTTAAGCTTACAAATTTTCGTACAATAGTGGAACTTTAATGATATATGTTGTTTCAATTGCTTCCGGTTGAGGTAAATAATTATGCTAGTTGATTTATTGGTTTGTATGAGTTGTTTATGGCTTAACGAATGAATATATTGATGGGATGAGTTGTTTAGTCCAATTCGATTTCGGATAAGCTAAACTAAGTTAATTCTGATCTTAGTTATACTTATCAAAGTGGAGGTTTCGGTTATTCAAGTCTATCCGAATGCCTAAACAAGGAAATGCTAGTTAACTAACCTAGTATTTAGCTTGTTTAAAATATAAAGGTCTAAGTTATATGGATAATTAGAACCTGATGAGAAAAATGGATTTTATCTTTGTTTTGGTCTTATCGAATGAAGCGGTTGTATTTATACAATCGGTTTAGCAAAGGAACTAAGTTGCTTAGTTGATTTTTGGTTTGCTAAACTAGTTGGAAAAATTGCTTCGGGCAATTATTTCCTTGATAACATATCAAAACATAATTACTTTGTAGTTTAGGTTTTGATATTGGTCATAAAAATGGTATGTAAAACCCTTGTGCTTGGCTCAACAGGTTGCAAGTCTATTTTGAGATTTGTAAGATCCTTTTCGTGTTGTCCTTTATTTTTTTCGTTTCTTTGTCATTTTTGTGACAAAAAGGGGGAATAATATATGGAGTAAACATGTGATGCTGGTTTTAATTTTATGTTGATTGGTGTCACTAGGGAAGAGGAAAATGGTTCTTGAATGTTTATCTAACGAATGAGGAAAAGCATAGACTAAGGGAGAGAAACATATCATATGATTGGGATAACAAAGACGCGCGGATTAAAAATCTACCTATCTCACCTTTAGGGGGAGTATGAGCTTTGTTATTATATTGTCAACAACGAAATTCTTAAGGATTGAATGTATGCAGGTTATGTACTGTTGAATTCGGGAATCAAGCGTATGTGTAATGAATTATTGTAATTTGTTTATCCATATGATTGTAAGAGTTTTGTCACTAAAATTGACAAAGGGGGAGATTGTTAGAGCATAGCTCGGTTGAACCCACCAAGCGTTGGTATGTCAAGTTTGGTTGTCATATTTTAGTGAGCCAAAACTCATTTAAGAGTCGTTTGATTTAAATGTACTAGGGTCAACTTCGTATAGGTTAGCTTGAAAGTATTAGGGTGAGACATTACAAGTATTGTGAAGACTTGAAGAAGTGAAGAAGTACGGAGCTACAACCACAACATCATCCTTCCACTTGATGTTAGTGATATTTGACTTGAAATGTTTCATTCCCTAACGTATCTTTCAAGTCGTCCATATTGAAAACATAAAACTGCGAAGCATGAACACTCTAGATATACATAGTATTAAGGAATACAATATGAAGTTTCTTGCTTAACCATTAAACTTTGTATATGAGACATCGACATAATCGTATGAATGCTATTGTGATTATGTATGGGTATGAGGTGAGGATTTCATCCTAGGAAACAATGTTTTTACATGTGTTTTAGGGAAGTAATTTCATGATATGTGTTGTGAACCGAAAAGGAAATCGTCGGGCGTTATTAAGGCTGTTCTTAATTATAAATCTTATAAACGACCAATATGTGTGATTAGTATAACGCTCATGACTTATTTTTGTTCTTCGTAAAACTATTCACATGAGGCTTGACTTATGTATTGGTATGACTTTTATTAGTGAAAATGATCTTAAGTAATCACTTGGGGTATGATCGGGTTTGTGAGTGTCTGACAAAATTTGGGAAAGGGGAACCGATCCTATGAAGAGGTGCAGTACATCACAAGGGGGAACCGATCCTTGTACGAGGTGCAACAAGGTTTATAGAAGAAATGGGAATCGATCCTATGGACATGTGCAGTGTATACAAGTTAGATACCAAATTTATGTGGGGAACTGATCCTAGTACCTAGTCATCTGTATATCTTTGGTAAGCTAGTGTGACTATGCACAGTACTCACATGGAGGTAGAACCGAAACTTGTTTTGGTAGAACCATTACACCCATTATTTGTGATTGAGTGTTACTTGATCAATCACATAGTTCTTAAAAGTCAGATGAACCAATTCGAAACTTGTTTAGAAGTGTGGTAAATCGGTTTCAAGTGAATAAGTATGAAAAAGGACTTGCAAGAGTAATATGTCGACACACTTTGAACACGCGCATTAATGTGTATTCTTTTATTGTTCAAAGATATTCCTTAACTGCTAAGAATGAAGTAAATCCCAAGACCTAATTTAAATAAGTTAAGAATATTTTCATTAAGGTTTTTAATCATATAAAGATTTTCCAAAGAGATTTCGATCATTATATTTGGACAGTGCATTCACAGGAATTATGAAAACCGAATTTGGGTTAATATGGAAAGATATCTTGAGAATATTTTAGGTTTTGGAGATTCCTTTCGTGTCCAAACTATTAGAGCATTGCTCGGTCGAACTCGCATGCGTTGCTATCTCAAGCATGTTTGTCAATGTTAGTGATCAAAACTATAAAGTCTTGATTTCTAGTCTACTATAGATAAAGTCTCGGACTTGGTTAAAAAGTGTAGTTGAGCTCAAGAACTCCATGGAGATCATCATACAAGAAGAAGGACTACTCAAGGAACCAGTGGATCTTCATAGACTAAAAGGTATGTGGAGACTTGAACTTATCTATCACTCAAAAGTCTATCTACTCTATCTCCTATCTTGAGACAAAATTCGTATTACTATATAACTAAGATTATACACATATGACATTTCGAGCTGAGTATATCTCGCTTATCTATTTCACGAAATATGTGTTGGTAAAGCTTTCACTTTAGCCAAGTTCATCTTTACCTAGTGACGAAAGTTATGTTATGTTTCAATAATTTTTGAAATCGTTGTTACGATAAATAGTTTGTGAATAACAACTATATAACGTCCTCTGAGATTGTTTCAATGATTGAAAATATAACCATTAGAGGATATAAGAATTATTGTGGTAACACATATATGTATAAGTCCTTATTGCTTGAACCGAAGTTTGCGAACTTTGTTGATCAAGTAAAACCGGAGTAGTGCGTGAGTTCAGTCCGCGAACTCATCATGCAAGATCATTCCGCGAACCCAGTCCATGAACTGGCGTGGTTCTCGAACCCGAGAATTTCTTCTGGAGTTTGTGAACTCCGTCCTGGAACTTAAGTTCGCGAACCCAGTCCGCGAACTTGAGTAGGTTATGTCTAAAAATGATGTTTGTGAACTTATCATAATAAACTAAGGAATACTATTGCAAACCGTGGCTTTATAGTTCATGAATCGATTCGAGTGAATCACATCGTTTTTTCTTTGATTATGTCTTGTGTATTACATAAAGATCTAAGCAATTGAACAACTCTCTAACTAGTTCATTTGAGTTATTTGGACTAGTTATGGTGAAGAAGAATATGGTTGATATGAAAGTTATCATTTGGCCAACCATTTTGTTAACTAGTGTTGAACCAACTAATGTACAAGTTTGGGTACGGTTACACGAAACTAAAATCATCAAGTACATGTGTGTATATCAAGCTATGTTTTTGATCTAACGGTTGATAAATATTAGCTTGAATCTAATAAGGTTTTCATCTAACGGTGAATATTGAATGCTTTTTTACCCAGCTAACATTGATTGCAAACCCTGATTTGAAGAATATATAAGGGAGAACTCTAGCAACTGGGAAACCTAATCCCCACATATTCTGTGTGATATTAGTTTGCTAAGCTATAGTCGATTCTCCTTTAACCTTTGGTTTTATTCTTCTAAAACCAGGTTAACGACTTAAAGACTTCATTGGGATTGTGAAGCCAGACCGATACTACTTTTATCGTAGTTGTGTGATCTGATCTTGTATCTTCTATCGTACGAGTACAATTGTAATAATTGGCTTGAGATTTATTTCTCCAATAGGCAAGATATTAAAGTAATCACAAACATCTTCGTCTCATCGTTTGTGATTCCACAATATCTTTTTTCGATGCGTCGATCAGACTATTGTGAGGTGATTGATAAAACTAAGCTATTGTTCGGGAATATAAGTATGGTTTTATTGATTGGTTTATGTTCACCTTGATTTATCAAAAGACATAACAAAAATCATAGGTTTATTCGTGGGCGACGAATTTATCTATCTTGTAGACTTTTCTGTGTGAGACAGATTTGTTTATTAAAGTCTTTGACTTTGGGTCGTAGCAACTCTTGGTCGTGGGTGAGATCAGCTAAGGGAATCAAGTACACAGTATCTTGCTGGGATCAGAGGCGTAGGATCATAAATGTACCTTGGATCAGTGTGAGATTGGTTGGGGTTCAACTACAGTCCAGACCGAAGTTAATTTGGAGTATGCTAGTGTCTGTAGCTGCTTAATACAGTGTATGTTTAATCTGGACTAGGCCTCGGGGTTTTCTGCATTTGCGGTTTACTCGTTAACAAAATTCTGGTGTCTGTGTTATTTCTTTTCCGCATTATATTTTGTTATATAATTGAAATAATACAGGTTGTGCGCTGTTCAATCAATTAGAATATCTGACCTTATTGGTTGTTGATTTAAATTGATTGACACTTGGATATTGGTCTTTGGTACTATCCAAGTTATCTCTCTTTGATTAAGACTCGCATATTATATTTGCTTGAGTAAATCAAATTGAGAGATAGAGATAATAAACTCCTTGACATATTTTTATCTAGATTGAGTCTGACTGTCTAGTTGATTCTCTAGTAATGTAACTCGGAGTTTGTCCATACATATTTCTAATCGAAATATTGGGTGTGGTTGTTAGACCCCCGCTTTTTCAATTGGTATCAGAGTAGGCAAATACGTTCAAGACCTTACAAGTCTGTGTTTGTAGCGATATGACTCTATGGACAAAGGTGCTATCTCAATTAACGTACCACCAGTCTTCGATGGCTCTAATTACTTATAGTGGAAAATTGCTATGCAGGCTTTTCTTTAAGCACGTGATTTCCAATCATGGGTATATGTTTTTAATGGATATGATGTTCCCGTTGAGGCAGTTGGAGGTGTAAACGTTCCTAAGAATATTGGTGAATATACTCCTACCGAGATTCTTGCTACAAAGCAAAACTCTGACGGTTTGAATACCATCATAATGCCATTACCCCAAATCTTCAGCACCAGTTGTCAAATTTCACTAAGTCGCAAGAAGCTTGGGATATCTTAGCAACCGTATTCAGAGGTAATTCCAGTTAAAAAGAAGCAAGACTTCAAAATCTTAATTCCGATTGGGAAAACCTTCGTATGGAAGATGAAGAAACATTTGATGAGTTTAATCACAAAGTGTCTGAAATTGTTAATGCATCTTTTGCATTGGGTAAGACTATTCCTGAAAAGGACATTGTAATGAAAATTCTCATATCGCTGCCATCTAGATACGATTCTAAGAAGCATGCCATCGTTGAGGGAAATAACCTTGATATTCTCTCCAGAAATACGCTGGTTGGAAAGCTTAAGATCTTTGATCATGAACATTCGTCCAAATCTAAGGATGTTGCGTTCAAAGCACTAAAGGACACTAAATTACTTGATAAAAGCAAAAAGGTGTATATCTCTGAAGATGATCACTCTAAGACAGATTCAACAGATGAAGATCTTGACAAATCAGTCTCGATGATCACAAGACAGTTTAAGGATTTTCTGTTGAAGAGAAGTAAACGGTTCTCCCGAGATAAGCCTAAGGCATCAGTCAAACCTCATAATTGTGTTCCTCCTAAAAACAGGGATATTGATGACACTGATGATGAGGACATGCCTTAGTTCTTTAAGTGTAAAGGTTTTGGTCATTTTGCAAATGAGTGTCCAAATCGTAGAAAATACACTGGGAACAAAGGTCTTGCTGCAACTCTTGATGAAATGTCTGACAATTATGACTCTAATGAAGACGAAAAATTAAGTGTTGCACTTATTAGTGAAAATATTGATTTTGATAATTGTAGCAATACACAAATCAATCTTGATATTCTTTCAGAAGGAAATCCAACAATTCTGGAAAAAAAAGTTGACCCAATAACGCTGCTTATAATGTCTCAGGTCCCAATATGTGCTTAGTTGCTTGCACATTCTAGAAGCCTGATTTTTTTTCCAAGTCTGACATGCTCATATTGTTCATTAAAGGGTCGTGAACTCTCAAGGTGCTACAAGTTCAAACACCAACAAATGTATGTCAACAAACTTCAACGAAGAGCAAATCATCTAGCAAGAAAACTTAAACTTTCTTAGAAGACCACTGAAGTATGTAAGATGTTATATTCATCTAAGAAGTTAGTTTCCAAAGGAAGACCAAGATCATTTGAAAAGAAAGTATGGTCAAATTATTTTGATATGTGGATTCCTCACAAAAGGAAATTGGTGGACAAATTGTTGTTCACCATAATGCAACTTGATTGTGTTGTTTTTAAAATCTTGTCTCATGTGCCTGATCAAAAGAGACAATGATTTTGTACCTCTCAGGATTTAGGAAAAGTTATTTTCTTGGATTTGTATTCGTATTTGTCTATCAAACAAAAGAAAAGGGTATTATCAACAATTCTACTCTTCATAGGGATAAGAGTTGATCGTTTACAAACCTGTTTAAATGTTTCGAACCCTACATTCCTTTTCCTTCTCTAAAACCTCTTTTTATCTCAAGACTACTTGTTGAGCTAATTGTGAATTCCTCTCACAAACTCATACGTTCATGGACGCTCCAAGAATGATGTTTTCAGATGGAAAGGACGGTAATACGATTGTTAAGACATCAATCATGAAGGAAAAAGAAAAATCTCCATTGCCTCCAACCTTGAAAATAAAAAGAAGGAATATAAGGAAGCCAAGAGTTGTTCCTTCAAATTCTCAGAAGTTTTCTGATGTTCTTGAAGTGTTGAAGGATCTGCGAAAGGAGATTCAACAAATAAAGGCTTTTGTGTATAATACTCATGAGATTCAGAAGGCCCTGGTTCGACAACAACAACAACCAAGAAGTTTTATTGATATAAACTCATACCTTAATGAACGTTCCAATGGATGTTGACGACAAGGAGTTTGGGGACGATAAAGAATTCTTCAAAGGTCTTATTGCCTAGTAAATCTTCTATTTTTCTCTTTTGTTTAGAAGAATAACTAGTGTTTTGGAATAGCCATTATTGTGAATACACATAGCTATGTCCAAAAGTTTTCATCTTCTTGTTTTTAGATTTATTGTATTAAATTCTAAACTTGTTTGGAAGATGATGGTTGCAGTATTAATCTTTATGGTTTTTTATTGCAATATTTTGATGGGATATGTGTGTTTACGTCCGTGAACTTGATTGTCCCATATTTTGTTAAGAGTAAAGTCGTTCGTGAATTGATATGCAAATATTGATAAAAGAATGAATAGACTTTTGACAAAACACGAAAGTTAAGCCTATATTGTCAATTATTGATGTAAGATAGGTTAAAATCTTTTGTGATTCAAGGATTATGTCTATTGTGTGTCATTGTGCAAATAGTGATGGAAACATAGAATGAATCCTTACTTATTCCACGGTATAAGGTTGATTCTCCGATCCACAATTTTTGTGTAAATACTGTGTTATTCCATGAAGTGCCTTATGATGAGCACTAAATCAACAAAAGTTGATTGCTTTGTGATTAGCTTAGTTGTTGTTCCGTAAGGTACTTTATGTTGAACATGATTAAACTAAATTAATCATCTTGTGTGATTATTTAGTTAGCACTCCATAAGTTTTCTTATGTTTGAGCATATCTTTGACTGGGTTGGTTATTCGTGATTAACTTAGTCATTGCTCCATAGGTTTCTTGTGTCGAGTGTGACCAATTAAACTGATTACTTTTGTAATTAGTTTGGTTGCGTATGACAATTAGATTATTTGCGAGTTTTCTTGTGATTAATCTAATTGATTTAAGTCTCCATAAGTTTACTTGTGCCGAGCATATTTAGTCAAATTAATCTTGGTTTTCCTTGGTTAATATGATTGAATATTTCTTGTTGGATTCCAAATTCATACTTGTATGCAATTTGTTGAGTCTAAAGAAATCCTTCTTTTCTTTTGAAATTAAGGTCGCTCTTGTTGTTCCCTTGGGAATGAAATTTTATGGGGGATAGTTCTCTTTGAACTTGAGCTTAATTGCCAAATCTTTGTGGGGAGTGCGGCTGTGGAATATTAGAGGGGTTATCTTGTATCTTTATGAAATCCTTGATGAATGCATTTAGCTTCTGCTTTATGATTGCATCTAAACAAGGTGATATACATTTACCTTTGGTCATGAAATGTCTCTTACGGAAATTTCATTAGGATCCCGTTCTTGTACCTTTGCCAATTTTATTGACAAAAAGGGGGAAATTAATATGTAGTTCATACTACAAATACATATGGTTTTCGGATCATTATGTAAGGGGGAGTGGTTTCCATGTGAGATGGAGTATTGACTAAGGGGGAGTGAAGTATCACCATAGTATCGTTGTTAAAGTTGTGATGCAATTGGACTTTGACGCTGTGTAATGATACTATGACATTGAATAACAATGATTGAGAACCACTGCTTTTCTCATTGTTATAGCTACGGATTTTCAACAACGATGATGCTAAACTTATAACCTTTGAGATCATTGGATTACTTGGAAGTGACGAAGATTTCGAGTATTGTTGAAAATTAGACGACATGTGGAATAAGAGCTACAAAGTTTATTCATATATTTTGTATTCCATATGTGTTAATAGTTTTTCCACTAAAATTGACAAAGGGGGAGATTGTTAGAGTATTTATCGGTCGAACTCGCATGCGTTGCTATCTCAAGCATGTTTTTCAAAGTTAGTGATCAAAACTATAAAGTCTTGATTTCTAGTCTACTATAGCTAAGGTCTCGGACTAGGATAGAAAGTGTAGTTGAGCTCAAGAACTCCATGAAAATCATCATACAAGACGAAGGACTACTCAAGGAACCAGTGGATCTTCATCGACTAAAAGGTATATGGAGACTTGAACTTATCTATCACTCAAATGTCTATCTACTCTATCTCCTATCTTGAGACAAAAGTCGTATTACTATATAGACTAAGATTATACACATATGATATTTCGAGATGAGTATATTTCGCTTATCTATTTCTCGAAATATGTGTTGGTAAAGCTTTCGCTTTAGCCAAGTTCATCTTTACCTAGTGACGAAAGTCATTTTATGTTTCAATCATTTTGGAAATCGCTCTGACGAGAAATAGTTTGTGAATAACAACTATATAACGTCTTCTGAGAATGTTTAAATGATTGAAATGAGAGTATAGACAATATAACCATTGGAGGATATAAGCATTTTTATGGTAACACATATATTTATAAGTCCTTATTGCTTGAACCGAAGTTTGCGAGATTTGTTGATCAAGTAAAACCGGAGTAGTGCGTGAGCTCAGTCCGCGAACTTGAGTAGGTTATGTCTAAAAATGATTTTTGTGAACTTATCATAATAAACTAAGGAACGCTATTGCAAACCATGGATTTATAGTTCATGAATCGATTTGAGTGAATCACATCGTTTTTGCTTCGATTTTGTCTTGTGTAGTACATAAAGATCTAAGCAATTGAACAACTCTGTAACTAGTTCATTTGAGTCATTTGAACTAGTTATGGTGAAGAAGAATATGGTTGATATAAAAGTTATCATTTGTCTAACCATTTGGTTAACTAGTGTTGAACCAACTAATGTACAAGTTTGGGTATGGTTACACGAACCTAAAATCGTCAAGTACATGTTTGTATAACAAGCTATGTTTTCGTTCTAACGGTTGATAAATATTAGCTTGAATCTAATCATGTTTTTATCTAACGGTGAATATTGAATGCTTTGTTACTAAATTAACATTGATTGCAAACCCTGATTTGAAGACTATATAAGTGGGAACTCTAGCAACTGGGAAACCTAATCCCCACACATTCTGTGTGATACTAGTTTGCTAAGATGGAGTCGATTCTCCTTTAACCTTTGGTTTTCTTCTTCTAAAACCAGGTTAAAGACTTAAATACTTCATTGGTATTATGAAGCCAGACCGATACTAATTTTATCGTAGTTGTGTGATCTGATCTTGCATCTTCTATTGTACGAGTACAATTGTAATAATTGGCTTGAGAATTATTTCTCCGATAGGAAAGATATAAAATTAATCACAAACATCTTCATTTCATCGTTTGTGATTCCACAATATCTTTTTTCGCTGCGTCGATTAAGACTATTCTGAGGTGATTGATAAAACTGAGTTGTTGTTCGGGAATATAAGTCTGGTTTTATTGATTGGTTCATGTTCACCTTAATTTTTCAAAAGACAGAACAAAACTCATAGGTTTATTCGTGGGAGACGAATATATCTATCTTGTAGACTTTTTTGTGTGAGACAGATTTGTTTATTAAAGTATTCAACTTTGGGTCGTAGCAACTCTTGGTTGTGGGTGAGATCAGCTAAGGGAATCAAGTGCGCAGTATCCTGCTAGGATCAGAGGCGTAGGAGCATAACTATACCTTGTATCAGTATAAGATTGGTTGGGGTTCAACTACAGTCCATACCGAAGTTAATTTGGAGTAGGCTACTGTCTGTAACGGATTAATATAGTGTGTGTTTAATCTGGACTAGGTCCCGGGGTTTTTCTGCATTTGCGGTTTCCTCGTTAACAAAATTTTGGTGTCTGGGTTATTTCTTTTTCGTATTATATTTTTTTATATAATTGAAATAATAGAGGTTGTGCGTTGTTCAATCAATTAGAATATCCGACCTTATTGGTTGTTGATTTAAATTGATTGACACTTGGATATTGGTCCTTGGTACCATCCAAGTTATCTCTCTTTGATTAAGACTCGCAGCTTATATTTGCTTGAGTAAATCAAATTGAGTGATAGAGATAATAAACTCCTTGAGATATTTTTATCTAGATTGAGTCTGACTGTCTAGTTGATTCTCTAGTAAAGTAACTCGGAGTTTGTCCATACAGATTGCTAATCGAAATATTGGGTGTGGTTGTTAGGCCCCCGTTTTTTTATAAACTTCCTTGTCTATAAATACTTTGATTTTGCATTTCTAGCAAACTAATACTTCGTGACAGTAAAATTCCTCTGTTGTACTGTTACTGGTGAAGCCTCCTATCGGAGAGGAGAGTAATCTAATTAGGTGAAATCTCTTATGTCCGCTCAATTTAAAGTCTTCATTGGGATTGAGAAGCTCTAGCGCGAGCCGTTGGTGGGAAACTAGATATTGCGGTTTATCTTTTGTTTTCTTATTGATTTGATTGACTAACGGTGGGTGAACTTTGATTGCACCTAGTTTGTTTATGCTTGAGAATCTTCTCTTTTGATATAAGATTTACTCAAACTAGTTCAAGGTTTCGACATATATTTTTAGACTGTTGTTATATCTAAAGACGATCTTGTGATAATCCATTGTTAACAGACTCCGTTCTGTATGTGATTGATCACAAGAGATTCAAGTAGTTGTGTGCTGGTGTTACTGAAGATCTAAGAAGATTTGAAGACAAAGAAGAGATAGAAGATTTCTGACTTGGTTTTATAATCTTTGGTGTGCACAATACTTGTTTGGGTAACAAAGGATCCAATTAATAATTGGTTTATCCTTGTGGTAGATTGGATTGATTAATTGAGAAGATCGGCATCAACACAGTTCTTTGGATTAAGAGTGTTGATTGGCTTAATCTTAACAATTACCTTTTGGTGATTGAACATAAGATAGGTCTTGGAACCTGGCAAAGGAGTTTATGTTAAGATAAACAAGGGAACCTTTGCGCAACTCATATCACTTGGTTGAAGAGAGTTGATACCAAACAGATTTGTTGTTCCTTTACTGTTTGGAATACGAACCAAAGGAATTGGTCCAAGTACATGACTTGTTTCCAGGTTGGAGGCGTGGGAATACAGACGGAACTAGGTGAACTATAGGTTTAGTTGTTTGGTCTCAACTATACGAAGTTGGTTTATTTTGTATAGCGGCTTAATCCTGAGAGTATTCAATTCTGGACTAGGTGCCGGGGTTTTTCTGCATTTGTGGTTTCCTCGTTAACAAAATCTTGCTGTGTCATTTACTTTATATTTCTGCATTATAATTATTTTATTATAATTAAAGTAAAGTACACAAACGTTAATTCTTATTTACTTGATACGTGAATCGTATTGTGTTTGGTTAAGTCAGAACCTTTGTATCAGGTAAACATACTTCGTTGTTATATTGTCTCGATCTCATATCCATAGACGATCACACGAAGTGTGAACCTATTAGTTGCATTGTCTCGAATCAGTCTATAGACAATCACTTTCGGAGAAAAGACTTATAGGAAGGAAAAGTTTTAGCTTTAGGTATATTGGGGTACCATCGCCTTTTCAGAAGGTTTGCACTTCAAAGAAATCCCTGAGAAACTTCAAAGAACCACTGAAGCCTTGAGAGATTGGAATCACAAGTATTTTGGGCATGTTAAAACTGAAATAAGAAGAACTCAAAATCAATTACAAAGAGCTAAGAATGCTGCAAGACAAGATCCAATTCTCATAAAGTCTCCAGAGAATCAGTTAAACAGTTGGTATGATAAAAGTGCACAAATTACATATCAACTATCAAGAGAAAATATTATCTGGTTTGAAGACAAGAAAAATAAGTACTTCCACAACAAAGATAACTACATCAGAAGAAGAAATTACATAGATACCCTTCAAGACAAAAATAGAAATTGGATCACAAATAAAGAAGATCTTTAAAAGTTATTAACTCAGCACTTCAAGGATATCTAAGCCTTTTCTAATCCATCTATGGATACTGACATTCTTAATCTCGTACAGCCTTGTGTTACAGAAGAAGAAAATCAATGCTCATCAAAACTCCTCCAACAAAAGAAATTAAAGAGGCTATGTTTCAAATCAATCCATGGGATGCTCCCGGTCCTGATGGATATCAAGAAGGATTCTACCAGCACTGTTGGGACATTGTGGGTAGAGATATTGTCAACCTTGTGCAAAATGTTTTCTCTTCAGGTCATTTTCCTCCTCAGATCAATCATACTTTTCAAGTCCTAATTCTTAAACAAGAAATAGCTACCAAACCTGGAGACTATAGACCAATCAGTCTTTGTAACATAACTTATAAGATAATCACTAAACTTCTAGCCACAAGACTGAAAACTATCTTATATAAAATCATTTCTCCATGGCAAGCATCCTATGACCAAGGAAGAAACATATACAAAAATTTGATTATTGCTCAAGAAATGGTGCAATACATGAAGAAGACTAGAGCTTATATGGAAGTTGTTGGAGTTAAGTTGGATATGTCCAAGGCCTTCGACAGAATGGAGTGGAGTTTTCTTAATCAAATGCTTCTTCATCTGGGATTTTATATGAAATGGTGCCAATTGATCAACCACTATGTCAGTACTGCCTCTATTTGTATATCGATGAATGGAGTTCCTCTAGAGCCAAAACTCCATACAAGATGTCTTCGACAAGGTGATGCTATCTCCCCCTAGATGTTTATTCTCTGCATGGAAGGGTTCATCAGACTGATCACAAATGCTAACAAGGAGAAGCTGATGGATCCTATCAAGCCAGCTGCAAAATTTCCATAAATTTCTCACATTTTTTTCGCAGACGACTGTATTCTCTTCACTAAGGGTAATGGAAGATCTATCACCAACCTCATGAATATCATCAACAAGTTTACATCATCCTCTGGTCAAATAGTTAATTTGGGAAGTCCATTATCTTCTTCAGCAAACATATGAGCAGAGGATCTTGTGAAGAGATAACCATGATGTTAAAGATGAAGGAATTAGACCTGAATGAAAGATATTTGAGTACTAATCTTATTACCCCTAGATGCATGGACAATTGCTTTGAGCCTTCTATTAAAAAAATACAGCATAGACTTCCAGGATGGCAAGAGAAACTAATTAATCAAGTAGGAAGAGCTGTACAAATCTAAACAACTCTTAATACCACTGTGCAATATCAAATAGGAATCTTCATGCTCCCTGACAAAACCCATAAGAAGATCAACCAAATTCAAAGGAAATATTTCTGGAATCACAAGAAGAATAAAGGATTTAGTCCTAAATCTTGGTCTTCAGTTTGTAAAAACAAAAAATGAGGGGGTTTGGGTTTTAAAGATTCGACAAAATTCAACATTTCTATGTTAACTAAACTTGCATGGAGATTGTTAACTCAACCTCAAGATGAATGGGTGAAGGTTCTATTAGTGTATTGCTCGGTCGAACTCGCATGCGTTTCTATCTCAAGAATGTTTGTAAATATTAGTGATCAAAACTATATGTCTTGATTTTTAGTTTACTTATGACTAAGTCTCGGTCTAGGATAGTTAAGTATAGTTGAGCTCCAGACTCCATGGCGATTATCTAACAAATACGAAGACCTACTCAAGGAAACAGTGGAACTTCATCCGAATAAAGTTATGTGGAGACTTGAACTTATCTATCACTCAAAATGCTACTCTATCTCATACTCTTGAGACAAAAGTCATATAAATATGATAGTTTTCATATATACACATTTTCTATTTCGAGCCGAGTTTACTTGCCTATCTTTTTCTCGAAATATGTATTGGTAAGTGTTAGAGCATTGCTCGGTCGAACTCACATGCATAGCTATCTCAAGCATGTTTGTCAATATTAGTGATCAACACTATACGTCTTGATTTCTAGTTTACTTATGACTAAGTATCGGTACAGGATAGTGAAGTATAGTTGAGCTCCAAACACCATGGCGATTATCTTATGAAGACAAAGAACTACTCAAGGAACCGGTGGAACTTCATCTGACCAAAAATGTATGCGGAGAATTGAACTTATCTAGCACTCAAAAGTCTATCTATCTCCTACTCTTGAGACAACAGTCATATAAGTATGATAGTTTTCATACATACAAATTTGCTATTTCGAGCCGAGTTTACTCGCCTATCTTTTTCTCGAAATATGTGTTGGTAAGCTTTCGCTTTAACCACCTTTCATCTTTATCCATGACAAAAGTCATGATGACGTTTCAATCTCGAAAATAGCTTTGATGATGATAGTCGATTCTTATGTCTAACGACTATTATAACATTATAGAAGAATGTTTCAATGATTGAAATGTAGAGTTGAGAATGCGTAACCACCTATGGATATAAGCATATATAGTGTGTTCGCACATTAGTGTATAAGTCCATGTACCGGAAACCAAGTGCGTGCATATGTGTGCATGTGGTATTGGTGAAGGAGACAGGTTGGGTACGCGTACTGGTGGAAGTTCACGTCCGTGAATTTCTGCTGAGTTTGGAGTTTACGAACTTACAAATCAGTCACCTTAGGTATGCGTACCCGCGAAAGTTTTTCATCCGAAAATTTCTGCTGGGTTTTCCAACCTAATTCCGGTAAAGCTAGAGTAAATGTACGCGTATGCGTACCTAAGCTGGTTATATCTCAAATCGGTTGTTCATGAACTTAAAAAATAAATAAATAAGGAATGCAATCTTTGCAAACCGGGGCTATATTGTTCATGAATTGATTCGAGTGAATCAAACTGATTTTGCTTCAACTATTTCTTATGTAGTTACATAAGATTTCCTTGCAATTGAGTAACTATTGAACTAGTTCTTATGAGTAATTTGAACTAGTTATGAGAAATATGAATATGGTTGATATGAAAGTTCTCATAGGGCTAACCATTGGTTAGCTATTCGTGAAGCAACTAAATGTACAGTTTAGGTATGGGTACTCAAACCTAAATGAAATACATTTCATTTGTGTGCGTGGCAAGCTAACTTTCGATCTAACGGTTGAAAGATATTATCTTGGATAAATCAGGTTTTTTAGCTAACGGTGAATATTAAATGCTTTGTTACCAAGGTAACTTAGATTGCAAACCCTGATTTGAAAACTATATAAAGGAGACGTCTAACAACCATAAAAACTAATCCCCACACCTCCTGTGTGATACTAGTTGGTTTATCTAGAGTCGATTCTCCTTTAATCGTAGGTTTCTTCTCGAGACCCTGTTGATTAACCACTTGAAGACTTCATTGGGATTGTAAAGCCAGACAAAACTACTTCTCTTGTAGTTGAGCATTCTGATCTTGCCATTTTCTATCGTACGAGTTCAGTTGAATAATATGGCTTGAGATTATATCTCAGATAGGGCAAGATAAAAAAAAATCACAAACATCTTCGTCTCATCGTTTGTGATTCCGCAATATTTAGTTTCGCTACCATACAATTTAGATTATTGTGAGGTGATCAATAATTCTAGGTTGTTCTACGGGAATATAAGTCCAGGTTATTGATTAATTCCTGTTCACCTTGATTTTATCAAAAGACGAAAAAAAAAAACTCGTAGGTTTATCTGTGGGAGACAGATTTATCTATTATCGTACCTTTTCGGTGTGATACAAATTTGTTTATCTAAGTCTTCAAATTTGGGTCGTAGCAACTCTTGATTGTGGGTGATATCAGCTAAGGGAATCAAGTGTGTAGTATCCAGCTGGGATCAGAGACGTAAGGAGCGCAACTATAACTTGAATCAATGTGATATTGATTAGGGTTCAACTATAGTCCAGACCGAAGTTAGTTTGTAGTAGGATAGTGTCTATAGCGGTTTAATATAGTATGGTGTTCAATCTAGACTAGGTCCCGGGGTTTTTTCTGCATTTGCGGTTTCCTCGTTAACAAAATTTCGGGTGTCTGTGTTATTTCTATTCCGCGTTATATTTTGTTATATAATTAAAATATCACAGGTTGTGCGTTGTATCTATCAATTGTGAAATCCAACCTTTAGTTGTTGATTGGAAATTGATTGATCCTTGGATATTGGTTTTTGATACTATCCAAGTTTATATCTCTTGTATTTGATAAAGACTCGCAGATTTCTATTTGCTTGAGTATAGATCATATCGAGAGATAGAGATATTAACTCCTTGATATACTTTTTATTAAGATTGAGTCTGACTATCTAGTTGATTCTCTTAAAAGTATATTAGAGTTAGTCCATACAGATTGCTAATCTAAATATTGGGTGAGGTTGATAGACCCCCGCTTTTTCAATTGGTATCAGAGAAGGAAAACACGTTTAAAGACCTTATCAGTCTGTGTTTATGGCGATCTGACTCTATGGACAGAGGTACTATCTCTGATAAACGCATCACCAAAAATAAAGACTTTGTTTCTAATAGGTCTATTAAAGATAAAGTTCCCTCAATCTCTGTTATAGACGAACCTAGTGTACAAATGAAACAGACTAACAATGACATGTGTTATCCTGATGAATCTAACTCTGTTGTTCAACGAGAAACAACTAGAGAGAGTGAACTAATTCTAAATATTGTTAGAATTCAAGCTGATAGATTCAAACAGTTAAAAATACATGTCAATATTCTTCTTGGTATAGTAAAAGATTGTGGCTCCAGTGGAAAGGCTTCTTATTAGGAAAATCCTGAAGTTCGATCATCTCATATCCTACTTGAGGAAAAACTTAAAAAGGATGCTTTAGATGTTGAACATCTCTTGAGTAAATTCTCCATTCAAGGATGTTCAGAAGAGTCTGCTATAGCATCTACTTCTATTCAAACTGAAAGAGCTCCAGTTTCATAAGTAATCCCAGATTCTCTTCCCATTCAAACTAATGTGCAGGGGATTCACACATCAGTTGGAAGAAAAAAATCTCCAGACAGTAATGATAGGTCTGAAATCTCTAATCACTCATGTAATCAGAAAGTGTGCCTTTTTTGTGATTCAAAAAGGCATATAATGCAAAAGAAAAAACCCAAGTTGAAAAACAAGTCGTTGGTTCAACTTCAACACACCTTAGACTAGATTCTTAAAGGTGTAACTGACATTCGTATGTCTAAACCAATTGGTTTTAGTACGCATCCTGTGCTTCTTACCAGGAAGGTCAGTTCAATGAGTTCCTCAAATGCACAAAAGCATAATAGACCTCTTGACAAATATCGTCCAAGAAGAACTGATGTTCTCTTTCCTGTTAAAAGTGGAGATAATGATGTGAATCGTGTATGAAGTGAAGAATGCAGATATGTGTAGATGGATGACAATATAAAATTGATTATTGAGGGATATAAGGAAATCATCAACAAACCGCATAGCTCATCTAGACAACATTCTTCAGGTAAAAATCCTCACTATGCGTCGTACGATGATGATAGTAAATTTTATGATAATTTTTCACATCATAACAGTCTTCCTCCAAAGGACAGAAGGAAGAGGTTTAACCAAAAACAATTTTCATTTGATGAGCTAAAAGCTCATACTTGTGTTAGCTAATCACAAGGTTGAAATCTCTCACACAAAAAATCCTGGTTGAGAGATATGTTCAGGTATACTTGTTAGAATGGTATTTTCAGATTCTCAAGCTATTTTCTTATCGTCTTTAGCCTGAGTATCCTTGTAAAATACTTACACAGGTGTTTTGCTTTGCTATTATCAAATTATTTTTGTTATTTTTTGGTTAAACAAGGTGCTACCCATGTACTCTAAAATACTTCTCTTATGAGACATAGTTTTTTGGAGTCATTTTGATTGCCTATTTTTTGCAAGAGATTTTTAGTAAGGTCTTATGCGTACGACTCTTGTTCTTCTTTTGAGTCGAGATTGATCTCGTACAGGTTACACGTGTGACCGGTGCGAGTCAATTAAGGAAACCCTAAAATTCCTTCCCTGAGAAACCTTTTAAGTACCCAACCTATTGAGTTACGTATGCATACTCTGGGATATTTATTTTTTTGGGTTATCAAGAATGTCTTCTTCTTCATCTCGTAATGGTGATTTTGCAAAAGGATTTCTTGAGAAAGGTTTTGGTTCTGAATCAAAAGGGAGGAAAAAAAGAACACTTGTAGAAGATGGTGCACTTAATGCCTCATGCTACTATGCTTACTCACACAAATATGTTGAGAATGAGGATATGATTTCTGCTGAAGTGGTTCATGACTTTCTTATATATTTTGAGGAAGCAAAGCTGCAACTTGTTGATACTATGAAGGATCTTGATGTGGTTAGAACTGAGTTGAAAAGGGTTACTTCTAACCTTGGTCTCATAAAGTCACATATTAAAGAACTTCTCAACGAGGATATCTTCTCCGAAGACGCAGTTGATAATATGAATCACAAGCTTAAGAGTCTCAAAACCAGTGAAGCTGCCGAACGTGAACTTTAGCTCGTGATCGGTTTCTAGTAGATTTGTTCTTTGTGTCTAGGAAGTCTTCTTATGAGAATTTTATTATTGTGTTTTAGGAAGAATAATTAGAGTTTGGAATAGCCATTATTGTGATTACACATAGCTATGTCCAATATTTTCATCTTTATTTTTTAGATTTATTAATTTAAACTCTAAAATCGTTTGGAAGATGATGATTGCAGTATTAATCTTTATGGTGTTATATATTGCAATATGTTATGGGATATGTGTGTTTACGTCCATGAACTATTATTGTCCCATACGATGTCCAAAGTTATCTCCTTTATATGTCGATATGCAAGTATTGATACAAGATCGATGAACTTTTGATAAACAAAAGTTAAGCCTATTATGTCATTTCATTGATGGAAGATATGTTAAAATCTTTTGTTTGCAAGGATTATGTCTATTGTATGTCATTGTGAAAATAATGATGAAAAATAGAATGAATCCTTGTCTATGCCGCAATATTAATCTTTCCCTGGTCTATATTTTATGTGTACTGCAATGATCCATAAGTTTTCCTGTGTTGAGCATAAAATGATTGAGTTAATCATTCTTTTATGGTTAACATAGTCGTAGCCCCGTAAGTTCTCTTATGTCGAGCATGTTCAATTAAATTGATCACTTTTGTGTTTAATTTTATTGTGTATTCCGATTAAATTAATCATGGGTTCTCTTGTGGTTAGTTTAATTGAGAATTTTTGGATACCAAATCATTTTTGTGGTTTTTGGTGTCTAATAAAATCATTCGTTTCCCGTAAAAGTTAGGTCGCTCTTGTTGTTCTCTCGTGAATGCCATCAAATGGGGGAGAGTTCTTTTGAACTTGAGCTAAATTTCCATATCTTTATGGGGAGTGCGGCTGTGGAATTTTTAGGGGTTATCTTGTATTTTTATAAACTCCTTGATGAATGCATTTAGCTTTGGCTTCATGATTGCATCTAAACAAAGTTGATATGTTCCTTTTCTTTGGTCTTGAAGCGTCTTCATGAAAATTTCATTAGGATCCCATTTTCATACCTTTGCCAATTTTATTGACAAAAAGGGGGAGAATTAATATGTTGTTCACACAACAAATACATATGATTTACGTGCTTTACGGGTCGTTATGTAAGGGGGAGTGGTTTTCATGTTGAGACGAAAGTATTCACTAAGGGGGAGTGATACATATCACCATAGTATTATTTTCAAAGTTATGATATAAGAACTTTGATGCTGTGTAATAATACTATGACACTGTATAACAATGATCGAGATCTTTTGTTTTCTCATTGTTATGGCTACGGAACTTTAAAAACTATGATGCTGAACTGAACATCTATGGAATCATGGGAGTAATTGGAAAATATAAAGTTTTCGAGTGATATTGAAGCACCAAAGACATCAAGCATGTGGACGAGAAGCTATAAAGTTTTATCTATTTTGTAATCCATATGTATTGATAGTTTTGTCACTAAAATTGACAAAGGGGGAGATTATTAGAGCATTGCTCGGTCGAACTCGCATGCGTTGCTATCTCAAGCATGTTTGTCAATATTAGTGATCAAAACTATACGTTTTGATTTCTAGTTTACTTATGACTAAGTCTCGGTCTAGGATAGTGAAGTATAGTTGAGCTCCAGACTCCATGGCGATTATCTTACGAAGACGAATAACTACTCAAGGAGCCGGTGGAACTTCATCCGGACAAAAAGGTATGTGGAAACTTGAACTTATCTAGCACTCAAAAGTCTATCTATCTCCTACTCTTGAGACAACAGTCGTATAAGTATGATAGTTTTCATACATACACATTTGCTATTTCGAGCCGAGTTTACACGCCTATCTTTTTCTCGAAATATGTGTTGGTAAGCTTTCGCTTTAACCACCTTTCATCTTTATCCATGACGAAATTCATGATGACGTTTCAATCCTGAAAATAGCTTTGATGACGATAGTCGATCTTTATGTCTAACGACTATTATAACATTATAGAAGAATTTTTCAATGATTGAAATGTAGAGTTGAGAATACGTAACCACCTATGGATATAAGCATATATAGTGTGTTCGCACATTAGTGTATAAGTACATGTACCGAAAACCAAGTGCGTGCATATGTGTGCATTCGGTATTGGTGAAGGAGACAGGTTGGGTACGCGTACCCGTACACGTACTGGCGGAAGTTCGTGTCCGTGAATTTTTGCTGAGTTTGGATTTTACGAACTTACAAACCAGTCACCTTAGGTACGCATACTCACAAAAAAAAATCATCCGAAATTTTTTGCTGGGTTTTGAAACCCAATTCCGGTAAAGCTAGAGTACACGTACCCATACGCGTACCTAAGCTGGTTATATCTCAAATCGGTTGTTCATGAACTTAAAAAATAAATCAATAAGGAATGCAATCTTTGCAAACAGTGGCTATATTGTTCATGAATTGATTCGAGTGAATCAAACCGATTTTGCTTCAATTGTGTCTTGTATAGTTACATAAGATTTCCTTCCCATTGAACAACTCTTGAACTAGTTCTTATGAGTCATTTGAACTAGTTATGAGAAAGATGAATATGGTTGATATGAAAGTGCTCATATGGCTAACCATTGGTAACTATTCGTGAACCAACTAAATGTACACGTTTAGGTATGGTTACTCAAACCTAAATGAAATACATTTCATTTGTGTGTGTGGCAAGCTAACTTTCGATCTAACGGTTGAAAGATATTAGCTGGGATAAATCAGGTTTTTCATCTAACTATGAATATTTAATGCTTTGTTACCAAGGTAACTTAGATTGTAAACCCTGATTTAAAATCTATATAAAGGAGACGTCTAGCAACTAGAAAAACTAATCCCCACACCTCCTATTTGATACTAGTTGGTTTTGCTAGAGTCAATTCTCCTTTAATCGTAGGTTTCTTCTCGAGACCCTGTCGATTAACGACATGAAGACTTCATTAGGATTGTGAAGCCAGACAAAACTACTTCTCCTGTAGTTGAGCGTTCTGATCTTGCCACTTTCTATCGTACGAGTTCAATTGAATAATTGGCTTGAGATTATATCTCCGATAGGGCAAGATAAAAAGAAATCACAAACATCTTCGTCTCATCGTTTGTGTTTCTGCAATATCTAGTTTCGCTACCATACGATTTTGATTATTGTGAGGTGATCAATAATTCTATTCTATTCTTCGGGAATATAAGTCCGGGTTATTGATTGGTTCCTGTTCACCTTGATTTTATCAAAATACGGAACAAAACTCGTAGGTTTATATGTGGAAACCAGTTTATCTATTATCATAGACTTTTCTGTGTGATACAGATTTGTTTATTCAAGTCTTCGACTTTAGGTCGTAGAAACTCTTGGTTATGGGTGAGATTAGCTAAGAGAATCAAGTGCGTAGTATCTTGCTAGGATCAGAGATGTTAGGAGCGTAACTGTACCTTGAATCAGTGTGATATTGATTAGGGTTCAACTATAATCCAGACCGAAGTTAGTTTGTAGTAGGCTAGTGTCTGTAGCGGCTTAATACAATGTGGTTTTCAATCTGGACTAGGTCCCGGGGTTTTTCTGCATTTGTGGTTTCCTCGTTAGCAAAACTTCTGGTGTTTGTGTTATTTCTATTCTGTATTATATTTTGGTATATAATTGAAATATGACAGGTTGTGCGTTGTATCGATCAATTGTGAAATCCAACCTTTGGTTGTTGATTGGAAATTGATTGATCCTTGGATATTGGTATTTGATACCATCTAAGTTTATATCTCTTGTATTTGATAAATACTCGCAGATTTCTATTTGCTTGAGTATAGATCAAATCGATAGATAGAGATATTAACTCCTTGATATAATTTTTATTAAGATTGAGCCTGACTGTCTAGTTGATTCTCTTAAAAGCATATTAGAGTTAGTCCATACAGATTGCTAATCGAAATATTGGGTGAGGTTGTTAGACCCCCGCATTTTCAGTAAGCTTTTGCTTTAACCATGTTCATCTTTACCCGTGACGAAAGTCATGATGATGTTTCAATCTTGAAAATAGCTTTGATGACAATAGTCGTGAATAACGATTGTTATAATATTATAGAAGAATGTTTCAATGATTGAAATGTGGAGTTGAGATTACGTAACCAACTATGGATATATGCATATATAGTGTGTTCGCACATTAGTGTATAAATCCATGTGCCGGAAACCAAGTGCGTACATATGTGTGCATGAGGTATTGGTGAAGGAGACAGGTTACCAACAGAAGTTTTCGAACCGAAAATTTCCGATGAGTTTGTAAATTTGCAAACTGTTAAAACATTCACCTTAGGTATGCATACCCGTATATGTACCCACAGAAGTTTTCGTACCTAAAATTTCTACTGAGTTTGTAAACTCAAATCCGGTAGCTATGGTACACGTACCGGTACGCGTACCCAAGCTGGCTATATCTCTCAAATTGGAAGTTCGTGAACTTAAACAATAAATCAATAAGGAATACAATCTTTGCGAACCGTGGCTATATTGTTCATGAATTGATTCAAGTAAATCAAACCGATTTTGTTTCAATTATGTCTATGCATAAATATCTAAAAAATTGAACAACTCTTCAACTAGTTCTTATGAGTCATTTGAACTAGTTATGAGAAAGATGAATACGGTTAATATGAAAGTGCTCATATGGATAACCATTGGTTAACTATTTGTGAACCAACCAAATGTACAAGTTTATGTACAGTTACTCAAACCTAAATGAATACATTTCATTTATGTGTGACAAGCTAAGTATCGATCTAACAGTTGAAAGATATTAGCTTGGATAAATCAGGTTTTTCATTTAACAGTGAATATTGAATGCTTTGTTACCAAGGTAACTTAGATTGCAAACCCTGATTTGAAAACTATATAAAAGAGATATCTAGCAACTAGAAAAACTAACCCCCACACCTCCTGTGTGATACTAGTTGGTTTTGCTAGAGTCGATTCTCCTTTAACCGTAGGTTTCTTATCGAGACCCTGTCGGTTAACGACTTAAAGACTTCATTGGGATTGTGAAGCCAGACGAAACTACTTCTCTTATAGTTGAGCGATATAATCTTACCATTTTCTATCGTATGAGTTCAATTGAATAATTAGCTTGAGATTATATCTCCGACAGGGCAAAATAAAAAGAAATCACAAACATCTTCGTCTCATCGTTTGTGATTCCGCAATATCTAGTTTCGCTACCATACGATTTAGATTATTGTCAGGTGATTGATAATTTTATGCTGTTCTTCAGGAATATAAGTTCGGGTTATCAATTAGTTCTTGTTCACCTTGATTTTATCAAAAGATAGAACAAAACTCGTAGGTTTATCTGTGGGAGACAGATTTATCTATTATCGTAGACTTTTCTGTGTGATACATATTTTTTTATTAAATTCTTCGACTTTGGGTCGTAGCAACTCTTGGTTGTGGGTGAGATCAGCTAAGGGAATCAAGTGCGTAGTATCCCGCAGGGATCAGAGACGTAAGGAGCATAACTGTACCTTGAATCAGTGTGATATTGATTAGGGTTCAACTACAGTCTAGACTGAAGTTAGTTTGTAGTAGGATGATATCTATAGCGGCTTAATACAGTGTGATGTTCAATATGGACTAGGTACCGGGGTTTTTCTGCATTTGTAGTTTCCTCGTTAACAAAATTTCTGGTGTCTGTGTTATTTCTAGTTAACGAGGAAACCGCAAATGCATAAAAACCTCGGGACCTAGTCTAGAATTGAATACTCTCAGGACTAAGCCGCTACACAAAATAAACCAACTTCGTATAATAGAGACCAAGAAACTAAACCTATAGTTTACCTAGTTCCATCTGTATTCCCACGCCTCCAACCTGAAAACAAGTCACGTACTTGGACCAATTCCTTTGGTTCGTATTCCAAACAGTAAAGGAACAACAAATCTGTTTGGTATTGTAGGATCAGAATATCGCAACAACAACACACTTACGAAATCTTCATCAGCAACACTGCGAAGACGTCGCAGAGTGATTTCAGAAATGACATAACAGATTATGATAGCGTAAACATTAGAAAAGTGTGATGATCTAGCGAAATTTAGGATATTTGCGAATTTTAACATTTGTAAGCTTACGAAATACCGCAAGTCAGATCCGAAAATAAGGTCAACTTAGCTGTCATCCACTATGGAATACCCTATATAAAGAGATGAATAGGCATAAGGTAGAGAGAGATAATTTTTGGAGTGTTAAGAAAGTTTTGAGAAGAGAGAAAGTCCAAAATAGAGTTGTATTCTTGATTTCATTTCCTTCTGGTAAAATTTCTAGATTCAATTAATAAAAAGTGTTGTTATTGATCTTAAGAAATGTGTTGATTGTTATGAATTCTTGTGAGGGATGTGTTGTAGGATTTCCTGCAACTACATAATGGCGCTAGAAACAGGGATTGAAAGTTGAAAGTTGTTGAAAAAAACAAGATTAAAAGATTGTTATTGAAACTGTTCAAACCAAGAAGGTACATCAAACCAGTTAAAAAAAGATAATTAAAATCAATGAAGATAACAGAAAGATGGAGTGTAGCATAATCACAAAAACGAGATTTATGAAAACATCAAAGGAAAAAATATGAAATTCACGAGATTAATGATTAATAAGTTTCATGAAAACTTTTGAAGGAAAGAAGATTATGACGGTGGAAAAGGTATCACCCTTGAAGGATTGGGAAAAGCAGAAAATTACATTCACATCAACAGAGATGCCAAGAGAAAATTTGAACCACACATCTCCTTTGGTGATCACAGTAACCACACGGAAAGAAAAGGGGAAATTCGCAAAAAAAATATGGAAGAATGGGCTGTGAACAGAACTACGATGGATACGGGAAGTTCGGTGGATATAATGTTTTATCATGCATATAAAGGAATGGGATACAAAGATGAAGAAATGTCTTGTTCAACATATCATATCCATGGATTTGGAAAATCAACAACAAAACCTAAAGGAGAAATAGTGGTGCGAATTTCGCTAGGAGAGATTGAAACACAGGTGACGCTATGTTTGGTGGATATGGAATCACCGTATAATATGTTATTATGAAGACCATGGATACACGCAATTAAAGCCGTACCGTCGACAATGCATCAATGCATTAAATTTCTTATGCCGAGTGGGATTGGTGAAATTAGAGGTGATGTTGATAATGCAAGATTATGTTATCAAATTAAAGTCAAGCATTACGAAGGACGTGCAAAGAAGCGAAAAATTCGCAGGAAGATGGCAAAAGAAGCGAAGAAAGAAGAAGAATTTAGAATTTACATGATAAGAGCAGAGGAAGGAAAAGGGATACCCAGCGAAATTCCGGAAGGGGGAAATGAATCTGCGGAAATGATAAAAGAACCAACACCTATGGGAGAACCTAAGGCCAGTTACACCGCGGCCGAACCAACAAAGGAAGTGAATGTTAGAACTAAAGAAGAACCCAAAATACTAAGAATTGGGACCAAAATGGAGGCAGATGAAGAAGAAAAAACTATTAGTCTTTTGCGAGAATACAAATATATTTTCGCATGGAACATGGATGAGATGCCTGTAATAGATTCGTCTGTGGCGTGTCATAGGTTGGAGATTGACAAAAGTGCAAGACCCTTCAAACAAAGAATAAGAAAAATGGCGACAACATATCACCCCCAAATAGAAGAAGAGTTACAGAAGATGCTTGATGCAGGAATTATAAGACAAGCTAAATACCCAGAGTGGATAGCTAACATGGTTGTAGTTCCAAAGAAAAATAAGGGGATTAGAATTTGTATAGATTTTACTGATCTAAACAAAGCTTGTCCGAAAGACAGTTTCCTATTACCAGATATTCCACAAATGGTTGAATCAACATCGGGAAATGATATAATATCTTCTTTAGATGGATATAAAGGCTATAATCAAATTCCTCTCGCTGAAGAAGATCAAGAGCATACTGCTTTTTTCGCTCCAAGAGGGTTATATTATAATACAAAAATGCCATTTGGTATGCGAAATGATGGTGCAACATATCAAAGGATGGTGGAGAAAGTGTTCGCGAAGTGGATACATAAAAAATTAGAGGTATATGTAGATGATATGTTAATAAAAAGTAAAGAAGCTAAAGATCACGTACAGGATCCAAAGGAGATTTTTGAGCAGATGCGACATTTTAACATTAAGATAAATCCAGAGAAGTGTATTTTTGGGGTTGTATCAGGAAATTTTTTAGGCTATATTGTATCAAAATAAGGAATACAAGTTAATCCATAGAAAGTACAATTAGTTCGCGATATGCCAACACCAGCGACGGTGAAAGATGTACAGAAGTTAAACGGACTCTTGGCTTCGCTAGGAAGATTTATTTCGCGATCGCCAAACAAATGTAAACATTTCTTCAACATACTAAAAAAGGGGACAAAGTTCAAATGGACAGATGAATGTGAGAAAGCTTTCCAAGGAATAAAAAAACATCTGATGAATATATCTATTTTGCAAAAGGCAGAGCCAGGAGAAGATCTATTAATCTATCTTGCGACAACCTCGCATGCATTAAGTGCCGTGCTGTTGCGAATTAATGCAGGAGTTGAAAAAACGATTTACTACATCAGTAAAACCTTCAATGCCGCATAGAGAAATTATTCAAAAATTGAAAAACTAATTCGAGCATTAGTTTATGCAACGTTTAAACTTCGCATATATTTTCAAGCACATAAGGTGAGGGTGTTGACAAAGGTACCAATTGAATCAGTGATGAAGAATTCAAAAAGGTCAGGAAAGGTGGAGAGATGGAATGCACAAGTAAGACATTTCGAAATTAAGTATGAAATATTATCTTCACCAAAGTTACAAGTTGTTGCAGAATTCTTAGCGGAATTTCCTCTAGAAGATGAAGAAGCAGTGGAGGAAATGATGGATGTGGAGGAAGAACATGGGAACCCAAGAGATCTGTTGACGGAACCTGATAGATGGGAAATATTGGTAGATGGGTCATCAAATGGGGAAGGCAGTGGAGTTGGAATTGTCCTGATTTCGCCAGAAAGAAACAAAATGGCATTTTCCTTTAGATTAGAATTCACATCCACTAACTATGAAACATAATACGAATCTGTGGTACATGCTCTAAAATTCACAATAGAAATGAAATTGGAGAATATGGTAATTACCAGTGATTCGTAGCTAGTTATTCGCCAAATAAAAGGAGAATACACTACAAATGAACCACCCTTGAAATAATACAAGAAACTTGTTGAAGAATTATCAGCGAAAATTACAAAAATAAAGTGGAGACATATATCATGGAAAGTCAATAGACTTGCAGAGGCTTATGCTTTCATTTTAAGTATGATGACAGATCCAGCTGCGAGATACATAAAAATATAGGGGCTCCTATCACCATCTATAAACAAAGAAGAAGAGGAAGAAGTACATGTTATGATAATAGAAGGTGAAGAAGAAGCGCAAATACCCAATGCCGAAGATTGGAGAGAAGAATTTCATGCATATTTGGAAAAAGGAGAAACACCAAGAAATAGATTGAAGGCACACAAACTAAAGAGTCGTGCGACAAATGATGAGCTAAGAGATGGGGTGTTGTATAGAAGATCCTTTAATGGACCGTCACTCAGATGTTTAACACAAAAATAGGGAGAAGAAATGTTAAAAATGTTACATAGCGGGTATGCTAACAATCATAGTGGAGGAGGATCCCTGGCATACAGAATGAAAGTACAAGGTTATTATTGGCCATATATGCATGAAGATGCGAAACAAATTGTAGGATCAGAATCTCGCAACAACAACGCTCTTGAGAAAACTTCTACCACAGATAGAAAGTGTCGCAAATTGATTACAAAAACGACGCAACAAAGAACGGCAAACAAAACATGAAGAAAGACGAGAAGATTTTATAGAGAAAGCTCGCAAGAAATGTAGTAAGAGGGAAAAATCCTGCGAGACATGGAGAAACTTGAGAGAAATGAAGCGGAGCTCGAGAGAAATGAAGAAAGCTTGCGAAAGATATTACCGCAGAACTCATATCCGAAATTAAGGGAAAGCTTAGCTGTAAATGAGCTGTTATCCACTATGTAACTACCTATATAAAGAAGAGAGCAGGAGAGAGAAAGGGGGGAGATAATTTTAGGAAGAGAGAGAAAGTTCTTTGGCAGAGAGAGATTTTTAGAGAGAGAAAATGTAATTTCTTTATCATCTTCTTCCCCAAAAACTAGATCTAGAATTCTTCCAAGAACTCCATTAATGGAGATTGTAAATGTAAATTAATGTAGTTACAAATTATTATAGTGAAGATCCGTGGATGTAGATCACATTGATCGAACCACGTAAAAAATCTTGGTGTTTATTTATAATTTTAGTATTTTTATCACCATTTTTATATTTAGATCTAGGAATTGTTATCAAGATTTGATATGGGGTGTGTTGTAGGTTTTCCTGCAACTACATTTTGGCGCTAGAAACATGGACTGCTAATCGTTGGTTAAAAGAAGATTCAAAGAAATTAGCTATTGGAAGAGTTATACATCACTGGATCTAAACATTTTGAGAGGAATAGTGGAAATTTCAATGGAGAATTGTTAAAGGAAATGAAAGAGAAAGAGATACAGACGCTAAACAAGAGTAGATTCGAAGATATCTTTAAATGAAATGAAGCGGCATCAATTAACTGTTCAAACAGGACAAATTCTTTCTTATCTCTTTAATTATATGTCAATAATCTAGATCTGGACGATTTTGAGTTTTACTAATTTTCTCTCTTAAAATAAGATCTACGAAGTACAGATTTACGGATGTTGTTTTAAGAATCCATTTCATGAACTTTCAAATATTTGCGAGAATACAATCATTAGGCTTCTGCTGTTATATTTAATTTATTGATTTGATTATTGTTACAGCGAAAAACAAGACACACAAATTGTTGGCAGACATTTACCTTGCGGGCGTTTTCAGCAAGAATGGATATTTCGCAGAAATACATTTACTTCGCAGAAATGTTTACATTTAAATTGTCACCAGCATAAATAAAGTCCAACCAACAATAAAGAGTAGAAGGCACGCACACAAAGTCCAACAAATAATAAATAAATCATCAAGGCTTACATTTGCACAGAATAAAGTACAGAGGATAAAGAAATGTGCATATCTCACTAGGACAACCGTAAGGAGAAGAGGAAAAAAACAAATTCGTAGGAGGTGCCTAATGACGCAAGGACATCATCAACGATTCTTAGATAACGACAAAGGAAATTAAGTCCCACAAAAACAAGCTACCAGCATTACTCATCAAGATAACAACAGCTACAGCGAAAGAAGCCAAACTATTGATCAATTAATTAAAGAGAAAGATGCCAAACTATTTTTAAAGAACTATGTGGTCTAACAAGTTGGCTGAGAAATATCAATACAGACGCAGAACAGTAGCAACATACTTCGCAGGAAGAATCCAACTACAACCAACAAAACCAAGAGAAAAAGAAATTATCATTTTTTGCGAGATTTACGACAACAATAGAAATACAAGCCGGAACAGATATCCAAAGGATTAACGAAAGAGATTGGAGATACTTTGCAGCATGCAATAATTGTTACTTCGCAGGATAAGAAATAAAATAATGTTAAATGTTAACATCTTCACTTACGATCATCATCTCTAGTAAAGAAGTAAAATAGTGTTAAAGTGTCTTGTTACTTCGCAAAACAGGACACAGTTCATCATCTTTAAGTCAATTTGTTGAAAGCAAGCAAAAAAGATAAATGGTCAACAAACGACAGAAAAAGGAAGTTTACATTTTCGCAGAAAAAGGAAGTTTACCCCATTAACGAATTCAACGAACAACGAAGTAGAAGTCTAAATTTCTCCTGGAAAGAATGATTAAGCGTGAAAAAAGAAGATACAATGGTCAAAACTCTGTCATCAGCATTTCCAGCCAATCGAACTTCGTCATATAGAGCGAACACATATTATTTTCAAACACAGCTGCACCACCGCCCACGAGAGTTAGCTCCAGGAGAATCATCAAATTCAGTTACGCCAACAATCATTATCAGTGAACGAATCAAGCGTCTTGATAACTGAAGAATCAAACTAGTTCCAACAGCAATCAACAAAGAGAAGCTAGCATGTTGTGAATTTATGGGACTAATGTGATGTGCAAAAGAATACCCAAAGGCGAAAGTAACCAGTCTTGGAAGTTGACAACCAATAATATGAAGATAAACTATATGACGATGAAATAAAACCGCAACAACATACAAGCAGCAAATATGAACCAAAACTACTAAGCACCAAGCTAAAAGCTAAGAGAAGATGTACTTCACGAGAAGTCTTTTTCCAAGTACTTGCTTAAGTAAAAAGAGAAGTATAGATAGATTACAATAGCAGCTGCATGATCAGTGAGACAAGAAGGGAAGTACAGTTAACGCTATAGATAACTATATAGCAGGGTTTAATATTGGCAGACAAGAAGAGAAGTCTTTACTTTACAGAATAAAGCAACTTGCGAGAGTAAACACTGAATCCTGCGAAGAAACAAGCTGTGTAAGAACACTTCTTTAACCAGGTTAAAGAAGTAAGATACGCAACATCAACACGCCATCCATATTTCTGCGTTCTATATGTCTGCAACATCAATTGAAAGCTACACATTTTTCGTACCAACCCAGAAACGTACCAGCAATTCCTGCGTAGAAACGTATCAGCTTGATGGATATGTTTGAAAGGAATTTCAATGAGATGCCTGAGAAGTGGAGACGCATGTGAAAATGATAAAGAGAAGTTGGGTCAAAAACATAATAATCAGTTTTGCGAAGTTAAAAAAAAAAAAAAAAAAAAAAAAAAAAAAAAAAGGGGGGGGTGCATTCTATCGATTCTGCGAAGAATGTGAAACTGCAAATGTTCAGGAAAAACCAACACTATCAAGGGTAGACACAATCAAATCTTTGCAGAGCAAAGATTCGCAGAAAGGAATAGAGACATGCAGGAAATAAAACGAAGGGTAGATGGGTTACTTTGTCATTTCCTGGGAGTAATGGCTTGCTGATTTGCACTACATGAAAAATATAATTCGTTGCTGCGTGATATCACGCAAGATTACTTCACGCAAACCAAGCCCATTGAACCAACACTAGAAATTGGTCCGTCCAAGCCCATTAAATGAACAAATGAACATTCGCAGCACAAATGATATATGGATCCGTAGAAATTTGGTATTTCATTTCTTCGCAAGATTTTTGGTTATTTCGCAGGAAGAAAATAGGAGATTATTTTGCAGACATATTTCGCAAGATTATTCCAGAGGCAGATCAAGAGTTAATTTCACAAGACTTCATTTCTCATTTCTTCTCAATTTTCAAGCAACTCAAATATTTCTCAAGAGACAACAGCAAGCCGAAAAAGATAAGTACCATTTCCTTGAATATTTTATTTACAGAAGAAAAAAGTTTTTTTTTTTTTAAACACCAAAAAAAAATTAAATTAAATTAAATTAAATTAATATAGAACATTTTTGATTTAAAGACGCGATATATCGCAAGATTTCAAAAAAGATTTCTAAGATTTTACAGAAATTTTATTTCATAAATGATATTATGAGAATGAAAACAGAAATGAAAGAATACAGAAATACGAAATTATCGCAAGAAATGCGAATAAAATTTCGCAAGAGAGAAATGCAATTGCATAAGATGGAGGAATCGTCGCAAGAAATGAAAGAATACAGAAATACGAAGTTATCGCAAAAGACGCGAATAAAATTTCGCAAGAGAGAAATGCAAATGCATAAGACGGGCGCAAATCACCTAAAAACATATAAGAATGGGACGAACCTTTATGGCGTACACCTTAGTTCGCGGATTCTATTCCGTAAGAGGCAATGTCCTTAAAGTGCGTCATAAGGGGGGTATCTCTTTGCATGACTATGGTAAAGGCTATACTGTTGTTGGAACCTAGTCATGGAGATTTGGGATTATAGAAAATCCATCCAGGAGAGATAACTTGGATTCCCAGTTATATAAGGTTATACCCTGGTTGGGCGCCCGAGAGTTTCTCCTAAGGAATGCAAAGTATGATCAAGGCGCCGAGGTACACGGTTGAGATGTGGGTGCCCGGGACGGATGAACCTACCCTGGCCATCCATGGCAAGTCTTGGTTTACGATGTGTTCGGCCCGAAGAAAACCCCACTAGGGTGCAGTCTTGTAACTATAAGCCATATAGGAATAAAGGACAAGGCTGCGAAAATAACTGGTTGTTGGCAGAACCGGATGGGAAAGTGCTAGTCTTGTATGGACGATGTATAATCCTTGAAGGGGCAACCTGGGGGAAGATAAGGGCGATACCCTCCATTAGGGAGCTGTGTATCAAAAAAAGACGGCAATGTCATGGGACTTTATATTCGCAAGAATATTTAGGCCCATCATATTGTCGCGTGACACAGACGGCAATGTCATGGGACTCTATATTCGCAAGAATATTTAGGCCGGTCATATTGTCGCGTAACAGGCCAAAAAGACTCAAAAGAAATGTTAAGATGAGATCACTGGGTTTTTGCGATAAGATCAAAGGATGAAATAAATGAAATCAATGATAAGAGGATATAAATCGCAAAGACGTCCTGCGATTTCATCGCAAAGACGGCAATGTCATAAGTCTTCAAAAGCAATGAGAGATTAATCTCACAAGATGGCTTAGACTTATCATATTGTCGCAGAGATCAAAATAAATGATAAGACAAGATCAATGGATTATTACATATAAAAGTAAGAATGTCCTGCGATCTTGTCGCAAACAAGTGGCATAATAAGACCTTTAACTAGGAAGGCAAAATAAGACTACAAGAGAGGTTATACCTACAAGCGTATAACAGATTGCTAACGACTTTATATTAGTCTTATTTTATTTATCATATTGCAGATCAATAACAAGAGGCAAGTATGGGAATACATAGAATGGAAATTACTATTCATAATTCACAGCACTATTTTCGACACTATTCATAATTCGCAACACTATTTGTGACACTATTCATAATTCGCGGCACTATTTGCGACACTATTTGCAGGACTATTCATAATTCGCAGAAATGTTCATAAATTCACAGAAATATTTAGAAATTAGCAGGGTTATTCATAGTCACGTAGACTCATTCATAAACTCGAAGATATATCCAGAATTTCGCAGGAATTGTGATTATTTCGCAGAATGTGATTATTTTCTTAAAGTGGTTACCACTTGAGGCAGAGGCAAGATAAGAATAAAGAAACAATTTAATCATTCAACATTTTCTCAAGGATTCTCCTTCATAGATAAAGAATAGAGGCAGCTAGGGGTTACTAAGAAAATAATTTATGTTCTTTATCTTCTCAGCAAGAATCATTTCCAAAATGGGTAATTTCGCATGAATAGAGGCAATATTTCTTATTCAAGGACAGATACTTCTTATATTTCGAGGATCGAGTACTTCATACTTTATACTTCATACTTCAAAAGATGATACTTCTAATTATTTCTCAAAGCTTCAGAACTTCGCAAAAGAATAGAGGCAAGTATATACTTTTTAAGTTTGGTATTCTTTCGCTTGTTCTTTCATCAACAAAGATCAGAGACAACTACAACAACAGATTTTTTCTTAAAAATTGATCTTCAAGCAATATTAAGAAAAAAGAGGCAAAATGTAGGAGCAAAATCTCGCAACAACAACGCTCTTGCGAAAACTTCTACCACAGATAGCAAGTGTCGCAGATTGATTACAAAAACGACGCAACAAAGAACGACAAACAAAACATGAAGAAAGACGAGAAGATTTTATAGAGAAAGCTCGCAAGAAATGTAGTAAGAGGGAAAAATCCTGCGAGACATGGAGAAACTTGAGAGAAATGAAGCGGAGCTCGAGAGAAATGAAGAAAGCTTGTGAAAGATATTACCGCAGAACTCAGATCCGAAATTAAGGGAAAGCTTAGCTGTAAATGAGCTGTCATGAGCTGTTATCCACTATGTAACTACCTATATAAAGAAGAGAGCAGGAGAGAGAAAGGGGGGAGATAATTTTAGGAAGAGAGAGAAAGTTCTTTGGCAGAGAGAGATTTTTAGAGAGAGAAAATGTAATTTCTTTATCATCTTCTTCCCCAAAAACTAGATCTAGAATTCTTCCAAGAACTCCATTAATGGAGATTGTAAATGTAAATTAATGTAGTTACAAATTATTATAGTGAAGATCCGTGGATGTAGATCACATTGATCGAACCACGTAAAAAATCTTGGTGTTTATTTATAATTTTAGTATTTTTATCACCATTTTTATATTTAGATCTAGGAATTGTTATCAAGATTTGATATGGGGTGTGTTGTAGGTTTTCCTGCAACTACACAAATATCAAGGCGTTGCGAAGATTGTCAGCGACATGGAAAGAAGATACATGCACCTGGAGCACCATTAACATCTTCAACAAGTGTATGGCCCTTTGGAAAGTGGGGTTTAGACATTGTAGGACCGTTTTTACCAGGATATGGACAAATGAGATACTTAATTGTTGGTACAGATTATTTCACAAAATGTGCAGAAGTGAAAACAGTACAACATATTCGCGACAAAGACATCTTCACGTTCATATTTGAAAATATCATTTGCAGATTTGGAATTCCAGCACAATTAGTATCTGATAATGGGAAACAGTTTGAAGGGAAGATCATAGAAATGTTACTCAATGCATTTAAGATAAAGTGTGGAAAATCCACCCTCTATATCCACAGGCTAATGGACAAGCAGAAGCAACGAATAAGATAATTGCGGATATATTGAAGAAGAAATTAGAAGGACATAATAGAGCATGGTGCGAACAGGTGCATAATGCAATATGGGCTTACAACACAACCAGGCGAGAAGCTACGGGAATGTCACCTTTTTGTTTAACATATGGAGTTGAAGTTGTGCTACCAACAGAAGTCGTTATTCCCACAACAAAAAGGGAATCTTGGGAGAAAAACCTTAGTGTAGGAATGATTTTAACCAAACTTGATGAATTAAAAGAAAAGGGAGAAAAAGCACGACAACATATGGAAAATTACCAGCGAAGATTAGCCCGAGAGCATAATAAACGTGTAAAAAAACGTGAATTTCAACCAGGGGATTTGGTGCTGCGAGAAACACCAATATACCAGCGAGAAAATAGCGGAAAACTTGCAAGCAAATGGGATGGACCTTATATAATTAAAGAGATAGTTGGAACAGGGGCATATAAGTTGATGGACCCAGAGGGTAGATATGTGGGTCAAAGACTTGGGATACCATGGAACAGATTATATCTAAAGAAGTATTACCAATAAAATATTTTGGGAGAGGATAGATTGCGAAGCAATGTATGATTGAAACAAAAGGAAAATTTGTGAAAATCTTATGGAAGAGAAATTCCAAAATTCCAAACATCCAAAACAAAATGACAATGTGCGAAAATTTCGCAGAGATTAATGACATATTAGAATGGGGCGAACCTACTATAGCGTGCACCCTAGTTCGCGAGATTAAAATTTCGCAAGAGGAAAATGTAAGACCTAAAGTGTGTCATAGAAGGGGGTACCTGTTGCCAGTGGCGGATCCAGACTCTTATGGTTGGGGGGACAACTATATAGTGAAGGTATTGCACAAAAATGCGGTCGAAGGCCGCAAATTTTTTTTTGGACGTTTTCTCTAACAACGGTGAAACTTTGTTTTAGTCTGAAGGGAATTTTTTTTAACTTGGGAAACTTTTAAACTTACCAAGTCAATTTACATATCAGTTAATGAAATTTAAGCATTTAATTAAATTACCAATTGTAACTGTATAAGATATATAAGTCAATAATTGTCATTAGAGAAGATAAACTAATTAATTTTCCAATATTATCCATAAATAGTTATCAACTTTACTTATATAACCCGATTTTTCTTTTATCCAGTGAAAATATTGGGGGGAAAAATACTGAATTCCACCAAATTAGCTCTACTAATTTTATGTTTAACGAAAACTAGGGAGGACAACTATCCTCCCTAGTCCTCACTCAGCTCCGCCCCTGGCTGTTGCATGGCTCAGCAAAAAGGTTACACCGCTATTGGAACCTGAGCCATGGAGATTTGGGTTCAATAAAAACCCATCCATGAGAGGCACCTTGGATTCTCAACTTAAGCATATGACTTGAGTTGGGCGACTAGGGCAATAAGGACTCTCCTAAGGGGTGCAGAATATGACCAAGACGCCAAGGTACACGGTTGAGTCAAGAGTGTCTGGGGAGTCTAGAGCGTACCTTGCCATTCTTGACAAGTCTTGGCTATGATGCACTTGGCCTGAAGAATACCCCACTTAGGGTGCAGTCTCATAACCATAATCCATATAGGCAAAAGGGATAAGAGGCTGCGAAAATAACTGGTTGTTGTCAAGACTGGATGGGAGGAGCAGCCTTGTATGGCAGAAGTATGTCTCCTTGAAGGGGTAACCCGGGGGAAGATAAGGGAGGCACCCTCCATTAGGGAGCTGATAATTGTCTTAAGACGCAAATATCATGAGGCTTTTTACTCACGGGAGTATCAAGGCTTATCATATTTGTGCGACAATCCTGTAGAGGCAATAATACAAAAGAAAAATATAAGACGAGATTAATGGGTCATTACATGCAAGTGTAAGGACATCCTGCGATTTCTTCGCAAGACGATAATGTCACGGGGCTTTATTTTCGCGAGAATTTTTTAGGCCTGTCATATTGTCGCAACAAAAATTTCAATGAAATAGAGAGAGTTAAGGCAAGATCAATGGGTCTTTACATGAAAATGTAAGGACGTCCTGCGATTTTGTCGCAATGACAAGAGGTGGCAAAATAAGACCTTTAACTAGGAAGGCAAAATAAGACCACATGACAAAACATAAAATTTATAAAAAATAACTATTCTCTATGCAGTAAAAATTTGTTCATCGCAAGAAAGATAATGACAGGCAAGTATGAGAATTAATAAACCAGATGTCATTATCTTTCTCGCAAGCATACAAAATACTAAAAGAGCAAATGAAATTCAAAGTTGACTGAAGTACATCATTCACAAGAAAAGAAGAAGAAGAAGTAATTCAAAAAATTAAAACTAAAGCTCAGACTTCAGTGTTAGTTTCGCCAGAAGGAGATAGTGGACGTTCTTCGGCAGCTTTATCATTTTCGCTAGTATTCTCCTTATTACGGTCTACTCTGGATTCCTCTTCATTTAGGTTATCACCAACAGTTGACTCATTCATTCTAGATTCTTCTTCATCGGGGACCTCACCATCAGTTGTTTCTTTAAGAGGGATTTCTTCCTTATTTGCGAAATTTCCTTGAGAAAAAGCTTCCTCACCACTTTCATAGTCAAAATCGCTATTAGCAGCATGGGGAATTTCATCATCATCTACTTCTAAAGGTTCGACTGATACATGAGAAAGAGACTTGGACAACAAGATGTCATTCACTAGAACTTCATCTTTGAGATGAATTTGGTGAAGAAATGCCTTCTGATGGTTTCTATCTTGAATATCCTTGAAGTAGGCAAGATAATCAAATCTCCTTTCTGCCCGATCGCGATAACGAGCAAGGTGAGAGGCAAGTAATGCATTCTCTTTGCGAATTTTAGCCAGTTTAGACTCTAAGACCGAAATGGAAGAATGAAGCTTTTTCTCAGACTCTGCGAAAAAATAGAATACAAGAAGTTCATTAAGATGAAGAATTCTCAAATAAATATTACACAAAGACTTAACAAAGATAAAAGACGGTTGAGACGGTCAAATTTTCATGACTACCTTCCTTCCGCGAAACAAGATATTGAGTTAGATCCAAACAACTATCTTCCCAGTGGTCTATTGCATCATCAAATTTATCTCCGACTAAACCTTTCAAGCGAGATTGAAAATTATTTTCTTTAGATATAAGTGAGGCATTTTCCTTCGCAAGAGAAGTATACGATTCTTATAGTTTGGAGTATTGGTCCTTGAGTTGACTTGCCTTTACACTTAAAGCTATTCTACCCCGGATAAGTTCATCCCTCTCAGCAGCAGACGACTCTGTTATTTCTTTAAGTTTACTTCTCAAAGAGCAAAGAGATTGTTCTTGATCATTACATAATTTTTGACAAATGTTATGTTGCTGAGAAGAGATCGCCACTTTATTTAAAAGAGCTCGTTTTTCTTGAGATAAGGTCTTATTCTCATCTGATAAAGTTTCCATCTCCAAGTTAGCCTTAGTTTTGCTTCTGAACTAATTGAGCATTCTTTTTGGTAAGATTATCTATTTGATCGACATAATATGTATGAAGATTATCTAATTGATTATATTGATCCATCCAAATATCTCTATCCACATGGGCTTCTTCAGCGAGGGATTCAAATTGATATCTCTCCATTATTCGTTTCTGGTTTAAAACTTAAAGGCGAACACATGATTTTAAGAAAGTTGAATACAGAAAGAACAAATTTATTGAAAAATATAAATTAAGAGCAAAGTTAAGAAATTTGTACCTTGTATCTCCTTATTCTTCCTGCGAAGGTTATCACAATCTAGCGAGGCATTTTGGAACTTTTGGCTCTCAAGACGAAGATTTCTACATTCCAAAGTCTTGGTTTGGAGATTCTCTTTCAAAACTTCAATTTCTTTCTCCAGAGCTATTTGCGAAACATTTCTATCAGAACCAAAATATTTACTCAAAACCTCGCAGACGACAGACTTGATAGTATCATCAAGAGACTTCTTAACATTATCCAGAACATCAGATAACACTTTAAAAGCAATATCTACCCCTTCCATAGTTTCTTTAAAAAAATGAAGAGATTCATATGAAGAAGTGGTGATGATAGAAGATGGAGGAATTGGATCATTCTTCAAGATAGATGTATCGTTTGAAGGTGAGGTTTGAGGAGGATCAGTAATTGAGATTAAGGAGGAGTCGACTTGAGAAGCATTAACAACAGGAAAAAAGGTGGTTTCATTCGTAGAAGGGTTAATAAGAAGGGTTTCATTTGCTAGAAGATCAGTTGAAAGGATGAAATCTGAGACAACATTTTCGCGAATGAGAAGTAAGGATTCAGTTTACGAAGATATCACATGATATTTTGTAGGGATAAGTGAATAAAATTTAACAGAAGTTTCAACTGTCTTAAGATGGCGAGATTTCTTGGGGGGATTGTTGGCATCTCCATCACCCTGCGAATCATAATCCAGATAAGAAACAGAGGCAACAATATTGTTATTAAAAGAATAAGTGTTTCTTACTACCTTGCGATTCACAAGCTTTCTTTTGCTTGCAGTGACTTTGGGCTGCGAATATTGAGGAGCATTAGGATTTTGGACTGAAAATTTGATATTAGAGGTGATTTTGTTGAAACAGAAACAGTATGGGAATTACATAGAGTTCAATAAAATCAGATAAGATAATTTTAATAAACAAGATCGGTTTTAACAAAATCAGAAGAATATCTACCTTGATGACTCCATGAAAGCAGTAGCAGATGAATCTTCAAAGAAAGAAAGTTGCAGACGATGAGGAACTTACGGAGAGCATAAAGATGAGGAAGGCAGAGAAGTAAAATAAGAAAACCATCTCTCTACTAGATTTCTACTTAAATAGACAAAAGAATGGTGACTGGATAACAATGAACGTGTCGGTGAGTAGAGGAATATTCGACACGTGTAGGCGGTTATACTTAATTCACATAATCTTGTCGAGAAAAGAATATGGAAAGATGAATAGCTGCGGCATTCTGAAGTACAAATTCTCATGAAATTCTCCCCTTCGCAGAGAATACATGAGAAGAGGTAAGATGTAGGATTAGAATATCGCAACAACAACACACTTGCAAAATCTTCATCAGCAACACTGAAAAGACGTCGCAGAGTGATTTTAGAAATGACATAACAGATGACGACATCGTAAACATGAGAAAAGTGTGATGATCTAGAGAAATTTAGGATGTTTGCGAATTTTAACATTTGTAAGCTTGCGAAATACCGCAAGTCAGATCTGAAAATAAAGGTCAACTTAGCTGTCATCCACTATGGAATACCCTATATAAAGAGATGAATAGGCATAAGGTAGAGAGAGATAATTTTTGGAGTGTTAAGAAAGTTTTGAGGAGAGAGAAAGTCCAAAATAATGTTGTATTCTGGATTTCATTTCCTTCTGGTAAAATTTCTAGATTCAATTAACAAAAAGTGTTGTTATTGATCTTAAAAAATGTGTTTGATTGTTATGAATTCTTGTGAGGGATGTATTGTAGGATTTCCTGCAACTACAGGTAACAAATCTCTTCAACCAAGTGATATGAGTTGCACAAAGGCTCTTCTGTTTATCTTAACATAAACACCTTTGCCAGGTTCCAAGATCTATCTTATGTTCAATCACCAAAAGGTAATCGTAAGATTAAGCCAATCAATACCTCTAATCCCAATGAAATGTATTGATGCGATCTTCTCAACTACTCTATCAAAATGCCCAAAGGATAAATTAATTATTGTTGGATCCTCTATTACCCAAACAAGTATTGTGCACACCAAAGATTATAAAACCAAGTCAGCAATTTTCTATCTCTTCTTTGTCTTCAAATATTCTTAGATCTTCAATAAACACCTAATCACAACAACTTGAATCTCTTGTGATCAATCACACACAGAAAGAAGTCTTTTAACAATGGGTTATCACAAGATCGTCTTTAGATCTAACAACAGTCTAAAGATCCCTGTCGAAACCTTGAACTAGTTTGAGTGAATCTTATATCAGAAGAGAAGATCATCAAGCATAAACAAACTGGGTGCAATAAAAGTTCAACCACCGTTAGTCAATCAAATCAATATGAAAACTAAAGATAAACTATAATATCTAGTTTCCCACCAACGGGTCGCGCTAGAGCTTCTCCATCCCCAAGAAGACTTTAAATTGAGCGGCCGTAAGAGATTTCACCTAATTAGATTACTCTTCTCTCTGATAGGCGGCTTCACCAGTAACAATACAACATAGGAAGTTTACTGTCACGAAGGATTAATTTGCTAAAAATGCAAACTCAAAGTATTTATAGACAAGGAAGTTTGGACAACAAGGAGTTTCCAAAACCGAAAATATTCTCAAGATATTCGGTTTTCATAATTCCTGTGAATGCACTGTCCAAAAATAATGATCGAAATCTCCTTGGAAAATCTTTAACTAGAAAATGCACATAAGTAATTCTTATTTTTCATATATAATTAAAAACCTTAATTAAAAGATTCTTAACTTATTTAAATTCGATCTTGAGATTTACTTCCTTCTTAGTTATTAAGGAATATTTTTAGACAATAAAGGAATACACATTAATGCACGTGTTCAAAGTGTGTCGACATCTTACTCTTGCAAGTCTTTTTCCATACTTACTCACTTGAAACCGATTTACCACACTTCCAAACAAGTTTAGAATTGGTTCATATGACTTTCAAGAACTATGTGATTGATCAAGTAACACTCAATCACAAACCATGGGTGTAACAGTTCAACCAAAACAAGTTTCGGTTCTACCTCCATGTGAGTACTATGCATAGTCACACTAGATTACCAAAGATACGGCTGACTAGGTACTAGGATCGGTTCCCCACATATATTTGGCATCTAACTTGCATGCACTGCATATGTCCATAGGATCGGTTCCCCCTTTCCTAAAAACGTGTTGCACATGTTTATAGGATTGGTTCCCCTTTCTTCTATAAACCTTGCTGCACCTCATACAAGGATCCGTTCCCCCTTGTGATGTATTTCACCTCTTCATAGGATCGGTTCCCCTTTCCCAAATTTGGTCAGACACTCACAAACCCGATCATACCCCAGGTGATTACTTAATATCGGTTTCACTAATAAAAGTCATACCAATACATAAGTCAGGCCTCATGTGAATAGTTTTACCAAGAACATAAACAAGTCATGAGCGGTTATACTAATCACACATATTGGTCGATCATAAGATTTGCAATGAAGAACAACCCCAATAACGCCTGGTGATTTACTTTTCGGTTCACAACACATATCATGAACTTACTTCCTTAAAACACATGTAAAAACATTGTTTCCTAGGATGAAATCCTCACCTCATACCCATACATAATCACGATAGAATTTATACGATTATGTGGATGTCTAGTATACAAAGTTTAATGGTTAAGCAAGAAAATTCATATTGTATTCCTTAATACTATGTCTATATAGAGTGTTCATGCTTCGCAGTTTTATGTTTTCAATATGCACGACTTGAAAGATATGTTAGGGAATGAAACAGTTCAAGTCAAATATCACTAACCTCAAGTGGGAGGATGATGTTTTGGTTGTAGATCCGTACTTCTTCACTTATTCAAGTATTTTCAATACTTGTAATGTCTCACCCTAATACTTTCGAGCTAACCTATACGAAGCTGACTCTAGTACATTTAAATCAAGCGATTCTTAAGTGAATTTTGGCTCACTAAAATATGACAACCAAACTTGACATACCAACGCTTGGTGGGTTCAACTGAGCTATGCTCTAACAATCTCCCCCTTTGTCAATTTTAGTGACAAAACTCTTACAATCATATGGATAAAAAAATTACAATAATTTAGTACACATACGCTTGATTCCCGAATTCAACAACACATAACCTGCATACATTCAAACCTTAAAATACCGTGACATTATAATAACAAAGCTCATACTTCCCCTAAAGGTGATATAGGTAGATTTTCAATCCGCACATCTTTGTTATCCCAATCATATGATATATTACTCCCCCTTAGTATGTGGTTTTCCTCAATCGTTAGATAAAAGTTCAAGCACCATTGTCCTCTTACCTAGTGACACCAATCAACATAAAATTAAAACCAGGATCACCTGTTTACTCCATATATTTCTCTCCCTTTTTGTCACAAAAATGACAAAGAAACGAAAAAATAAAGGACAACACGAAAAGGATCTTACAAATCTCAAAATAGACTTGCAACCTGTTGAGTCAAGCACGAGGGTTTCACATACCATTTTTGATAACCAATATCAAAATCGAAAGTACAAAGTAATTATGTTTTGATATGTTATCATGGAAATAATTGCCCGAAGCAATTTTCCCAACTAGTTTAGAAAACCAAAAATCAACTAAGCAACTTAGTTCCTTTGCTAAACCGATTGTATAAATACAACCGCTTCATTCGTTAAGAACAAAACAAAGATAAACTCCATTTTTCTCATCAAGTTCTAATTATCCATATAACTTAGACCTTTAGATTTTAAACAAGCCAAATAATAGGTTAGTTAACTAGCATTTACTTGTTTAGGCATTCGGTTTGACTTGAATAACCGAAACCTCCACTTTGATAAGTCTAACTAAGATCAGAATTAACTCAGTTTAGCTTATCCGGAATCGAATTGGACTAATCAATTCATCCCGTAAATATATTCATTCGTTAATCCATAAATATTTCATACAAACCAATAAATCAACTTGCATAATTATTTACCTCAACCAGAAGCAATTGAAACAACATATATCATTAAAGTTCCACTATTGCGCCGAAATTTTGTAAGCTTAAACAATTGATACCATACAATAAATCAAAATAACAATTTTTTTACTTAACTGGAAGCAGTTGAAACAACATAAACATTAAAGCACCGCAATTGCACCAAAATTTCGTAAGCCTAAACGATTGATATCACACAACAAATCAAGATAACAATAGTTTTACTTTATCGAAAACAATTGAATCACACAAACATCCACACATACATAATAGAATAAACACATCAATTGTACCGACAATTTCATTTAAGAAAAAGCAATATATATATCAAATAAACATAGGCTTTTCTTAAAACATGAAAACAATTAACTAACAAGATTGTTACCTCAATTTAGCATCCACCTTCTCCAATATGATCGCATATTCTTTTTCCAGGGAGAATAGATATCGAAATACCATTATGTTGTCATCCTTATGCAAAAAAAAAAGAATAACAACAACCAACCTTTACCAGAGAAAGGTTGAAAATCGGTTTTAACAATTGCAAGAAAAAGTTGAAAACCGTCGAAACACATATGCTTTTATGCTAAACCAAAACGGATTCAACATATAGTGACTTTTTCACATATTGTTTCTATAGGAACCCCTCATGATCCTTTAATAAAGCCTACCAACATGATCTAGAACTTAATCCTTCTAAATCAAAAAGTCACCCAAACCATAAGGGTTCACAACATATTATGAGATCGAATATCAAGGTAATAAAACCGAAATCAAACATCCCATAAACATACATAGAAAATAAATAAAGCATTAAAGCACCGACTATGTAAATAAAAAAACTATGACAAGAAAAATTATAAATCAAATAACTTTATTCATAATAGTTTTATTCATAAATAGACTTATACAATCAATGAAAGAAATCAAAAATTGATGTCTATTTTTCCTTTCTCAAATCTCGTGACGATTGCTTTCAAAAAACTAGATTCAAATTATTCTGAGCACTCCCTTTTTCAGTAAATGATTTCTTCATTTCAAACAGTTGGGGATGAAGATTATCTAATACTTTTTTTGAATCCTTTATCATCAACTCATGATATCTAATGCAACCTTTAACAGAGAGAATCTATTTTCTTAGAGAATCTTGAGAATTATCATGAAGAGAAACATCATGAGTACCAGTCATAACATATGCACAGAGTGCTAAGTCATCAAGAGATGTCTTTTCTTCAGTAGAATTTTCCATTGAAATCCAAAGTCTTCTCACGGACAAGAAGAATATATAAAGGATCAGAGAATATCAATAATTTTGGTTTAAGAAAACCGAAACTATATTTACCAAAAATAGAAAGATATCTATTATTTTTCACAGACAGAATTACTTGCCCGGTTTTATGCTTCCTCATACACAGAATTTTGGGCAACAAGTGAGGATGCATATTTCAACACAATCAGTGTATGTTGAGATGAGAATTATTCCCATCATATTGAACAAAGACATCCTTAGGATGACTTATAAACACAATAGATTGTGTTTCCTTTGTTCCTTCTTTTTCTTGTAATTGCAAGAGTTTGTCTTGTAATTGCAAGAGTTTGTAATTTTCTTTTGAGATCTTATAAACTTATCAGTCTTCGAAAATCTTTGTCCCTTTGCGAAGAGCCTTGATCAATTTATTTCCAATGAGAGTTTTAGTATGATTATCTCTTCTACATGAAGATCTTATCATATTGTCTGGAAAACCTAGTTTCTGATTCTTTCGGTTTTTCATCCGATTTTTCTTGTTCAAATTTCACCATACTGATTTTATCCGAAAGATGTTTCAAAAGGTTTTCAAGAACCAAGCTTAACCTTTTATTCTCCTTAATTTCCAACTCACGTTTTTCTAAGAGTCATTTAGACTCACAGTATTCATCCTCATTAGAGTTGGCATGAAGTGCATTATAATCAGATATTTCTTCATTGGATTCTTCCTCTAGAATATCATAAATAGTGGAGACATACGCCTTATTGCACTTCTGAGTTCTTCTACTGGGATAATATTTTTCCAAATGTCCGAATCTTCGGTACTTGAAGCATTGAACTTCATTGTTATCCTTTTTATGGCAAAAAGAAACTATATCAGGAACATGTTTATTAATAGATAAAATGTCCTTAATTCGTTGCGCTAGAAGCATAATTGTTGAGTCAAGATCTTTTTCAACATGAACCTTGTCCTTTAGGCAACATTTCTCAGTTTGATTTTTCAGCAGAATTTCTTTATCAAAGATCTTTAACTTTCCTACAAGAGAGCTTCGAGAAAGTGTAGAAAGATCATTTCCTTCTATTATAGCATGTTTCTTAGACTCATATCCGGATATTAACGATCTGAGAATTTTGCATATTATTTATTTTTTAGGTATAACCTTTCCAAGGAAAAAAGATGCATTAACAATCTCAGAAAGCTTAGAATTAAACTCCTCAAAGGTGTCGTTATCATCTATCTTGAGATGCTCCCATTCAGATGAAAGGGAAAGAAGTCTAGCTTCTCTTTCAGAATCATCTCCTTCGAATATAGTCTCAAGAGTATCCCATGCTTCTTTAGAAGTTCTGCAAGCCAGTACGTGATATAAAAGCTCATGGCTAACTGCATGTATGATGGCGTTCAAACCAACAGAATTATGCATTGCAAGAATTCATTCTTCATGAGTGTAATCCGCTAAGCGTTTAAACTCTGTTTCCGAATAATCCATCGATCGTTGATATCCGTCTTCGATTAATAACCAAATATTAAAATCTCGGGATTGAAGAAAGGATTTCATATCAAATTTCCATAATGGATAGTTAGTTGCATCAAATCTTGGCAGTACGTTAACTGAATCATGCAATAGATTCATTTCTTATAGGATGGATCGCACCAAACACAGATTGTTAGATATTTTCGTGTTTGCCTGCTCTGATACCAATTGAAAAGGCGAGGGTACCCAAATATACCTCAAGCTAAAACTTTTCCTTCCTATAAGTCTTTTCTCCGAAAGTGATTGTTTATGGACTAAGTCGAGACAATGCAACACTTCGTGTGATCGTATATGGATACGAGATCGAGACAATACAACAATGAAGTATGTTTACTTGAGGTTCGGACTTAACCAAACTCAATAGGATTCACGTATCAAGTAAATAGGAATTAACTTTTGTGCAATTTACTTTAATTATAATAAAATAATTATAATGCGGAAATATAGAGTAAATGACACGGCAAGATTTTGTTTACGAGGAAACCACAAATATAGAAAAACCCCGGGACCTAGTCCAGAATTGAATACTCTCAGGATTAAGACTCTATACAAAATAAACCAACTTCGTATAATTGAGGCCAAGTAACTAAACCTATAGTTCACCTAGTTCTATCTGTATTCCCATGCCTCCAACCTGTAACCAAGTCACGTACTTGGACCAATTCCTTTGGTTCGTATTCCAAACAGTAAAGGAACAACAAATCTGATTGGTATCAAATCTATTTAACCAAGTGATATGAGTTGCATAAAGGCTCTTTTGTTTATCTTAACATAAACTATTTTTCCAGGTTCCAAGATCTATCTTATGTTCAATCACCAAAAGGTAATCTTAAGATTAAGGCAATCAATACCTCTAATCCCAAGGAAATGTATTGATGCCGATATTCTCAACTATTATATCAAAATGCCCAAAGGATAAATTAATTATATTTGGATCCACTGTTACCCAAACAAGTATTATGCACACCAAAGATTATAAAACCAAGTCAGAAATCTTCTATCTCTTCTTTGTCTTCAAATCTTCTTAGATCTTCAATAAACACCTGCACACAACTACTTGAATCTCTTCTGATCAATCACACACAAAACGGAGTCTATTAACAATGGATTATCACAAGATCGTCTTTAGATCTAACAACAGTCTAAAGATCACTGTCGAAATCTTGAATTAGTTTGAGTGAATCTTATATCAGAAGAGAAGATTCTCAAGCATAAACAAACTAGGTGCAATCAAAGTTCAGCCACCGTTAGTCAATCAAATCAATATGAAAACTAAAGATAAACCGGAATATCTAGTTTCCCACCAATGGGTCGTGTTAGATCTTCTTAATCCCAAAGAAGACTTTAAATTGAGCGGTCGTAAGAGATTTTACCTAATTAGATTACTCTCCTCTCCGATAGGCGGCTTCACCAGTAACAGTACAACAGAGGAAGTTTACTGTCATGAAGGATTAGTTTGCTAGAAATGCAAACTCAAAGTATTTATAGACAAGGAAGTTTGGAGTCCAAGGACTTTCCATAACCGAAAATATTCTCAAGATATTTTTCCATATTAACCCAAATTCGGTTTTTATAATTCCTGTGAATGCACTGTCCAAAAATAATGATCGAAATCTCCTTGGAAAATCTTTAACTAGCAAATGCACATTACTAATTCTTATTTTCCATATATAATTAAAAACCTTAATTAAAAGATTCTTAACTTATTTAAATTCGATCTTGGGATTTACTTCCTTCTTAGCTGTTAAGGAATATCTTTGAACAATAAAAGAATACATATTAATGCGCGTGTTCAAAGTGTGTCGAAATCTTACTCTTGCAAGTCCTTTTTCATACTTACTCACTTGAAACCTATTTACCACACTTCCAAACAAGTTTAGAATTGGTTCATCTGACTTTCAAGAACTATGTGATTGATCAAGTAACACTCAATCACAAACCATGGGTGTAACGGTTCTACCAAAACAAGTTTCGGATCTACCTCCATGTGAGTACTGTTCATAGTCACACTAGCTTACCAAAAATTCGGCTGACTAGGTAATAGGATCGGTTCCCCACATATATTTGTTATCTAACTTGTATGCACTGCACATGTCCATAGGATAGGTTCCCCCTTGCCTAAAAACGTGTTGCACATGTTCGTAGGATCGGTTCCCCTTTCTTCTATAAACCTTGCTGCACCTCATACAAGGATCGGATCCCCCTTGTGATGTACTGCACCTCTTCATAGGATTGGTTCCCCTTTCCCAAATTTGGTCAGACACTCACAAACCCGATCATACCCCAGGTGATTACTTAAGATTGGTTTCACTAATAAAAGTCATACCAATACATAAGTCAGGCCTCATGTGAATAGTTCTACCAAGAACACAAACAAGTCATGAGCGGTTATACTAATCACACATATTGGTCGTTCATAAGATTTGCATTGAAGAACAGCCCCAATAATTCCTAGAGATTTCCTTTTCGGTTCACAATACATATCATGAACTTACTTCCTTAAAACACATGTAAAAACATTATTTCCTATGATGAAATCCTCACCTCATACCCATACATAATCACGATAGCATTCATACGATTATGTCGATGTCTCATATACAAAGTTTAATGGTTAAGCAAGAAACTTTGTATTGTATCCCTTAATACTATGTTTATCTAGAGTGTTCATGCTTCACAGTTTTATGTTTTCAATATGCACGACTTGAAAGATATGTTAGGTAATAAAACAGTTCAAGTCAAATATGACTAACCTCAAGTGGAAGGATGATGTTGTGGTTGTAGCTTCGTACTTCTTCAAGTATTCATAATACTTGTAATGTCGTACCATAATACTTTCAAGCTAACCTATACGAAGTTGACTCTAGTACATTTAAATCAGGCGACTCTTAAATGAGTTTTGGCTCACTAAAATATGACAACCAAACTTGAATACCAACGCTTGGTGGGTTCAATCGAGCTATGCTCTAACACCTTGTGATGGAAACCAAAGATCTTGACATTTGTGGATTCATTATTTTTCATATATTAGATATAACTTCCGCTGACAAGAAGTTAGGCTACCCATGCTTGATTGAGCGTATTTGTCGCAACTTCTCCATTGAGCCTATTAGGAACTCCATTGGAACCCCCAAGCTTTTTCAGCCGTGTACCTTCAATCGAATGAAGGAATATGCTTGAAAAATACAAAGGCGTGATACAATTGATGGCTCGAGTGATCCTTCTACGAAGCTTCTTTTCCAAATTTACAAAGGTATTTGAAAAAGCGCGGGTCTAACAACCACACCCAATATTTCATTTGGCAATCTGTATGGAAGAAACTTCAATATAATCTCAAGAATAAAAACTCAATTGAGAAATAATATTAAATAGATTTATCTCCTTCTCAACACAATCAATAGTTAAACAAAAGCAAGTCCGTAAACTTGATTTTAGTGTGAGGTTTCTTGAAACAAGCTTTTGTGATAATCACAACCTATTCAATATCCACCGTGTGTAAACCTCTTTAAGCAACAATCACTAAAGGAATATTTCAACATGGTGTCCACTTGAAACAAAGTTAGTCTGGACTGGTCTAACAATATGAAAATAACAAAAACAATTATTCAAGATCAATCAAGTCTTATCCAACAAACAAGGTTGGATTTAACAACTATGATTGATTAACGTACAACCTGTATTATTTCAATTATATAAATAAAATATAATGCGTAAAAAAATAACAAAGACACCAGAAATTTTGTTAACGAGGAAACCGCAAATGCAGAAAAACCCCGGGACATAGTCCAGAATAAACACACACTGATTATAAGCTGTTACACCAATTTTCTACTACCTATTCAGACTAGATGTAATAACTTCTTCAACACAAATAGAACTCCTAGCAGAACACAGATTCTCTTTAGGAATTCTTCTCCTTAATCTTCTAGCAGAATCCAAGGCTCTCTTTAGAAGATACAATAACACGATTGATAATATTTGATATTTTGTTTGCACAAAACACCAGTTTGATTTCCCTTTAGATATAAATCAAGGTTTTGGAAATCTTGTAGATTAGGATTTTAACTTACAATCAGTATGCGTACTCACAAGAAGTCCGTGAACCTGATTTTCGAAAGTGAATTTGGGTGATTCCAAAGATCAATTTCCAAGTTAAGAAAACCCTAATAATTCTACAACAAGAACAACTAGAATAAATCTAGAGATATCTTGTTTAAAACTTCAAAAGGATTTTTATGAGATACCTTAATCAAAGTTTTCTTTCTAGCTTCAGGTTTTGACTAACAAGTCTTGGTATACGATCGAAAACTGAAATCTATCATAACCTAGGTTTATGATCAACAACTCTTGAATGGTTTTATATCAGAAGAGAAAACCTTAGAATAGATAAGAGGTGAAAAACCTAGATTACAAGTTGTATAATTAATCACGAAGATTTAATCCAACTTGGCTTTGTGATCAAAGACTTTTATCTCACTCTTGTATACAAAGACTTTTATCTCACTCTTGTTCACGAAGAACAGAAGACGTGGAAAACAACCTGCAGAGCTTACGCCAATTTTCCAAAGGGGATGAAAAACCTGTAAACTGACAAACTCCATATTTATAGTGAAACATAGCTTGAAAACTAAGCAAACCTATTTTCCCTTTTCAAGACTCTCCTAATTTTGGGAGTCTTTCCTAAGTTACAACTCTTACCAAAATAAATAAATAATTAATTAATTAGAAAATATTGTATTTATGTGAATAAATCACAAATTAAATTAAGAAGGAATCACAAACACTTTAATATGGTAATCAAATATGTTTGGAGTAATAGCTAACTTGCCTAGATAAGGAAACATCACCAATTTGACCAAAAATGCCTTTTAGTCACTAATTGGGCCCAAGTCCGTGAATTGTTACAAACAGTCCATGGATTGTTTCCTACTAACAAACTGTAACAATTACAACAACACTTATAATTGTTACTTTAGTAAATCACTCATAACTTCTTCGTTATAACTCGGAATTGAGTGATTCTTGGCTTGTTGGATTCGCAAGCTCATTAAATATAACATGAGATACTCTATAGGTATAGAGGTTATTGTCACCAAAGTCATGAATCAAATAACCTCAAGTATATATATATATATAAATGTACATTTACTGTCATTGGAATTGTTCCATAGAGTGAGCATTTATCTTGATAGATTAGAAAGGTAGAATTGAACAAGAATACAAATGAAATCAATCGCATACCTTTGTTGATGAAGTACTTGTTGATGTCTTCTTGTAGTCTTCAATCTTCATCCTTTAAGGATAGCTTCGATTCAACTTCTTAGACCTAATCTAGTCTGAAACTATCTTTAGTATGCTAAATCAAGAATGCATTTTGGAAACTAAAATTGACAACTAACTTGACATACCAACGCTAGTGGGTTCAACCGAGCTATGCTCTAACAATATTTGTAAGTTGAATACCAAAGTAAGTTGTGTTCAAGAACAATTACTTTTGATTGCTACAAAGTTCCCCGATATCAAAGAAGACATGGACAAGGTTCGTTCCACCCTCATGGTCTCCGAAGATGAAGATGATGAGTAGTTTCTTGCACTTCTTTTTATTGGTGTCAAAATTGTTTTTGACCTTTTTCTAGGAAAATTTTTAAGAGAATTTTTTTTTTTTTTTTTTAAGAAGGATTACTTGGTTTGGAATAGCCATTATTATGAGTACACATAGCTATATCCAACGTTTTCATCTTGCAATATTTTTAGATTTATTTATTTAAATTCTAAAGTTGATTTGGAAGATGATGATTACAGTATTAATCTTTATGGTTTTATAAATTGCAATATGTTATGGGATATGTGTGTTTGCGTCCGTGAACTATTATTGTCTCATACGATGTCAAAAGTTATCTCTTTTATATGTTGATATGCAAGTATTGATACAAGATCGATGAACTTTTGACAAACAAAAGTTAAGCCTATTATGTCATTCATTGAAAAGTTAAGCCTATTATGTCATTCATTGATGGAAGATATGTTAAAATCTTTTTCTTACCAATATTATGTCTATTGTATGTCATCGTTCAAATAGTGATGGAAAATAGAATGAATCCTTGTCTATGCCGTAATATTGATCTTCCCTGATCCATATTTTATGTATATACTGTGTGGCTCCATATGTCTTCTTGTGTGAGTATTTCCAACTAAACTAATCATAGATTCGTTTGAGGTTATTTTGGTTGAGTATTCTGATTAAAATAATCATGGGTTCTCTTGTGGTTAGTTTAATTGAGAATTTTGGATACAAAATCATTTTTGTGGTTTTAGGTGTACAAAGAAATCCTTCTTTTCTTGTTAAAGTAAGGTCGCTCTTGTTGTTCTTTCGGGAATAACATCAAATGGGGGAGAGTTCTTTTGAACTTGCGCTTAATTTCCATATCTTTGTGGGGAGTGCGGCTGTGGAATTTTTTGGGGGTTATCTTGTATCTTTATAAAATCCTTGATGAATACATTTAGCTTCGGCTTTATGATTGCATCTAAACAAAGTTGATATGTACTTTTCTTTGGTCTTGAAGCGTCTCCGTGAAAATTTCATTAGGATCCCGTTTTCGTACCTTTGCCAATTTTATTGACAAAAAGGGGGAGAATTAATATGTAGTTCACACTACAAATACATATGGTTTTCGGATCATTATATAAGGGGGACTGGTTTTCGTGTTGAGACGAAAGTATTGACTAAGGGGGAGTGATACATATCACCATGGTATTGTTGTCAAAGTTGTGATATAAGAACTTAGATACTGTGTAATAATACTATGACACTGTATAACAATGATCGAGAACTTTTGTTTTCTCATTGTTATGGCTACGGATCTTCAACAACTATTATGCTGAACTGAACATCTATGGAATCATGGGAGTACTTGGAAAAGACGAAGTTTTCAAGTAATATTGAAGCACCAAGGAGATCAAGCATGTGGACGAGAAGCTACAAAAATTTATCTATTTTGTAATCCATATGTATTGATAGTTTTGTCACTAAAATTGACAAAGGGGGAGATTGTTAGAGCATTGCTCGGTCGAACTCGCATGCATTTCTATCTCAAGCATGTTTGTCAATATTAGTGATCAAAACTATATGTCTTGATTTCTAGTGTACTTATGACTAAGTCTCGGTCTAGGATAGTTAAGTACAGTTGAGCTCCAGACTCCATGGAGATTATCTTATAAATACGAAGAACTGCTCAAGGAACCAGTGGAACTTCATCCGACTAAAAGGTATGTGGAGACTTGAACTTATCTATCACTCAAAATTCTACTATATCTCATACTCTTGAGACAAAAGTCGTAGAAGTATGATAGTTTTCATACATACACAATTTCTATTTCGAGCCGAGTTAACTCGCCTATATTTTTCTCGAAATATGTGTTGGTAAGCTTTTGCTTTAACCATTTTCATATTTACCCTTGATGAAAGTCATGATGATATTTCAATCTTAAAAATAGCTTTGATGACGATAGTCGTGAATAATGATTGTTATAACATTATAAAAGAATGTTTCAATGATTGAAATGTAGAGTTGAGATTACCTAACCAACTATGGATATAAGCATATATAGTGTGTTCGCACATTAGTGTATAAATACATGTGCCAGAAACCAAGTGCGTGCATACGGTATTGGTGAAGGAGACAGGTTACCAACGGAAGTTTTCGAACCAAAAATTTCTGCTGAGTTTGTAAGTTTGCAAACTGTTAAACAAGTCACCTTAGGTACGCGTACCTGTACGTGTACCCACGGAAGTTTTCAAACCGAAAATTTCTGTTGAGTTTGTAAACTCAAATTCGGTATCTATGGTACATGTACCCGTACGCGTACCCAAGCTGGTTATATCTCTCAAATCAGAAGTTCATGAACTTAAACAATAAATCAATAAGGAACGAAATCTTTGCAAACCTGGCTATATTGTTTATGAATTGATTCAAGTAAATCAAACCGATTTTGTTTTAATTGTGTCTATGCATAAAGATCTAAGCAACTGAACAACTCTTCAACTAGTTCTTATGAGTCATGTGAACTAGTTATGAGAAAGATGAATATGGTTAATATGAAAGTGCTCATATGGCTAACCATTGGTTAACTATTTGTGAACCAACCAAATGTACACTTTTAGGTACGGTTACTCAAATATAAATGAATACATTTTATTTATGTGTGACAAGCTAAGTTTTGATCTAACGGTTGAAAGATATTAGCTTGGATAAATCAGGTTTTTCATCTAACAGTGAATATTAAATGCTTTGTTACCAAGATAACTTAGATTGCAAACCCTGATTTGAAAACTATATTAAGGAGACATCTAACAACTGTAAAAAATAATCCCTACACCTCCTGTATGATACTAGTTGGTTTTGCTAGAGTCGATTCTCCTTTAACCGTAGGTTTCTTCTCGAGACCCTGTCGGTTAACGATTTAAAGACTTCATTGGGATTGTGAAGCCAAATGAAACTACTTCTCTTGTAGTTGAGCGATCTGATCTTGCCATTTTATATCGTACAAGTTCAATTGAATAATTGGCTTGAGATTATATCTCTTATAGGGCAAGATAAAAAGAAATCACAAACATCTTCGTCTCATCGTTTGTGATTCCGCAATATCTAGTTTCCCTACCATATGATTTAGATTATTGTGAGGTGATTGATAATTATAGGATGTTCTTCGGGAATATAAGTCTAGGTTATCAATTAGTTCCTGTTCACTTTGATTTTATCAAAAGACAGAACAAAACTCGTAAGTTTATCTGTGGGAGACAAATTTATCCATTATCGTAGACTTTTCTGTGGAATACAGATTTGTTTATTAAAGTCTTCGACTTTGGGTCATGGAAACTCTTGGTTGTGGGTGAGATCATCTAAGGGAATCAAGTGTGTGGTATCCTACTGGGATCAGAGATAAAAGGAGCACAACTGTACCTTGAATCAATGTGATATTTATTAGGGTTCAACTACAGTCCAGACCGAAGTTAGTTTGTAGTAGGCTAGTGTCTGTAGCGGCTTAATACAGTGTCTGTGTTTTCATTCTGGACTAGGTCCTGGGGTTTTTCTGCATTTTCAGTTTCCTTGTTAACAAAATTTCTGGTGTCTGTGTTATTTCTATTCCGTATTATATTTTGTTATATAATTGAAATATCACAGGTTGTGCGTTGTATAGCTCAATTATGAAATCCAACCTTTGGTTGTTGATTGGAAATTGATTTATCCTTGAATATTGGTCTTTGGTACCATCCAAGTTTATTTCTCTTGCATTTGATAAAGACTCGCAGATTTCTATTTGCTTGAGTATAGATCAAATCGAGAGATAGAGATATTAACTCCTTGATATACTTTTTTATTAAGATTGAGTATGACTGTCTAGTTGATACTCTTAAAATTGTATTAGAGTTAGTCCATACAGATTGCTAATCGAAATATCGGGTGAGGTTGTGAGACCCCCGCTTTTTTAGGTTCTAAGAGCAATTTATGTCAAGAATAAAGATCTTCTTGCAGAGGACACTTCAAAGAAAATCTCTTCTTGGGTGTGGCAAAGTATCAAGTATGGTCTACAAGTAGTGAAGCAACATTATATCTGGTAAATTGGTGATGGCGGGTCCATTAAATCTCTTAATCATAACTGGTTTCCTAACTCCAGTTAGAATACATGTGGAGATAGAAAAGTTTGGAACACTCAACTTCTAAGTCAGATTGAAGAGATTATGTTAATCAAAATACCTGCAGAAGGGCAAGATAAATTAAGATGGTCTCTTACCTATTGTGGAGCTTTCACCACCAAATCAGTGTACAATGAGCTTTCTATGAATAATATAGGAGTCTTTAACCTAACTCAAATGGATGGTAAGGGATGGTTAAAGATGTGGCATATGGAGGTACCTCATAAAATACAAATGTTCTTGTGGAAATGGTGCCATGATATTCTACCAGTTAAACAGAAATTATTCAATAACAAAAATAGAATGGAATAGATGTGCCCTATGTGTAAAAATTCTGAAGAAACACGCACACACCTCCTCTCCATTGTCAATTTGTTGAAGTTACCTGGTTTGGAGTCTCTGTTGCCCTTATGCAATCTCTAAAAGCCAGTAAAAATCTTACAGAGTGTATAGTTTCTTGGTTCTGCAATAACAATTTTGTGGAAGCTAAGAACAAAGATTTGGCTTGTCTTGCAGCCTGCACACTTTGGCACATCTGGAAATCCAGATGTGGGAAAGTCTTTGATAATAAAATACATCATCCTACTAGCATCATTTATAGGATTTATAGGATCAGAATATTGTTACAACAATATTCTGTGAAATAAACAACAGATCTGCGACACATCATTAATAAGCAACAGTTCTGCGATATATCAAGGTGACGTAAGAAATGACATGTTGGATGAAAACGACAGAAACTTGAGAAGAGCGTGACATTTTCACGATGAATCGATTAAGCCTACGAAATATTAAGGCGGTGCCACCTGCGATTTATCGCATGAGCTTAGATCCGAAATTAAAGGGAATCTTAGCTGTAAATGAGCTGTAATCCACTATGTAAATGCCTATATAAAGGAAACGAATAGTTCCAGAAAGGGTGATGAATTTTGGAGGGCTAGGAAGATTTTTAGGAGAGAGAAAATATTTATCAAGTGTTTTGTGTTCTTGATCTTTGTAAAATTCCTTAAGATCATATTAATGAAAAAGTGTCTTTAATCTTCAAGTTATGTCATAAATATTGATAAATTCTTGAATAGGGTGTAGTGTGGGAATTCCTGCAACTACATTTTGGCGCTTGAGCTTCAGGGAGGAATCAATTTTAGAAATTTCAAATTACAGCTTTGAAGATTTGAAGAAATTATTAGAATTGAAGAAATGGCTAGAAGGAGAAGAAATACATCAGAACCACCAACAACAGTGAGAAGAAGTAAAAGAATTGCAGGGGAAGGAACAGGTGAATTGGAAGGATCTTTAAGGATCAGATCAAGAAGAAGTAGAGTGAGAAATGGAGCAGAAAAATCAATCCAACCACCGAATCAACCAACACGAGCACAAGATAGAAATCTGGATTATGATAGAGTAAGTGTGCATACTTGGAGGTCGGATTCGATAGAAGAAGCGGAAAATCAAGAAGAGGAAAGAAATCAAGAAATGGATAGAAGACTAATTCATGAAGAGCATGAAGTAGTAGATGATTTGAGACAAAGGACACAGGAAGAAAGAAGATTAGAGGAAGAAAAACGTGCCAATCTTACAAGGCAATCATGAATTAAGAATGGAAAATTTGATGTTGCAAAATAGAAGATCGAGAAGCAGCATGAGATCAAATTCAAGATCATATAGAGAAGAAACAAGACAAAATCTCCATATACAAAATATTGGCGAGAATTTGATAAATGATCGTTACATTCCACGTGGTGAAACTTTAGACATTAGACATAATCAGGATGAGGGAGAAAATCAAGAAGAGAGAAGGAGAATGTTACGTGATGAAGAGATTCGAAGAAATCGCAGAATAATCGAAGATGATATTGAGAGGCATTATATTGAGCAAGTACATTTAGCAGGAGAAAGAGAGAGATTGCGAGCGGAAGTAGAAGAACAAGAAATTCAAACAGCGTTGCGTCAGAATAATCATGATAATCGAGAATGACGACGTGCGCAAAATCGTAATAATGATAATCTCAATGAGGAATATGAGAGAATTCGCAGAGACATAGAAAGGAAACGAAGAGAAACAATAAGGGATGAGGAAATTCGCGGAGAAGAGAATGAAAGAAAAATTAACTTACAAGAAGAAGAAAATCGCAGAAGAAGGCAAAACCAAGATGTTGGAGAAGAAGCGTGAAACATCGCAAGACAAGAAAGGCATGAACGCAGACGAAGAGAGGCTGCGTTGAAAAGGCCAATGGAGCAAAATTCTGATAGGAATGAACAAATCTTGCGATAATTAGCAGAAATGAGAGGAATGATAAATAACAGAAGAGAAGGAGGAAAAAGACAACTTGATAAGGCAATCAAAGAAGCTGCGAAAACTCCATTTACTCAAGAGGTACAATTAGGAGGGATACCTCCAAAATGCAATTTACCGGTATTGACCAGTATATTTGATGGGACTACGTGTGCTGTCCAACATATCAAAGCTTATATTCGATGTATGCTACAATGGGAGAACCATGATGTCGTTTTGTGCAAATATTTTGCGTCAAGTTTAACTGGCGAAGCACTGAAGTGGTTTGAAAGTATTCCCAAGAATACAATAACTTCGTTCATGCACTTGAAAACTACTTTCTTAGGAGCATACATCAGCAATAACTTTACGCAACCTGGAATTGAAGATGTGTTTGGATTGAAACAGAGAGTTGGTGAAAGTTTAAAGCACTTAACGATAAGATGGAGGACAATGTGTAGTGAAATGGCAGGAAGAGTAGATGAAATATATCTCATCTTATCCTTCATAAATGCTATGTTTGCTACGAATCTATTATACATCTAGGTCTTCAGAGTTAAAAACACAATTACCATGACAGAGCTGCGAGAATTGCAAGAAGAATATATTGCTTTGGAGGAAAAACAAAATGAGATGGAGTCTTATCTAATTCACACAGGCACAAGTTTAGCTGCAGCAAATGGAAGTTTGTTATCAAGGATGATTAATACAGTAGCAAGTACTTCCCACCCGCGAGAGAAAATGGAGACTGATAATCAACATAAGATAATAGCAATGGGGAGTAGAGATCAGGAGGAATTGGAAAATGAGAGAAATTTTTATAATCGCAATAACAATAATAAGGTCCCAAGGTTTGATCAACCACAGGAGACTTATGGTGGACAGAGGCAGAATTATTCAAGAGAGAAAAGAGGTCAGAGGAACATGTGGGAAGACATTAAATTGCCACCTTTAAATACCGGTATAGACAAGATTTGGGAAGCGATTATTCTGATGGAGAATATACCCTCACCCTGGAACATGGAGAAAGAACCACATCCTAACAACCAAAATCAAGAGTTCTGTCCTTATCATCATTTTCATGGCCACTCTGTGCATAATTGTAGAAATGTAAAAAGAATTATTTTGCGAATGATTGAACAGGGTAAATTAAATCATTTTCTAGCAAGATGTTTACAACCGTAACAATTGCCGCAAGCACCAGAAATTCGCAGAGTTAATGTTTCAAAAGAAGCCGAAACATTTGTCATTGAAGTAGGAGCTACATCAAAAAATCTATTTTGCAATTCAATTGTACATTCGCAGAAAACGATAGAGGATTTCCATGACAATGTGCTAAGCAGAGTATTTGCAAGGGATATAGAGGGAAGAGAGGTGATGAATATTGCGAAGATTTCTCCGTTAGAAGAATGGCAGAAACAAGTTATTTCTTTTTATCATGAAAGAGATACCAGAGCCTGGGAAGATGCATGACAACCCATTGGTGGTGAAGTTAGAGATAAATCCAAAATACAGAGAATAAGGAGAAGAAGATGATGGTGACGCAGCAAATGATTCTTGGGCAATAGATAAAGTTTTAATTGATACTGGTAGCTCGGTAGACATTTTATTTTATCATACATATCGCACAATGGGTGGAAGAGATGATGAGTTAATCCCTTCAACTTACAAGATCTATGGTTTTAATGGCACTGCAAACAAGCCAAAAGGAGAAATTACTATGGAAATTCAATTGAACAAGATATCTTCAAAAATCAAGTTTTGTGTAGTGGATATAGAATCTCCTTACAATGACTTAATTGGAAGGCCATGGCTCCATGGGATCTTGGGCATAGCATCAACATATCATCAATGCATAAAGTTTCCACATCCTCATGGTATTGGGATAATTAAAGGTGATTGGTTTGAAGGCAAAAAATGTTATGAAGTTGACATTAATACTTGCGAAGAAAGAAATGCTCGAAATCGTAATTGGCAACATAACAGGAGAAAAACTCATAGAGCTGAAAAATTGACGGTGGACAATATAGAGTTGTGGGGAAAGGATATATTAAAAGAATAGTTTGTCCCAAAAGAATCAATAGTGATTAATCATGCGAATATGGGAAAAAGTTGAAATCTTCATTCTTCGCAGGAGAACAAACAAGTATAAGGTGTTGCGATAAATCAAGTATAAAGAAATTGGCGAATAATCATTCGTCACAGAAGAAAAGAAGTGCAACAGTATCATTTTGCGGGAAAAAAAAAATTTGCTCAAAAATAAGAATTTTTCTATTATAAGAAAAAGATGATGATTTCGAATCATATATAAGAATTTTTAATGCAAATGCATAAGACAGGCGAAAATCGCCTAAAAATATATAATAATGGGACGAACTTTTATGGCGTACACCTTAGTTCGCGGATCCTATTTCGTAAGAGGCAATGTCCTTAAAGTGCGTCATAAGGGGGGTATCTCTTTGCATGGCTATGGGAAAGGCTATACCGCTGCTGGAACCTAGTTATGGAGAATTGGGATTATAGAAAATCCATCCGGGAGAAATAACTTGGATTCCCAATTATATAAGGTTATACCCTGGTTGGGCGCCCGAGAGTTTATCCTAAGGAATGCAACGTATGATCAAGGCGCCGAGGTACACAGTTGAGCTGTGGGTGCCTGGGATGGATGAACCTACCCTGGCCATCCACGGCAAGTCTTGGCTTACGATGTGTTCGGCCCGAAGAAAACCCCACTTAGGGTGAAGTCTTGTAACTATAAGCCATATAAGGCATAAAGGACAAGACTGCGAAATCAACTGGTTGTTGGTAGAACCGGATGGAAAAGTGCTAGTCTTGTATGGCCGATGTATAATCCTTGAAGGGGCAGCCAGGGGGAGAGATAAGGGCGATACCCTCCATTAGGGAGCTGTGTATCAAAAAAGACGGCAATGTCATGGGACTTTATATTCACAAGAATATTTAGGCCCGTCGTATTGTCGCGTGACACATACAACAATGTCATGGGACTTTATATTCGCAAGATGAGATGAATGGGTTTTTGCGATAAGATCAAAAGATGAAATAAATGAAATTAATAATAAGAGGATATAAATCGCAAAGACGTCATGCGATTTCATCGCAAAGACGGCAATGCCATAAGTCTTAAAAAGCAAAGAGAGATTAATCTCACAAGGTGGCTTAGATTTATCATATTGTCGCAAAGATTAAAATTAAAATGATAAGGCAAGATCAAGGGATTATTACACGTAAAAGTAAGAATGTCCTGCGATCTTGTCGCATAAAAGTGGCATAATAAGACCTTTAACTAGGAAGGCGAAATAAGACCACAAGCAAAATTATATCTGTGAAGCATATAACAGATTCTACGCAGAAATATTTGCGATAATTCATTTATCATATTGCAGATTAATAACAAGAGGCAAGTATGGGAATGATGCATAGAATGGTTAGTATTGTTATTCATCATTATATGATAAATTCATATAAATAACAGACAGATAGAAGCAAAAAGGGAATTTATATATTGAAAAATATCAGGAGTTGCAAATACCTTGCAGAAAGAGTATTACAATTTGTCGCAGACAATTATCGCAAGAAAGAAAGAGAGAAATACAGGAGAAGATCAAAAAGAAAAAACAAAACTATTGAGATTTATTTTCATCTTTATCTTCATCTTCGTCTTCATTATCTTCATCGTTAGTTCCTTCTTCATCTTCGCTTTCATTCTCATATATATCAGCCTCACTGTCAGAAATAACTGGTACTTCAGAACTGGCTGGGATATTCTCCAAGAGACAAGGATATAGACTAAGAGGAAGATCATTATCTTTACAAACTTTCTCAATAGCATTATTGCGAACGGTGAGAATATTATTACGCAAATTGGAGTTGGATATCTTTATTTTCTCTCGCAGTCTAGAAATTTTATCATTGCGGGAAGCAAGATTTTTCGCAAGACCACTATTTTCTTCTTCAAGTTCTGCTATCCTTGTGGAATGTTTTTCTTCAGATTCTGCGATGATAAACAACAAATTAGAAATTTGTTGAAAATCTACAAAAAGTATGAAGATGTTAGAGGATCAATAAATAACTTTCTCTATCATGAATCATTTCTTGTATCAAGGTTGCTTGCTCGGTATGAAGACTGACATCTATTTCTAAGTTTTTCCTAGCATTATCGAGAATTGCCGCAGCCCATGCGAATTCATCATCACTTTGAATGAGAAGATGGGAACGAATTTGTTTTTCTCTTTTAAGAAGTTTAATATTTTCATCCTTAAGTCTATTTCTCTCAAGTTCAGTATCAACAAGGGTATTGCGAAATTTTGATAGAGCTTCAGCGCCTTGAAGAGTAATGCGTTCTTTATCCTTCTCAAGTTCACTCTTCTTGGCTTTTAAGACTATGATTTTTTCTCTAAATTCATCTCTGCAAGTCTTTAAACTATTGGACATACTCAAGGTAGATCTATAGTCCATTCTCATAAGGGAAACATGATGTTTAAGCTCATCAAGGGACATAGTATTAATTTTTTCGTCTGAATAATTATTTAAAGCGTCATTAAGACGCTGAAGAAGAGTGGTTTCATCTATGGGTTCATCAAAAGAATTGAGAATAAGAGCTTCATCAGTAAGATTATAGGCATCTGCAAAATGGTTGCTCAAATAAGCTATAAAATAGCGAGAATGAAGAAAAGTAAAAAAAAAATTAAAAAAAATTAAAGAGAGAAAAGATTTATACCAATAATTTGTTTGCAGAACTTTTCCTTGTCAACTAATTTCTGTTGAAGAACTTCAACTTCTACTTCAAGCGATTTGTTTTTATTAAGGAGCTCAATATTTCCAGATACTTCCAATTGCTTGCATTTTTTGCGAAGAAGGGATATTTCAGCTTCATATTGTTTATTTCTCTCACGAAGTTTCGTAGATTCAGATTGTGAATCAGTAAGCCTTTTCTGCGATGTTGATAATCTATTTTCTAATTCTGAAGCAACAGAAAAAGAAGCTCTAGTCTGCGACAGAAAAGAGAAAATGAGTAAGGATAAGTAAAAGATCTTCGATACACATGATAAATGTAAAATTTACTACAAGAAAAATAAAGGAAAGGGGCATACCAGCGAAGTTAGCGCGTGAAGAAAACTTGAGTCGATAAATCTGGAAACTCCTTTAAGATCTTTATTATTAGTCAATATTGAAGCATCGCAGATTTTCGAGAGATAATCGCAAGTACGAGTGATATCATCCTCACCAACACCTTGCATGGTATTCCTAAAAATATTTGATAATTGATCCATTGGAGTCTCAGGATGAGAGAAACCCATCGCAGATCTAATTCTTGTAGAAGAAAAATGTGTTGAAGTGCCCACAGTGACGTCATGGTTTACCCCATCATTTTCTTCAAGTTCATTATCCTTTTCAGCGATAATAGGAGTCTCTCTAAGTGGAAGAAGTGGTTGAGTTTTTCTTCTCTTCTCTGGAGGACCGTCTGTGTTTTGATTTTTATTGCGGCGAGGGGAAGCACCAGAATTTTCATTTGGAGTTAATACTCTTTTGCCTTTATCTTTGGCTTCAACCACCGCGACAGATGGAATTTCCTTGAAAACAATCACACATAAAGATAAGAAACAGGGGCAACAATATATTGACAAGGGTTATAAAAGAATGTTTCTTACTTCATCTGTGAAGGTTTTCAAAATTTGTAGGAGATTGGGATTCCCAGTACTAGCGTAACTAGCCTTCATTTTTTCAATATGATAAAAGATATTTCAATAATTAGTAAGAATAATATATTTAACTAAATTTGCTAATAATGATAAACTTTGCGGGATATACCTCAGAGTTCTTTTCAGGCCAATTAAAAACCCAAGGACGATACGACGCAAGATTTGAAAGATCCGCAGAAATATCAAGAGTGCCAAAAATATATGGACCTTCAAGGAGGAGAGGAAATTTGCACCACTTGTCATCTTTTGAGAAGCGTGGACCTTGGTTTTTACTTGAATGATAATCTATATCTTGCATAAGAATTTTATCTTTCGCAACTTTTTTATCCTTATTTAAACGAACTGCCCAACACGTGCTCTCTTTCTTCATGTGAATTACTTGATAATTTGCAAAGAAATCCTCCACTGTATATTTCGCTGGAATAATTGGGATATCTTTAAAATCAGGATGTCTCGCAGAATCAGGATAGCGAGATCCTTTACCAGCTCCATGAGAGGCATATTCAAGAATGAGACGAATACAATCTCCACTTAACTGGTAGATTGCTCGTGAAAGTTTGGCATGAGAAATAATTTTATAAAAAAGATGGAGTTTTGGGTCATAAAGAGGGATAGGAAGGCCAGCTTCTAATTGACCTAGCGAAATAAGGATCTTCTCATTAGAAGAAGGAAATCTTGAAGCTAGATCAATGGAGAGGTCAGAGTCTGAAGATTGACCAGGGATCTCAGAAAGTACAAAACCTAAAGTTTGAAGCTTCTGCTGGTGTTTTATTAAAGTGGGTTGACCTAATTTTTTAGCAGGGGCCATTTTTTAGTATGGGAATGATGATTTAGATGAAGAAGAATAAGGAAATAAAATCGGAACAGTAATAGATCCGGAATTTGCGGAAGAAGACGAAGAACAGTAGAGTTGCAGAGAAAAAGTAAAGAAGAAAAGAAAAAAGAGAGAGTAAAAAGAAGAGGGGAGATTAGCGAAGAATATATTTATAAGGAAAGAAGATTCTCGAGAACATCAATGCATTTAATGAAGAAAAGACATGAATGGTCAGAATTCAACGGTTGAAAAAAGACGTGTCAAGGGATAAATGAGAGAAAAAACACGCGTAGAATATTTAGCGATGGATGCAGAGACGTGTCAGAATGAAGGGAATGTGAAAAGACAAGGAGTTGCGTCAAATCAAGAAACTTAAGTTCTCATGATCTTTACCTTCTTCGCAGAAAAGATATGAGAAGAGGCAAGATGTAGGATCAGAATATTGTTACAACAATATTCCTGTGAAATAAACAATAGATCTGTGACACATCAATAATAAGCAACAGTTCTGCGATATATCAAGGTGACGTAAGAAATGACATGTTGGATGAAAATGACAGAAACATGAGAAGAGCGTGACATTTTCACGATGAATCGATTAAGCCTACGAAATATTAAGGCGGTGCCACCTGCGATTTATCGCAGGAGCTTAGATCCGAAATTAAAGGGAATCTTAGCTGTAAATGAGCTGTAATCCACTATGTAAATGCCTATATAAAGGAAATGAATAGTTCCAGAGAGGGTGATGAATTTTGGAGGGTTAGGAAGATTTTTAGGAGAGAGAAATTTTTTATCAAGTGTTTTGTGTTCTTGATCTTTGTAAAATTCCTTAAGATCATATTAATGAAAAAATGTCTTTAATCTTCAAGTTATGTCATAAATATTGATAAATTCTTGAATAGGGTGTAGTGTGGGAATTCCTGCAACTACAGGATTAGGAATTGCATAAATTCTTTCTCTTACTCAGGCAGTCTGTTAATTTAAGTGATAAAAAGTTAATGACCACTGGAAGAAGCCTCCAGGAAACTGGATAAAATTAAACATAGATGCCTCAGTTAAGGGTAAGAATACTAATGCTGATTTTGCCTTAATTTTTCGTGATCATACAGGAAAGTTCTTAGGTGCAATGGCATACTCAGCAGTATCCAGGGACATAAACCAAGATGAGGCCTTAGTTCTTCTTCAAGCTCTCAAATGGATCAAGAAGTTAGGATTTAAACAAGTAATCGTTGAAGGGGAAAACTTGGATGCGGTAAATTGCTGTAATGGAAAAGTCAACAACTTTAAATGGGAAGATCAACAAATTCTATTAGAGTGTCACTCTTTGCTTGATAGTTTAGAGTCCTATGTAGTTTCCTTTCAAAGAAGGTTGTGTAACCATGCAACTAATAAGCTTGCAAAGTTTGCTAGGACTAGTGTTTATTTTCAAACTTGGTGGGATGAACCTCCCAATATCATCAGTCAGGCTCTAGTGCAGGATACCCTTAATGGTAATTCCTGAAGGTTGTGTTTGTTCTTGTTTTTTAGGTATGTTCTGTACTTTGTTCTTCTTTTGGTGTTTGGTGTTTGTTGTTTGAGTCTTGTTTATACTGGTTCTTTTTTTATTAATATATTTTCACTTCAAAAAAAATAATAAAATAATAAAAATTACTTGATGATAGTATCTGTAAGATGTACTATAGCTAGTTGTGTTTTTTTTTGTAAGATTTTGGGTTCTCCTTAAACCCGACGGAATGTGTCAAAACTAAAAAAAAAAGTTATTTTTAGGGGCCGGAGAGGGTTGCTCTAGGATTCAAATGTCCATAAAATGAATATGGGGAGACCTAATACGTAGCAAATGTTGAAATTATTTTTTGACTAGTCTTATTACCATGTTACTCTTCTTCCATAACTAAATCTTACAGGGGTATACTAGATCAGAATTTATATGGATAAATATAGATTATAGATTTGCCTGGATCTAGTGGATGTATAAGGATATATGAGGTTTCTTTAAAGAATCATGGATTCTTATAGATATATAATTTTGGATTATAATGGATTGAATCTGGATTTATATGGATTGAAATAGATTTTCAAATACCAAAAAATTTCTTAAAAGAAATATTGCAGTATATAAAAGAACAAAGAGCTTCGTCTTATATAAATTCCAGGTCACATTCCAATTTAAATGACAAAGTGTAAAGTGATAATTTAACATATGGAGATGAACGAGAGTAAATATAAATTCTAGAGGAGAAAATGAGCAAGTTAACGAAGGAGAAGGCTATTTTTTAAAAGAGAAAAACATGACAAGCATCATCTTATAAAGAACGCGCAATTGGGGGATATGCATTCTAATTGGGGAATATTGATTACTTCCCCCACCCCATGGTTTCTACTAAGGGGTGACCATTTGGTATGAAAGTACCAAAATACCCTTTGGTTAATTAAAACACTTTATGAAAAGACTTTTATACCCTTTCTCCTAAAACATTAAAATCAAAAACCAAATTCATATATCCCCAATTTCTAACACTAGTTCCGGCAGTCCTTTAGGTTTAGGTTTTCGGAAAAAAAAATTCTTCACTGTTCTTCATTGTTCTTCAACCGTTCTTCGTCGATTCACAAATTTCTTCGTCGATTAACCTACCCGAATCATAACCATGCCTCCACGAAAGAAACCAAATGCCCCATCAAACTCAAAATCGATTGGTGAAGAGAAATTAAAACTTAGACTTGCTAAGATTGCTCAAGAGCAAGAAGAAGAAGAAGAAAAGCAAACTTGGACAATCAACCGCTCGCAATTATGGCTTCTGTGAGAAGGTAAGTGATTTTAAACTCCTTTATGAGTGTTTAAATCGATTAATAGCAATGGGTTGAGGTCAGAATCGCGAAACCTAAACGAAATAGTTGAGTTTCAGTAGATTCCGGCATTGAATTGTTTATGAATACTATGCCGGTTTAGATTTACGACATTCAATATAGGATGAATTCAGTGCCGGTATTAAGTTACGGCTTAGATGTTTGCATGAATGCAATGTCGTTTCCTAACCCTGAAACTGAATGTTATGTACCGACATAGACATTTGGTTGAATACTATGCCGGTTTTAGATTACGGCATTTCTGAATGTTAATTCGTGTATGCCGGTAGTGGACTTAAAACTTACTGGAACATCTATGAATTTGTCACCAGTGCCGGCAAATATTTTCGGTTGCATTCTATGCTGGTACTTAGTTACGGCATGGAATAGATTTATTTTGAGAGTGACGGTAGTAATTTTTAGGTATCCAGGAGAATTACATATGACTACCAGCATTATCGATAGTTAATGGCACCGCCGGAACTGTGTATCGGTAGGAAATATTTCCTAATTTTCTATGCCGGGAGATATGTATTGGAGTGGTTTGTATAAGTGAGTCTATGCCGGTACTAAAACTAAAAATGAGATGTCTTATATCCGTTTCGTGTGCTTATGATATAGGTCAAAAGCCAAGAAAGCTAACAAAAGAAAAACTAAAGATGTTGTCACTAAGAGAAGGAGGAAGGACAGTCTTGATACTCCCCAGTCTCTGCCTCCTTGAGGGAAAGATGAAGGTTACAAAAAGCGTTTGGGGGCTGATACAAGAGGGATAATTTGGGAGAGTGGTGGTAATCGTAGTCGACTTGTAATCCATGAACCTACTGGAATATTTGATCACGATGAGCAAGATGAAGAGGAAAGTGAGGAGGATGATAATGAGGTTCTTCCAACTCAATTAGCAAGCCAAAGCGAAGTTGGTGGACCAAGTCAACAACCGACACTAGACAAAGCCAAGGGCAAGGGAAAAGTAAAAGTTAAAGGTTCGCACCTTCCTGATATTGATGACATGATATAAGATGAGATCAATGGGTTAATACATGAAAGTGTGATAACGTCCTGCGATTTCATCGCAAGACAATAATGTCACAAGGTTGTATATTCGAAAGTATATTCAGACTTGTCATATTATCGCAAACGCAAAAATATTGTTAAGATAAAGTCAAGGGGTTGATGCATGCGAGTGCACCAACGTCCTGCGACTTTATCGCAGAACAGGTGGCAAAGTAAGACCTTTACTTAGGAAGGCATGATAAGACCACAGAAACTAGTGAAGTCAATTCCGTCAATGTTATTGGAGATTCTTTATATTCTCAACAAGAATATGTATCAAAAAATCCTACCAAAAGAGGCAATTTTATTCGCAATCAAGAACGGATATTTCATACTCATTAAATTCTTCAAGGATTGAATACTTCTTATACTTCTTCAAGGATGTTTCATAATTTTCATACTTCTTCAAGGGTGTTTCATAATTTTTATACTTCTTCAAGGATATTTCATAATTCTTATACTTCTTCAAGGATGTTTCATAATTTTCATACTTCTTCAAGGGTGTTTCATAATTCTTCAAGGAGGTTTCATACCTCTTATATTTCAAGGGGGAGATTTCTTATTTACTTCGCAATAACCTGAAACTTTGCAACCTGAACTGAGGCAGATATTCTAATACTTATAACAACAATTGATCACCTGAAGAGCAATAATAAGGGGAAAAGGAATACTAAGCTAGGTCTTCAAAATATATTATTTTTCTTCATATGATCAAGTTATGCAAGTAAGGAAAGTATTCAATTAAATAAAGATCAACTCATCATCGCAAATTAAGACATTGATACTAATTAAGTTGCGAAAAAAAATTGATGGTTGATTAAAAGTGCAGGAAAGAAGAAAAGATTGTACTCAAACAAACAAGATGAAAAGAACTAAAGCAAATATGCAGGAAGGAATCAAGATACTCTGTGGGAGATTTATCTTCATCAAAATGATCTTCTCTTTCTTCTTCGGAGATATCATCTTCAACTTCACTATCAGAGATATCCAAATCTGGGGTATCATCAGGGATTTTTTCAGAAAGGAGTGTTTGATACTTAGTGAGAGGAATTTGATTGTCTTCACAAATCCTGCGAGTCATCATAGCTCGGAAGCGTTTGATGTTTAAGCCATGATTGTTTTGAGAAATTTGATGTTGAGACTTTAAATCAGAAATCTTCTGATTACGCGCAGCAAGAGTAGCTTCCAACTCTTCAATCCTCTTCGTATAATTTTCTTCAGCATTTACAAAGAAAAAGGATAAGTAAGAGATAAGAGAATAAAGATTAAGGGAATAAATTAAGGAATTGATTAGCAAATTGTGGAGTTAAAGTGATCAAGATTTGCGAATTTACCTTCTAATTGCTTCTTATCATTGCGAAGAGAAGTGACTTCAAGCTCCAGTTGATTATTCTTCTCAAGGAGAGTAGAACTTCCAGATGCGATACTCGCAGATTGTGCATTATCTTCGCAGCGGTATTTTAATTCTGCGTTATCAATGCTCAAATCCTCTATCTTCTGGAGAAGTTTTTCATTCTCAACCTCCAACTTGTTACAACGACTTAAGGTTTTCTGCTCAGCAATTGCATGACGTCTTTCCCAATCTGAAGCAGCTGCATAGCTAACCCTCCCAACCTGAGCAAATGAAAGGGATTAGAAATCAATGAAGTAAGGGATATTAACAAGGAATAAGAGAGAAACTTACCATACTCCCTTAAGAGTATAATGTAATAGGAGAAATAAATCTTGAAATTCCATTAAGAGAATTATGGTTGATTACAGTGGGAACTTTGCAAGCCTTCGCAATATGCCTATGAGCATTCGCAGTAGAAGAGTTTACTAATCCATGATAAGAGTTGAGAAAAGCCTCAGAAAATCGAGTCATTGCAGACTCAAAAGTTTCCATATTGCTGTAGTCTTCATCTTCTTCATCATCATCATCGTCATTCCTCCTATCAGAGTCAGTATCAGAATTAGAACTAAGATTCTTCTCAAAAAGTCTATCATCTTTATCACTTTGTTCTTCGTCAACATCCTTGCTAGAGGAGATCACATTGGAGTAAGCACTGGGTGGGAGTCTCTTCCTCTTCTTCGCAGAAACAATATCCTCAAGTTTCCCTTTTTCTTTGCGAAGAACATCTTCTTTATCACCAGAAATCTTGATGTTCTTCACAGAGCGAAGTGTTTTTTGTCTTGAAGTTAGCGCTTCAGAAGAAGTTGAATTCTTATTCTCACTCACAATAGCCCCAGGGAAGTCAGGAAGAACCTACAAATTCAAATAAGGATAAGAAAAAAAGGCAACAATATATTGTTTAAAACACATATAAGAATGTTTCTTACCTAATTTGAAAACAATTGGAAAGCCTCATGAGTCTTTGGATTTCCAGTTTTAAGGTAACTTTCCTTAAGTTCATTCACCTGACAAATATTGCAAAAGGATTAGTAAAAGAAGAAAAATAACAAGAAGATAAGAAGATTGAGATACATACATCTTTATCTCTATTAGGCCAAGAAAAGACCCAAGGTTGATAGTTACGATCATGAAGATCTACTATCCCAGAGATATAATAACCCGATAATGCTAGAGGATAATTGTACCAATCTTCATCATGAGAATGGAGAGGGGTTCGATTATTTCCATAAGCATAATCAATATCATGCATAAGAAGATCAGCTTCTGCGACATCAGTTTTACGATGAAGACGCACACCCCAACGCTTATCTTCCCTCTTCGAAGGAATTAATGTGTAATTTTTAAAGAAATTCTCGACTGTGTAATTTGCAGCGATAATCTCCACATCTCTAAATACAGGTTTCCTAAGTTCAATTGGGTATAAAGATTTTCCAGTAGCAGCACGGTTTGCGAATTCAACCAGAATGCGAATGCAATCCCCAGTCAATTGATAAATGGCTCGTGAGAAATTTGGGTGAGAGATAATCTCATAGAATAAAGGAAGATTAACATCATAAAGAGGAAGAGGAAGACCTGCGAGGATTTTGCCTCATGAGACTAAAACTATCTGATTATCCCAATGGAGATCAGTGAAGAGTTCCATACAGAGATGGGATTTATTGGTATGACCATCAATCTCAGAAAGAATGAGATCTCTATCAGCAAGCTCTGCATTAAGTTGTTCCACAGTTTTCTTTTTCGGAGCCATTAGATGAAGGATAGAAAACAGAGAAGAAAAGAAATAAAAAAGGCAAGAAATAGTAGTAGAAGAAAGAAGGAAAAAATTGCAGAAGTAGACGTAATGAGGAAGATGAAAAGATAAAAGGAGGAATTGAAGATAGTATTTATAAAAAAGAGAGTTTGATGAAGATATAAATTCATCAATGCAATTAGACGTGAGCGGTTGAGAAGGACGGTTACGAAAATACGTGTCGAAGATTTAATGAAAGAGAAAATGCGTGTTGCGAATATAAGAGGTGATGATAACTATATTAAATTTGCGAGAATAATGATTCTCATGACATTTCTTCTTCGCAGAACTGACATGAGAAGAGGCAAGATGTAGGGACAGAATATCGCAAGATATAAGGTTATGAACATAGTAACAAATACAAGAGAAAAGTGTCACAAGATAATGCTATAATAGAAGAAACACGTGAGAAGTGTGAAGAGTTTGCGAATATAGAATAAATTTACGATCAGAGGTTGCGATGCTTCGCAGGGTATATACAGTTGTACAGATTTCACTATAAATAGTAGTTCAAATGTTAAATTGAGGGGTTCTTTAAGTGAGTATTAGAAGAAGTCTTAGGATAGAGAAGAGAGAAAGTTGTAACTGTTCTAATCTCCATTAACATATTTTTTTGTAATCAGTTGAGAATATTAATCAAAATTGTCATTGTTCATCAAGAACTTCTTAAAGTTTTACAAATTCTACTGAGGGTGTAGTTGTAGGATTTCTGCAACTACAACCTTGCTCAACAAGTAGCCTGTAACTGGTTACACCTTGATTCCTGAAGTAGATTGTGATCGGTTACACCTTGGTTACTAAAGGTAGCTTGTGATCAATTACAACTAACTTCCCAATTCATCTAGTGACCGGTTATACCTTGGATTCCAAAGTAACTTGTGACCGGTTACAACTTGCATTCCAATATAGCTTGTAATTGGTTAAACCTTGATTTCCAATGTAATTTGTGACCAATTACAACTAGCTATATTATATAGGCTATGACCGGTTATACCATCAATCTCAACAAGTTAAGATATGTTCTACCTTGTCATCTTATATTAGTCATTCAAAAGATATTCAATATAGAACCTGGACAATCATGATTTCCTTTCGATTATGAAACGAGTTCATATATGTACTTCCTTTAATAAAGTGTTATTAAACATTGTTTCCTAGGATGAAATCATACATATATAATGCACACATAATCAAACAACTATATACAATAGATTATGTCGATGTCGTCTTTACGAAGTTCAAAAGATAGGCGTTATACTTTATAATACGATAAATTCCTTGACACTTTGATCATAAATGTTATGACCAAGTCTAACCACTAGAGTATTATTTATATATATCTTTGCATGTTATTTTTTCAATATAATCCGACATAGAAGATACGTTAGGAATGGAAACAAAATCAAGTCAATATTACTAACCTCAAGAGGAAGGATGATGTTGCCGTTGTAGTCGTTACTTCTTCACTTTCTTCAGGTCTTCGGAGTAATACTTGTACATCTCAACATTCCTAAACTTTCTAATCTAACCTAAACGAAGTTGACTCTACTATTTAATCAAGTGACTCTAGATTATTTTTGATACTAAAATATGAAAACTAAACTTGACATGCCAACACTTGGCGGGTTCAACCGAGTTATGCTCTAACACAAATGAAGATGAAAATTCTCCTCGTATGGGAAATAGTGGTGAAGTCTAGCTTAGAAGGAGTTTTCGATTTACGATCAGAGAAACTATGGCTCAACCAACTCATCATCGTGTAATATTTTTTTTTTAAAGAGAAATGTTAGATAAAAAAGGAAATACAATATGTAGAAGGTTAGCTACCATATATGAAAAAGATACAACTTACGACTTAGTAACGTTCTGTCATTGGAAAAAGACATAAGAAATCGAGAAACCATTACAAGTTTATCAACAAAATGCCATAAAGTGAGTGTTTATTCAATTAAATTCTTAAATTGATCCAAAGACATGATTCTTGTTCCATGAATATATGTTGATTTCTTTTTATCAAAGATTCCCACGTAATAACATAAGAGAAAAGGCCAAATGAATTTGTAGTGACCTCTCGGTTTTTTAACCTTCCAAGACTTAAGTTGTTGATGTTGGAAAATTTTGGGTATAAAACAGAGGATGAAATAAACATAAAGAAAATTGTTGTTGTACTCAAAAGCTTTCAAGGCTCGGGTGATTTCTTTTAGACGATTATTTCTACCCTCCCAATATAAATTGGCGATTGCAACAGGTATGCGAAATAATGCCTTCAGGATACAATGAAAGCCCTACAACAGGAAATTGGATTCAAGGTTTGCACCCCTTGACCCAACCAAGAACACATGAGAGAGATTTCTGATGATGCTTTAGATGGAGAGAAAACAGGTTAAATTCATTCTTAAGAATGGGAGAATTCCTTCACTACTTATAGGGTTATTCATGTCTATTGGAGATGCCTCTTCACTTCCAAAAGACACATAAGGTGTCTGTTGGGAATGGTTGTGTCCTTTATGAACCATCACACCTATTAGAGATGTCCCTTCATCTCCAACTAACATCCATTGTGTTTATCCAACACAGAACACTTCCCCATCACGGTGACAAACCAAAAACGAAAACAGTTTTATTTTCTAAGTTATTGAAAATATCCAACAATCTCCCCCTATTTTCAAAAACCAAAAACATAAAATAAAATAAAACTTATAAAACCGGAGTGGATGGATCACTCAAGTGACTGCCTACGTACCCGAGTGGGATCAAGCCAACGTAGTTCAAGCACAATTTGGGACTAAGCATCATCGCTGAAATAAATACATAAATGATAGGTACCTTCTGGGTTTGAACCTTCACTTAATGTAAGAAACTCAAAGCCTTATCGAGATTCTATGGTGAAACCAGTCTTGAACCAAGTATCCCTTATGATAAAACCGGAGTCTCCACACATATTGATTCCATACATCATGTGTTCTGTAGCCAAGCACTATAAAGGCATTGTGCTTATATCCTTATTCATGAGTCTTCTTTAGAGAACGGTCTTCTTCTCTTAGGAAACGGCCCACATTTCCATACTCATATAGGTAAGTCTCAAAGGTGTTTCTGCGAGACACCTTTTACTAATCACAGACTCATTAAGGATTTACATCCATCTTATTTTCTTGCAGAAACCTGCACTAAACAGAAATGAGAAGTTTTACTTAGTGCACCATAATCACTTCCATAACTTGTTGGTACCACATTGAACCTTGTTTATCTTTTTCAAAACATAGGTTGGGTTTCTGCTATGGATGATCGAACTTTCATTCACAAACCATAGTCCCATTTCTGTATACTTCATTGAAATTAATTCCTTTGGGAGACTCTTCATAAGTAGGTCTACCAAGCTTTTCTCCGTTTCAATGGTTAACTACAATTACTCCTTTCTTGAGCAATTGACTTACCGTTCCTTGTCTAAGACTTGTATGTCATGACTTTTCATTATAAGTCTTGTTAAAGACGTTATAGATCATATCCTGATTCACAATTAATCAAGACCTCCTGAGATGGCTTCTTCCAAAATAGGATCTCTACAAGTTAGGTTTTAAGCCATTTCTTCTCATTAATTGCATCTACTAATGCAATCAATTCTGAAAACATTACTAAAAATGTTCCTCTTTGATTTTACAAAATAATTGTAACTTCTCTAGTGATCCTAATTAACATTTACGGTTAATTCACAAGAAGTCATTATAGACTTGCATACACTAGAGGCATAGAAAGTTTGTAGCCAACTTATATATTTGCTATCTCAACAAATATAATACCTTGATGAGTAACTCTTTTACTCATGCCCAATCCTCTACAAATTCATACCCAAAAACATAGACAATGTCTATTTAACATTTCACAATATGTAATGCAAATGTTCATAATTTATGCATCGGTAATATCGTAACACCTCAACGTTGGATATTTGGTCGGCCGCCCAATCTTCAAAAACGTTACATATTCACCGGTATTCCGCTTTCCTTTTCGATGTCATTTCAGACATGCCAATTTCCAAATTTTGGAACCTATAATTCTTATCGCAAGAATTATACTCATATCATATAATTTGTTATCTAAACAATTATTGATGATCTTGGTTATAAAATAACCTGCCAACTAGAAAATTTTATATGACAATCTCATAAAATTCTCCCCCAATTTCATGGTATTCAAAAATGTCATCGACTTATGACATATACCTAAATGCATCCACAAACTGATTTTGCTATAAATGAATGCTCATTCATGTCTGTACCAACCAAACAAGGTTATTTGACCATCATGTAATGGGAAGAAGAAATCAGTGAGACATCACCATTTTTCCAAAAATTGGTATTCTGAGTTCACCCAGCGGTCACACAATTGCTTTCAACCAAGTTCTAAAACTCATCTTTAGTCTAAAGCACAAATCAACTGCGCACAAGAAAATTTCTGTCTTAGAAAAATTCACAAAGAAATCTCACTTCCGGTACTCATGAAATTCCAAAAGGAATCTTCAAAATCAGACTTGGCTCGCTTTTTCAGACCTTCCGGTAAGTGTCCGCACCAACCAAAGGGTTTATCCCAGAAAATTGGTATTGTGGATTCCTTCAATGAACACACAATTTCTTTTTACCAAGTTTCGCAACCAACTAGGCAGAACGCCACTACTGTTTGGTGCCACTTTCTTTGACTCTTTAAAAATGGATACTCATGTCCGTAGCACATGTACACAATTTGATTGCTTACAGATTATGTCTTTATGTGTCCATATAGGCACAAACCACAACTATTGATTTGTGTCAAGCACATGGCACTCATAGTTTCCGAGTAGAAATCCTCAAATTCATACCGGTACGGTTGCTATCTTTATGAATTTGGCTTTCCTTCGCAAACATTCCCATCAGTAATTCCTAAAGAAGGAAGCCTTCAAATCCGGTATGCTGATACAGTTACAAACTCCGGATTTGGATATCGGCCACTAATGGTGGTCCCTTACATAATTCACCAGTACTTGAGTATTCTTCATTCTATTTTACTAGCCAGTCACCACATGATTGCAAACTCAAGCCATGAGATCAATCAATATCAACACTAGCCTATTTCAAGTTATTACGAATAATGTAAGAATTAATCTGTACTAACCTTTTTCTTTGTGCGCACATCAATCATCAATTCTCCAAACTATTGATAGGATTCACGATGACAGCACTTGGAGTCTGACTGGCGACAGTTTCCTGGAAATAACCTTTTTGTATGCCCCACCAATGGTCCGAACAAGTATTTCATGGAAACTGATATAGTGATGGCATGATGATGGTTACAGTTGCGAGTTCCATCATGCGTTCGTTACCAGGAATATCCGATTTGCAGGAAACAATTGATCACTTTTCCAATCAACAGCGAAACCCCAAATCCCCCTTCTTCAGCATTCGGCAACAATTTATGAGGTTGCTGGTCTCAATATGAGGCCCAATTTCTAGAAATACGATAAAGCCCAATTTCTGGTCTCTGTATCTCTATACGTATTCAGAGCATTTTTGAAGAACAAAAAACAAATCTATCTTTGTTATATTCTTGAAGACTCTTCCCGGAAGCTGTCCTTAGAAAATTCACATGAAGTTTCATCCTTCTTTATCGAACATAATCGTCTAAAATTGTTGGAAAATTTTGGGTATAAAACAGAGGATGAAATAAACATAAAGAAAATTGTTGTTGTACTCAAAAGCTTTCAAGGCTCGGGTGATTTCTTTTAGACGATTATTTCTACCCTCCCAATATAAATTGGCGATTGCAACAGGTATGCGAAATAATGCCTTCAGGATACAATGAAAGCCCTACAACAGGAAATTGGATTCAAGGTTTGCACCCCTTGACCCAACCAAGAACACATGAGAGAGATTTCTGATGATGCTTTAGATGGAGAGAAAACAGGTTGAATTCATTCTTAAGAATGGGAGAATTCCTTCACTACTTATAGGGTTATTCATGCCTATTGGAGATGCCTCTTCACTTCCAAAAGACACATAAGGTGTCTGTTGGGAATGGTTGTGTCCTTTATGAACCATCACACCTATTAGAGTTGTCCCTTCATCTCCAACTAACATCCATTGTGTTTATCCAACACAGAACACTTCCCCATCATAGTGACAAACCAAAAACGAAAACAGTTTTATTTTCTAAGTTATTGAAAATATCCAACAATTGCATGGCGTCACTTGTACTTACCCAATATACGCCACATGCACTCGTGAAATAGGGCCAGAGTGATTGAACAATTTCAATAAAGGAACACGTGGTTAACAGGTTTTGTCTCCTTATTATAAAGTGTACATAATGTACAAGGATTAATTGGGGGCCACAAAAAGTAACTGGAGGCCTGACAAAATTTATACCCACACTAAAAAATTTAGGGGGCTTCCAAAATGAGGTTGAAAGTATTAATCTACCATTCCCATAAAAATAACCCTAAAATCCTATTAACCTTAAACCCACCGCCTCCCATTTCATTTATCCGACCCTCCTTCTTCTTCTCCTCTGCCCCTCCCTCTTAGTTCCTCCATTAATGACAATGGGATTTTTTTTCTTCATCCGATTCCTCGTCGAAATCGTGGATGCGAAAACTTTAATCGACGATTAACTTCTTCTACAAACATGGCACGTACTAAGCAGACTGCGAGACTAGCAAGTGAAATTGTCAATCTCGTTGATACCGTCAAAGCAACGAAGGAGTGTTCGAGTTCAAGTAAGAAATCAAAACCTCCGGACAAACAAATGGCTCCAATTAGAAGGTATGTCCTTTAGAACACCCTACTCTAACTTGGGTTTTAGTTGAATTTGATGTTCTGCTAAAAATTAGGGTTTGAATCGGAGAAATTGGTTTCTCAGAAAGGGAATCGATAATCACGAAGTTTCAATATCTAACGATTTTTCATATTTTGTCAACGACTTTTCATGTTTGTTTAACGATATTTGATATGCATGATGTACTTTTGAGGAATCGTCAACCATGAGTATGGTGGAGAAAATGATTCCTGCTGTATATTTTTTTTTTTTGGTTTGAATCCGTAGCCAATTCATGTTTGTTTAACGATTCTTGACATGCATGTTTAAATCGTTAACCAATTCTTTAGGTGTAAACGACTCATGTGCGATGTTTTTGGACGACCCTTTTTATTAATCAACGACTCAATAGGATTCCAAACCACCAGTATGTTCAAATAATAGGAATAGTCGTCCACATAATAGGGATTTGTTAACGACTTTGTAGGACGACCAATTATAAAAGTGAACGACTCCACTCCTCCTATTTTGGTTCTACTGTCTTAAAAATAGGAATAGTCGTTTCAAAAATTTGCTTGAATCGTTAAGAAATAACGGAAAATCATTAGGCATATAAAAAGAGTCGTTTGGTTTTGGTTAGAATCGTTTGGTTTTTGTTTGAGTCGTTTGTTTTTAGTTAGAGTCGTTTGTTTTTGGTTAGAGTCGTTTGTTTTTATAATCTCAACTTTGCACGACTCTTACATTTTTTTTTGTTGGCCTTTCAGTAACAAGAATAAAAAGGATAAGAATGTCTTGGTTACTCCTCCATCCAGACCTCCCCGCAACCAAAAATACCTGAATGTGGGTCGATTACGAGGAAAAACACCGAGTGGGGTAGCCTTAATTATCCGCGAACCTAGAGAACCATGTGTTGATTCCTCTCTATCGTCGTCTTCAACATCTGTTGTTATATCTACAACCCCAAGCGACGAAGAAGAAGAAGTCGTGGAACATGAAGAACTTCATTTAGTAGGTCCATATGTTGCTTTTGATGATGAGGAGGATGGTGATCAAGGTAATGCTGGTGATGGAGGGAAAGTTGGTGATGGATTGAATGGTGTTAATGAGGTGCCAGAGATTGAGGAAGAGGGGGATCAAGGTAATGATGAGGATGAGGATGGAAATGGTGGTGGTAGCAGTGATGAAGAGGACGATGAGGATGATGGAAATGGTAAGGAAGTAAATGATGGTGATGATGATGTTGATGATGAGGAGATTCAGGAGGATACTTCCCAACCACAGCCACAGTCGAAGCCTAAGAAGAAAGTCCCAATTAAACCAAGCGCGCAACACATTCCACCCAAGCATTTGTAGCTTACTCGTCTACCCGGTGGGAAAGCTAGAGATGAACCTAAATATGGCGGGAAAGTTCTATTCGGATATGATACCTCGTGGTCCCGTACCATCAATGAGACAATTGTAACAATCTCAACTTTGGTTTTCATATGATTTGTTGATATTTAATTTCTTATGTTTTAATTCTATTTGTTTGTCTTTCGTAGGATCATAAGAATGCCACACGTCTTTTTAGACACCAGTATTCTTATGCAAAAATGAGAAAATGTCCCCTAGAAGGTGAATGTCCAAGAGTGAGAGCAATCATTGAAAACTCAGGTTTGTATGCTGCCGTTCAGAACTCCGTGATTGCATATGACAAGGCCACAGTATCATGTTTTACTGAGAGGTTTTACAACAAAGTTGATACATTCTAATTCTCATTTGGCGAGATGGAGTTGATTCCCGAAGACACATAATAGATTCTAGGATTGCATGTTGAGGGAGAATCCACGGAAGACGGGTTCAAGAAAACCCTAGAGTGGGAAAGAATTTATGCATTGACGAAGAAGTTGTTTGGATGGGATGAAAATAAGACGTCCGGCCTTTTTGTGATGGGAAAGAAGTACCCAAAGAAAGAGTTTAAACTTGTTGAGATTAGAAAGATGTATGCGGGGTCACTTGAGAAAGACGGAGACAAAGAACTACTCTCTGATTTTGAATTTCGTGCAACGGCAACCGCATACTTGTTGTATGTCCTTGCTTCGGTTATATTTCCCGATAGCAAAGGAAACAGAGTCAGCGTCAACCTTATTTAACTTTTGGATCCCTTAGATGATGTGAGTAAGTATTCGTGGGGGACTGCCATAGTAGCACATTTGAACGCTCATCTAGCAAAGGCCTCCCTGGAAATTTGGATTTACTTCAGGTAATCTGAGTTATCAAATTTGGGAAATGTTCGTAATATTTGTTGTTATATATTTTTAGATATAACATTATTTTTATTGTTTTGATGTTGTTTCAGGTGTGGATTTACGAACACTTCCCCTCGTTGATCAGAGGCGATGAGGATATCAAATTTGAACCAACATGGAACAATACTAAACCAAAAGGAACCCGATACAAGTACACTGGAGCTCAGGATAAGGAGGAAGCGCAGAAGTTGAAGTTGCTAGTTATGCACGAAAAATTGGACAACATGACAACCAAAGAGGTAACCTTTGATCCCTACAAGAAAGATAGAGTAAGAGGATTGAAAGATCTTGCATATTACCATGGCCCTCTGTTTTACCCTTATGGATACTCAATGTACAATCCGCATAGAATAATGCGTCGGCTTGGGTATGTTCAAGATTCACCCGATGAGGATTATGTACCACCGTTTAAATATAAATTAAAGAAATTCAAGGAGGACAAAAAGGCGTTGGTTGTTGCTTATGAACCTGAGCCTAAGACTGAGCATTGGAATAATAGGCATTTGGGTACTAGTAGGGTAGAAATCGCTTGGTGGGAGAATGTTAATTAAGGTCATGAGGTAACTGTGGATTACATTCCATGGTATGAAGGCTTCTCCCACAGTCGAGTGATAAGGATTGATCATACTACGGGTAGGAGGAGCAACAAAGCATCTTACGCTGCTTGTATAGCCGACACTAGAGATGAGTCTTCCATTCTTAAGAATGTGGTAAGTACTTATTTTTCGAATTCTGTTAATTATTTACATAAAGTTGTTTTAATTATGTTAATCTTACTCGGTATTTGAATGCAAATAGAGGGAACAGATAAATATTTTTATGAAGTTATTTTGCAGATGGACGACTCTAAGAATGAGCATTAGAGTCGGCAAAAACTATTTAGTAGAGCAACGACTCAAAACCTGATAAAATATAAGTCCGGGTAAGAGTCGGCAACACAGGTGCTTGCATACCAACGACTCACCAGTACACCCAAACACCACTCTGTATGAAATTTAGAAAGAGTCGTTTACATACATCTGAAACGTTAACGACTCTAATGGGACTATGAAACAAGCTTTTGTCCAAAATTTTTGTAGGGTCGTCCATTAAAAAAAAAATCATGAGTCGTCAATTTGGTTTCAAGGGTCGTCCGGGAAAAAAAATAAAGAATTGAGGGTCGTCAGGTTTATTTTGCAAACTTAAAAGTTGGCACGAAAACGAACATATATTTCATTAAGGAAATAACTTTACATCAAAGTTGCATTACATGTTATTCATTTTCCTTGTGCGAGAGGAAACTACCATTGTGGCTTTGATGTGATAAAACTGCTCTCCTCTCCATTTGGTATATGCAGCTTGGGCCGCACGCCTATCCCCTTTGTTCCTCGACAGAAACTCGTTGTAATTAGTGCACAATCTTATAACGTGAATTGTCCTATCACGAATATGGGACGGTAGATAATCATAGCGTAGTTTTTTTTTTGTAATTAGCGAAAGGACTCCAACCAACTTGACTCCAAAATACACTCTCATCTTGATGTTCTTCGGGAAGATATTTGACGATGTAATAGTTTTTAACCCATTCAGTCTCTTCCTCGACTTGCTTGAATACTTCCCGGTGATGCGCTTGTTCTTTGCCTTGTTTTTCAGCCTCGCGCCTCTCTTCTTCTTAATTCGTAGGATATGGCGTAACAGTGTATTGTTTTTTGGTAGGTCGCATGCTTCTTTTGCGTATCACTTCTTCCATTGCCAATATTGATTTGGTTGGTCGCTTGCATCTTCTAAGTATGTTGTCAATTGAATTGGTAGTTGATAACGAACTTTCCATTGAAAAAATGATAAACTTTGAATGTTTTAAGTTCTACTAAACAGACCTTCGTTGAATCTTTATATACAAAAGCCCCAACGACCTTTCTTTTTTGGGAAATGGTATCTCCATATAGAGCAGTTGAAGGGATATATATGGGGTTGTTCATTTTCAAATAAAACAACAACGACCCTGTAAAGTTATTCATAGAATCGTTCGGTTATTAATAGGACTAGTAACGACCCAAATTTCCAAAACACACATGGGACCTTTATATTTGGAGAACAAGGGTCGTTCTAATTTATGAATACTGATCTAACGACCCAAGTTAATGAGGTCAGTGTCGTTATGTTGAATTGCTTAAATGTAAATGACCCTAAATTAAGTAAAAGGTTTACAATGATAAGTTGATTATACCAGATAAAACACATTGAATTCGTTAAGGATTAGTGATAATACAAACATCCAAGTATTCATGCATTGTACTTCAAAAAAAAAAAAACTCCTTCCACATTTAGTCGCACATGTGAACGTGATAAAACATTGTTCTTGGTGTTCCTTCCAAACCATTCCACATGTTCATTCCAAACTCGTATTGGTTTGTCCACTCCTTGGTGTAGTCTCCCCAATCACCATAGGCCACCCGTGGTAAAGGATATTCTTAGGAAATCTTCAAACCAATGTAATGGTTATTATTGACATGTGCCATTACAATTCTCCTTTTCTTTATCGCCGCATCACACCTAGTTCTTGAGGGTACGTACATACAAGACGCTCCGGGGAAACCTTTGCTGAATACAATTACCACACAAGTGAATGTGTCCGCTAGAAGTTGTCCACCAAAAGGCATTTGCATCCAAAACTTATAACCGTCCTTCTTCAAACCCTTCCTCCATTTCACGTTTGATACCAACTCCCTAAACTTCAATTCCCTCTATTTTTGATCTCCTTCCATGAGCATTGTCAAATAAAGTTGTTTGTCCTCAACTAGCTTTTCCGCCATTTTTTTCCTTGCATATTCAATTTGGGTGAGCTTAAGTTCGTCGGCCTTGTAAAAATGGCCTAATTGTTCCGTTGCAACATGGTAACCACAATTCCCATCCCCATCAACATCGTCGATTGATATAAGGTGATCTAAGATGACGTAAGGAAGTTGGTCGGTATACTCTTTATATAAAGTGTAAGCAACACGATGTGGTTTTCCTTACGAATCCCTAGGTGTCTTAGGATTACATTTTATTCCTCTTATCGTCAACATACCACTAGTTTGGCTTTGCTAGGTATTGACCGCATGCTCAACAATATCCATATCTTCATTTTCTTGCTCTTTCGACCGACCTCGTTTCGTAGAAATGAAAGACTTTTCGTACTCATCATATTCCGCCTGGACATGCTCATGACGTGATCGGTCTCTATCGGTACCCTTGTCATTGTTAACAGTTTCTCTAAATGTCATTTTTGTTGTTGGTCTTCCGGAGGGTTTTTGTTTGATTGGCTCTTCTTCAAACCCCAAGCTCTTACGAGCGGCCGGCCACAAGTTAGCAACCAAAATGTGTCTTCCTGCATAATTAATTTTTTGGTATTTTTCGTTGATATACTGGCCAATCTCCAAGTCTCCAAATTATTCATCGGACAAACCCGTGGGCTTAGGGATGAATGATATTTTCTTCCAGAATGAATCAATATCTTCAAGAGGAATGTAATATTTGTCCCCACCAAGTTTATGTTTACAAGGGAGGCCGATCCAAACATCGGTTGTACAATTACACTCCATCTTCATCACCTTTCCGTCCTCCGCTTTAGCTCTGAAATCTATAAGCTGATCCATCATATAGTTAATTGTCCACCATGATACTTGGTTTGCTACTAACCATAACAAAGCTTTGTCCCTTATGTGTTGCATCAAAAAACGGTCTTTACTTAACTCCATATGTGCCACTATTTTTCGTAAGTCATCCTTTGCGTGCTCGTGAATAGCTTTTTGCACCGTAACTACCCCACCCCTACTTTGATCCAAAATTTTCTTCAAACGGCCGTGAGTCACCTCTGCAAGACTAGTAGACTCATTTTTGTAGTGCTTGTATTTATTGGTCCATGCATAAACAAACTTCTCCTTCCAAGGATTCAACCATGTATTCTGGCAATAATCAACCACCTTCTTATGATCATTACTCCAAACATCAATAAACTTCGGCAAGTTAGCATAATACTTAACCTCTGTTTTCGAATGAGCCAAATAGTCCCAAACCTCACAAAAAACTTTCCATAGATCCCCCTCTTCATCATATTTTTCCTTTTCCTTCTTTTTCTCTTCCTCACGCTCTTCTTTGGAAAGTTTACTTAAACGCTCATCTTCCTCCTTAGAACGTTGATTACCCTTCTTTGTATGGATCTTTTGGATTTGATTCTTGCAATTAGAAAAAAATATTTTTTTGGATGTGCCACGTACAAATAAATTATTGATCAAGTGGAAATACTTGACGAACGCCACTCATAATTGCAAAATCCATATCCGTAAATATAACCTGTGGCGTCTCTTCTCCACGGTAAATCAACCTCACCTGTTCCAACGCCCAAACATAGTCCAGTATTTCTTGTTTTTCCATAAAGCACCATGCAACAGTGAATGAATTTTTATCCGAAGTATGGCTTACCACGTTCAACATCGGTATGTTATACTTGTTTGTCTTATAGGTGCAATCTATGAAGAGGACCTGGTAAAAACACTGAGCCCAATCTACCATCCTTGGATGTGCAAGAAAAATATGAGTCACTTTCTCATCCGGACCAACCTTAGTTTGCATGGAGTAGTTTAGTGTTTCCGCTAACCACTCTGATTGTTACATAATCAACCTACCATTCCATTCGGTTCTCTTAATCGTTGCTTTGGCGGCGTTGTTTGTGTAAATGGTGGACAAGTTATCCTTAGCTTCCACCCTTATTTCATTTAGGATCTTAAGTGGTCTAAATCCCTTCATCTGCCTAACTCTATCCATCTGATGTGGTTTTAACCGGGCATATGCAGTGTGTCCATATAAACTTGTGGGTGGATCATGGTTGTGACGCCCGTTTGGAATACTACACAATCGGAATACATCGGCTTCATGATGTCTTTTGAAAACAATCCTGAACGGGAATTGACACTTCTTCGATTTTGTGCGGTAGACCCTAGTCGTCTTCTTCCCATACTTGTAATTCTTGCCTTTGTGTCTTTGTCCCTTCTTACCCGCTCTCTCGCATACCATTTCCATCTTATTACAATAGACATGTCTACTTTGAACAACCACACACATCTTCTCTTTTTCCTTAGGGATAAGCCATTCCTTAATGTCATTCTTGGTTACTCATGTCTACATTGAGCAAACAATTATATTACACAACAATGTGATCACTAATAAAATTATTTGAATATATAAATATACCGATTCGGTTAAGGTAAACGTACCAAATTAGTCATATAGTGTTGGGAGGTATCCAGACCCATTGTAGATACGGGTACTGGCTGGGAGCTTTGTCATACTACCAACTAAAAAAAAATCACAAAACCATCACCATAAGGTCGTCCACATATTATATGCCAAAATGACGACTATTTTGAAGTAATATTAATAACTCTATATACACAATATTAACGACTCTCAAACATTAACGGTAAGTTTGACCTTGACGAGCCGTTACCAAACATATTTAGATTCGTTAGGTTATATATATAACCAATGTCGACTCTACTTGCAGTTAATGAAGAAATTAAAAATCAAAGATATGTTTGATTCCTAGGAGCAGTTATTGCTATTTTTTGAAAAAAAGTGACGGTTTTATTCACAAACAAGTAGCCATTGAGTACATTTTTCTATAAATAGAGACCTATATCTTCTAAACTTAATCACTCATCACTTTCAATCATCCTAAAGCAGTCAGACATCACCCTCAAACACTAAAAATGCTCAAAATCAGTTCAATTACCTAGAATATGTTGTTATTGTCAGAGGACACACCACTCTCATGAAGCACTCCGTTGAGGAAGCGGAATAGGTGACTAGTAACGAAGACCCAACAAGAGGGCCTTAACTTGGGCATGATCAAAACACCAATACTTGGTGGAAACGTGTGTTTAAGGTTTTCAAAGCACTAAACGGAAATCGTAATAGAAGGACGCTCCCGCAGATAAGGAAAAGGTACGCTTATTTATACAATGAATGCGTATTGCTGAGAAACGAATTGAAAGCTCGTAAGGACGCTAACCCAAATGAAGATCGCATGAGTAGATTAAGTTTGTGAATCAATATGTCGTTGATCAAAAATTATTAATTTGGTTATGATTATTCAACAACACTAACTTATTAAAATAATTGTTTTTCCAGTATTCTTTGGGTCGGACCCAATACAAATTAAGGTACGACCATGAGTTTTTGCACGAGGACTGCTACACTCTCTTGGAGGAAGTTGAATGGCAATTCGCCGAATATAATTAATCTCGTATACATTTTCTTTATTGAACTAGCGCAATGTATTAAACTATTATATGTCTTTCCCTTATGTTTTATTTCATAGCACATGTACGTTTTTTTCAATTCAATAATACACTAGTTCAACAAAATATCACAAACAAGGGTCGTCAACCAATATTATGAAGATGGCTGACACCATGAAAAATCGTCAACCAATAATTTACAGATTAACGGCCTGTGTGAAACAAATATGAGCATTGAAAAATAGTCATCAATCTGCTAAAAAGTTGGTTGCCGACACATTAGGTATATTTGACGACTCCAAACAAAGACTAACAACTACAGACTAACACATATTTACCATTCTGCCAAGTTTTCTTCTAAAGTCGTTCACTTATATATGTCCAACCGGACGACCTAATTTTAAATATTAACGACCCAAGATGCTACCAACATTTATTGGGGAATTGAACTCTACCAAATGTGGTTGAGGCAGTTGGCTCGTTGAACTCTATAAAACAGACCCATATCTCACCTCTTCATTACCAACACCATAATTATCAACGTTCTCCTTGTCATTTATTCATCATCCAAGAGGAAAATAAGAGAAACATAATGACTTCCTATACTTCCGAAGAGAACTGTGCCATTACAAGAGCTTGGAAAACAGTAACAAACCACTTTGAAAGTCTAGACAAAGATATTGATGAAACATCGGATGCTTGGTGGAACCGTGTATTCATGGTTTTTATGGCGTTGGACGGAAATCGCAACTTAAAGTCTTTGAAACAAGTCAAGGAACGCTTCAAAGAGCTAAAATTTGAGTGTGATGTTTTGAAAAGAGAATTTACGGCCATAAGTGAAGCCTTTCCGGATATGATTGGTACTATAAGAGTAAGTATTTAAACAAGAGGTAAAACTTATCCAAAGCTTTGATCGATTCTAACTAAGTATCTTTGCGTTTGCGTTTTCAGATGAGGAAGGCGTATGCATACTATGAGGTACTTCATGGGAAAAAGTTTGAGTTACACGATTGATACTTTATCTTCCATGGAACCATGTATAATTGCATGCTTTATGATTGAGAGCAGAAGTGCATCGCTATCATGTATTGTGTTTAACCCTATGAAAGATGTATGACTTTTAGAATTCAATGAAATGTTGCTATGAAAAAAGTATGAGTCGTCAATATTAGATAAGTACTTAACAACGACTCTCATTAAAAAATTAAAGAGTCGTCAGTTTATGGTAATGCTAAACTAACGACCCTTAGAGTGATAGCTACAGAGACTAAAACGTAATTGAGTCGTTGGGTTATAAATACATTCAGCAAAAGACTATAGATAACTTAAAAATGAGAGTCGTCAATGTTTTATAAATTGATTGACGATTTTTCATAACTAAATATAAGAGTCGTCAATGTTTTGGAACATGAATGACGATTTTTCATAACTCTACATTAGAGTCGTTTATGAAGTTCAGAAAAACCGCACGACTCTTAAGGGTCGTCGGGGTATTCTACTCCCGACCAAACGACCCTCACTCTGAGTAGTTGCATGGTGTCCATGAATCGACCATTTGGAGTACCATTCTTGCAATTTGAAGAGTATATGAAGTTTACCTGATTGTTTTGAGCTGTGGGTTCTTCATATGGAGGATTGGTTCCTTCATTTTGAGCAATAGGATCTTCATTAGCATCATTTATCAAAGCTTCCTCTATTAACATCTCTTCATCAAACATACAATACATATGATTAGATGAGACAATCTCACCATCAACACAATCACGTATGTTGGTTGAATCTTCACTTACCTCATTTCCTCCACTGCAATCACTCATTTCAACAAAAAAAAATTCCCCCCCCAAAACTCACTTTCTTCCTCTCTATCCAACAATTTTTTTTCTCTTCTATAATCTTCATTTTTACCCAAAAACAGATTTAATATAACTTAACAAATTAACAACTAATCTAACCTAATCAACTCAATTAACACTAATTATTTTGGGGGTAGTTTAGGCATTTTGAAAAATTTGGATTAGGGGTAGCACCAAAATGCTACTGGGAGACCAACTGGTAAGGCCCCCAATTACTTTTTGTAGCCCCCAATTAATCCTTGATAATGTATTAGGAATCGAGACCCCCTGTGTCTTGCAACATATCTTTAATAGAACAAAATTTTCCGTAGTTTCCTAAATAAATAATTATACCTTAGGTGGAAGTTCATGCTGGAGGACACTACACCAAAACCAGGATTTTCTCACAGCATAACCTGTCACAGTTTATTTTTCAGTCAATAATATACCTGTGATCAGTCCTGCAATAATTATAACTGTTGTTAAATTTTATATTCGTTATAATGATTAGGAATATTGATTTGTTTAATTAGTAACAATAATATTTGTTGACAATTATCCATACAATCACAATTATAATCTAAAATGATGTTTTCACCCAAAAATTTCACCACATCTAAAACAACCCCAAATTAGTAACACTTAGGATTTTGCTTGTCACTACTTTCGCAACATTAATACAAAATAACAATTTTATTTAATTTCTAAAAATCAATATGAATAGATTACATAATTGAATCAAGTTCATTTTCAGTATGAAGCAAAAAATTGGACGGGAGCCGAGCAACAAGCTGCACTCCAATCCCTTTTTGAATAACCACCTTAGCATATGGAAAAGGAAATCTCCTACTTTGACATTTTCATCATGACTAGCCATGTAATTTCTCAATCTTTTCAAGAAATCTATAGTATCTCCACCCAAATCTCCCAAGGTAGTGAAAGCAAGAACCCCAAAGCCAAGCCCCTGAGCAGTGCACTTCTCTAGATATTTGTTGTGCTTTCGAGTGACATCCTTACTAATAGCTTGAACAGGCACAAAAGTGCGTACCCCACCACCAGTAAGGGGGGGAACACCTGTTACATCCAAACAAATATCACAACCATTATCCCAGTTATGAACCAAAATATCAGCCGGTCTTAAAGCTAGACCACTATCGGAAAGAAGGCCTAAATCAACCTCTTTCTTAGCTGGCAAGCTCGCACGATAACACATGTCAGCAAAAGTGTCACGCACAAGATCATGTCTAAAATTAAGACAAATTTCATGAGAACAATGCAAGGCATGGTCACCGAAAATATCCATCTCCCTATCACAGGTGGAGCATAACTCCCCATCTTCAAATAGTGGAATCCCAAGCCTATAATGAAGCACAGCAAAAAAATTGCCTAGGACCAATTCTCTGATTAATACCTTCTATGGGGATAGCCAACAAATAATCCTGCGCATGCTTGATTTGATTACATTGCCAAAGTGCAATATCACGTTCAGACATGTTAAACCGAGAGGGTAGCTCTCTCTTCAATGCATCAAAGTATATAACCGCCAGGGAACTCATGGAGTGGGGGGGGGGTGTCCTTAATGCAAGGAGGAGAAATAGCAGAACCACAAACCTGGTTGTAAGAGTTCAAGCCTAGCTCAAAACTTGGGCTTAAACCAGTCACACTAGCATCACGCAGAATCATGTGCTATTGGGCCTGGGTTTGTATGATGGATGCCAAGAAGCAATACTTCAAAGTGTCCTCCATCGTATACACACCCAAACCACCATGCTTGATTGGGAGAGTAGATAATCTCTGTTGAAGCAAACCATAACCGGGACCATTATCTGTAATGAGATGTCGTACAAATTGATTTAGATGGTTATCAAATAACAGTTGCGCAACATGTAAATGTTCAGGTTTGGTAGTTCTCATAGAGAAATACAACCTTGACACTCCACTACAGTTCATCAAAAGAAGTAGTTCACATTGCGGATCCTCAAAAAAAATCAATATTGATTTTTTTTTTCTTTCTTAATATTAGAAAACAGGATCAAGACCAAGTCAACAAGTCATGACTTTGTAGAAAATTTGACTTGGACAAATACCTACCTTTTCTCTCGATTTTGTCGACAAAACCACAACAAAAATATCTGCTTCTTCCGAATACTGTGAAAATGACCAGACTACCCTTATCAGAATAAGTGCAATAAAAATTTCGAAGATTGTGAAAATGACCATATTACCCTTATTGAAAATAAGTGCAATAAATATTATGGAGACTGTGAAAATGACCATACTACCCTTATCGGAAATAAGTAAAGTAAATATTACAGACTGTAAAAATGATCATATTACCCTTGTTGGAAATAAGTGCAATAAATATTATGGAGATTGTGAAAATGACCAGACTACCCTTATCGAAAATAAGTAAAGTAAATATTGCACACTTTGAAAATGACCATATTACCCTTACTGGAAATAAGTGCAATAAATATTATGAAGACTGTGAAAATGAACAGACTACCCAATTTAAGTGTAATAAGTAAAGTAAATATTACAGACTGGTCTTCTCTCCTCTCCAACTTTTTCGGAGCTCTTTTCAATGGCGATTTTTCCCCTAGGAACTCAGCCTCCTTCTCGCTTCAATCTTCAGTGATTGATTCAGTTTAGGAGTGTGCTAGTTGAACTTTTCCGCCGTCCAAGGACGGATCTTTTGATCTTTCCCCTTGGGGATGAGATTTATTGGCTAGTGGAGTTTATTTTCGCCATTGTTTTTCTCGTTTCTAGTAATATCTCAATCTTTGATCTTACATTCTAAGTCGTTTGAATTTACGTGGATCACTAAGGGAAGATTACGTGAGTTTAAAATTTTAGAGAGATTTAAAGGTTTGGTAAACTGGGCTTTTTCCCGGAGGAATCAATTGGTTGGTTGGATGGGGTTCTATCAGGGGTTATCAATGCAGTCTGCACTCTTCCTAATCCCGAGCAATTATGGTCAGAGAGATTCAATCAAGTTGTTTTTCTGGTGGAGCTGTTATCAAATTCCAATGGAGTTTTTCTGAAGATATCGAAGGTGGAGTCTACAAAAGATATGAAAGCGCAGTTTATTTATATTATAGCTGGGGATAAAGGATCTATTTGGAAGATTTTCAGGTCTCATTTGGGTGGTTCAATTCCGAAGGTTAAACAGGTGATGCAGAATGAAGTACAGCTGAATGAGGTTAATTTTCTGGTTCTTCAAGTTTCGTATAAGCAGGCAACAAATAAAACTATTTCATTATCACAAGGGGTTACAGTTGAAGTTCTGAACTTTCACAATGGATGGATGGGTATTTCCAGGGCGATTCAGTAGCATTTTATGTGGACTAATCCAATTGACATTTGTCATATTACTGGTAAGAAAGATTTTTTTCAAGCACCATTTGATAAATTTTATAAGTCGTTGAAGCAACCTGTCATCATTTATACGGGTCGATCCAAGGTTTTGTTGAAATAGTGGTCTGATGAAGACGCTTGTTTTGATGCAAATGCTTTTACAAAGACAAGTCATTGGGTAGGATTTAGAGGACTCCCTTTTCATCTCTGGGAGGAATCTATTTTCAAAAGGATCTTATCACCATGGGGTGTTATGGAGGATATTCATACGGACACTTTTCATAAGAAGAAATTGAATTGCTGTAAGCTTAAGGTTATTTGTAAACTTGCAAAAATTTTTTATTAATTGTTGAATGGATATCTGACTTACAACCCGGAAAAATTGTGCATTTTGATCAACATAAAAAAGCGGTGGCTTATCTCCAGAAGACATTGTCAACTGAAGAATCACATGATCATCATGGGAATCTTGATACTGATACTCAAAATTTATTGCATGGATCTCAGTCTGTGGTCAAACCTAGACTGAAATCGTTGGTGGTCATCCCTAACAAGTATAACGCAGAGAATAATGCACAGTTATCTTCGGAGCTGGAAGGAGTTAAGAATTTGGAAAATATACCGTGTGAAATGGTCTTGCATGACCATTTCAATTATAGCCGAATTTTATCCTCGAAATGGATAAATGTTGGAGTCAACTCACTTTCGTTTGAAAATCCCCTTTTCAACACTGACTCTGCATCAAAATCAGCATGTTCTCCAGCTATTTTTTTCTAGTAAGGCAAACTTGAACTTGGGAGTAGGTCGTTATATGAGCGAGAATATGTTTGGAGGCCCTTAGAGTTTTGTCTCGTGTAAGAGAGATCCATTCAGGCCTGCTCATGACTCACTCCACTCAGTTAATGAGGATTTCAATATGGGTGAGAAGGTGTTGGGTGCCCATGATCCAAATGATACTGGTAAGTTGGAAACTATATCGGGTCACAATGGTTTTTCGGATCAAGGAAATTAGGGTACGGATTTAGACCCGGATTTCCACAGACTAGAAACTAGTGAACCGACGGATGTATCCTCGAGTTCAAAGTCAATATTTAAAGGATCAACATTACTCCCGTTTATTCCAAATTCAAATTCAACTATATCTCATATAATGGCTAGTCGGTATGCTTCGCAAACATTTCCTTAATCTACAGAAGAGGAATTTAATGCAAAAGTGAGACTGCATGTAAACTTTAATAAGTCAATGGGGATTGATAGTGAGTCATCTATTGCCAATAAGATTTGCAGAAACATGCTTTTGAAGCTACATGATGTAAACAAGGCAAAGAAAAATGATGAAATCCAAGATGATGGTCTGGGGAGTTTTGATGATGACTCAGGAGATGAAGATTGGGTCGCAGAAGAAGCTAGAGGTACTGTTACTATCTCTAATGAACAGGTGCAGAGGGAGAGTGATTCTTTCTCAAGTATGAGTGTTTCAGTTTCAAGGGACAATGATGGGGTTAATGGACCATAAAATCTTGTCATGGAATATCAGGGGTTTGGGGGAGGATGTCAAAATTACTTCTGTCAGAAATGCGATTAGGAGAAATAAGCCGTCAAGTGTAACAATTCAGTACACTAGGAAGGATTTGGTAGATGATCATTTGATCAGATCATTATGGGGTAATAATGGTTATGATTATGTCTATCTTCTATCTGAGGGGAGGTCTGATGGTATTATAATAATGTGGAATCCCTCTACAGTTGTTACGGAAGATCATCTTTTGTGAGCGTTCTCTGTTACTGTGCAATTCAAAAATGTCCATGATAGTTTTGTGTGGTTATTTACTGTTGTTTATGGTGTTGTAAATCCTTTGGATTATGTACAATTCTGGCAAGAGTTAGATGATATAAGAACAATTTATTCTCATCCTTGGTTGTTAGGGGGTGATTGGAATGTTATTTTACATCAGTCTGAGAGAAATCAGTCAAGTGGTTGTGTGAGAAATAGGAAGAATTTCAGAAAATTTTAAATCGTCATAATTTGATGGATAACCCAATGTCCGGTGGCTCCTATACTTGGAAAAACTCTAAGAGGAAACCAATTTTGAGTAGGTTGGATAGATTTGTTTTCACAATTGATTGGGAGGAGAAGTGTATTTCTTTGGTGCTATTTAGGCTAAGAAGACCAATTTCTGATCATGCTCCAGTAATGCTAAATTTCAATGTAGGTAATCCTGGTACTCCACCTTTTAGATTTGAAAATTATTATCTGACTCACCCAAACTTTCTTTCTCAAATGAGAATCTGGTGGTTAGGACTAGATTTTAATGGTAGGCCAAGTTTTGTTCTTGCAAAAAAGTTGCAAGCTTTAAAATCCTTTATCAAGCAGTGTGGGGGGGGGGGGGGGGATGTTTGGCTCTTTGCAAAAGGAAGTGGATAAGCTTGAGACTAAAATTGATGTTTTGGACAGTTTTTAGGAAATGGGTTTCTTGTCTCAGGTTGATTTTAATGATAGGGAAGTAGCAAAAATTGATCACAAAAAAGCTTCTTTAAATTTGGCTAGAAAGTGGCATGCTAGATCAAAAGGGAAATGGTTAGTAGATGGTGAGAGGAATTCACATTCATAAGAATGCTTCTTATAATCAAAGAGTAAACTCTATTCACTCTCTTTTAGTTGATGGTGTTATGTGTCATGACAAATCTGTGATTAATAATGAGGCAAATAATTTCTATGTCAATTTGTTCAAAGAAGAAGAGAAGTGCATGCCTAGATTTGATGATTTGGAGTTACCATCATTGAGTCTGCAACATACTATTATGTTACAAAAACCTTTTGAAGTGGATGAGGTGAAGAAAGTTATATGGAGTTTTGGCACAAATAAGTCTCCGGGTCTAGATGAATTTACAATGGAGTTTTTTAAATCTACGTGGGACATTATTCAGTTTGATCTAATGGCTGTTTTCAGGGAGTTTGAGAAATTTGGCAGCTTGGATTGGAGGTTAAATTGCACTAATATTATCCTGATTCCAAAGGGTGATGGTGCTGTTTCAATGAACAATTTCAGGCCAATCAGTTTGATAGGGGGTTTATAAAATCATTTCAAAAGTCTTAACTGAAAGACTTAAGATGGTTTTGCCAACTATTATATCTGAGTTTCAAGGTGCTTTTGTTGACAGTAGGAAAATCACATATGGTATCCTAATTGCTTCTGAGCTCATTGATTCAAGGGAAAGGGAAGGCATTGCATGTCTGGTAGTGAAGGTGGATTTAGAAAAAGCATTTGACAGTATCAACTGGAACAGTCTCGATTATACAATGCTCATATTTGGTTTCGGTAATAGATGGAGAGGTTGGATAAGGTGGTTTATATCTAATTCAAGATTTTCCATGGCTGCTAATGGCACTGCTTCTAGTCTGTTCAGAAGTGGCAAGGGGGTAAAAAAGGGTGATCCTATTTTACCTTTTCTGTTCATCATGGTGGTGGAAGTTCTTTCTTTAATGATCAAAAGAGCAACTTCTCAGTGTTTGATAGAAGGTTTCAAGCCAGTGTACAATGATAATGCATGTACAATTAATCATTTGTAGTTTGCATATGATCTTATTGTTTTCTTAAATGATAACATTGAGCAGGTGCAGAATTTAAAAAGCATTATTTTGGCTTTTGAGCTAGTTTCTTGGCTTAAAGTCAATTTCAGTAAGAGTATTATTGTGGCTATGGTGAATGCTCAGAATGTAGTGCAATGTGCAGCTTGTTTTGGTTGCAATCTAGATGCATTTCCTATGAAGTATCTGGGGATTCCTCTTGGAAGTAAGTCTAAAGTTGTGGGGTATGGGAAGTTATAATTCAGATATTTCAGAAGAAATTGAGCTCTTGGCAGAGAAGATATTTATCTAAAGGGGGGAGGCTAATGTTGATCAAGAGTGTGCTTTCTATTATCCCTATCTATTATTTGTCTTTGTTTCAGATGCCAATTTCAGTGGTGAAGAAGCTGGAGAGGATAATGAGGCATTTCTTATGGGGTTCAACTTTCTCAAAGGCTAAAAAGAGTTGGGTTGGTTGGAGCTCTGTGACTTTGACTAAAGAAGGTGGTGGTGTGGGTATTAAAAAGTTAAGGAAGATGAATCAAGATTTACATGCTAAATGGATCTGGAGGTATGGAACTGAAAATAAAGCTTTATGGAGAAAAATTGTAAATCAAAATTTTGAAGGTAATGCGGAAGCCTTTTTTCCTTCTGATAATAAGAAAGTTGTAGGCAAAAGTTTGTGGGATGGAATCCTTAAGAGTAAAAGTCATGTTGTAGCCAGTACTAATTTGCAGATCAATAGTGGAGATAAAATTTTGTTGTGGCAGGATAGGTGGGTTAATGGGCATTCTTTGAAGATTTTATTTCCAGCACTTTACAAGATAAGTATAATGAAAGAAGCAACTATCATGGATTGTATTACAGTAGATGGGTGGTGGAATTTGGGTTTTTGTAGGCCTTTGAATGATGCTGAAGTAGACGAGGTGGCTCAACTGATGCCAGTTTTACCAGTTATTAACTCACAGTTGGAGGATCAAAGAATTTGGCAGTATGGTGATAATTTTAATGTAGCAGGGTGTTACAAGTCTCTTGAGGATGAGGGTTTAATTTCTTTTCCACATAAAAGCTTATGGAATCCTAAAATTCCACATAAAGATGTTTTCTTTGTTTGGACACTTTGTTACAATGTAGCACCAACGATGGATTCTTTGAGGAATTCTTACATGGTGAAGGGGTGTTTGCTTTGCAAAAAGAATGTTGAATCTAATCAACACATCTTCTTGCACTGTGAGACTACTGCTATTATTTGGAATTACTTTCTACATGGTTATAATTTGCAGTGGGTGTTTCAGGGGAAAGTGAGGCAGACTTTATGGGAATGGAATAGAAAGAAGGGTAATAATCTCTCCATTAGAAGGAAGATTTGGGATTTAATACCTTTTGCAATTTGGTGGATAATTTGGTTGGAGAGGAATGTAAGGCATTTTAGTGGAAAGTATAATGATCCCCAACATATCATTAAGCAAGTTAAGCTTCAAATCTATAACTGGTGTGTAGGAACAAAAGTGTTTGAGGGTTATTCACTTAGTCAGGTGATTGAAAACTGGGATGGAGTTCTTGGCCCTGTGTAATTCCTTTACAGGAATTTGTTGGTTTTTTGCTTGTTTTCTGTAGCAAGTTTGGTTTTTTGTGTCTCTACTATAATTGAGCACACTTTGTATTTCACAGCTCTACACCATCTTGGTGGAACGACTGTTTTTCTCTTCTATATATTGCCCTTTGAGTCGAAAAATAATATTACATACTGGAAAAATGACCATATTACCCTTATTAGAAATAAATAAAGTAAATACTACAGACTGTGAAAATGACCATATTACCCTTATTGGAAAAAAAAGTGCAATAAATATTGACCAGACTACCCTTATCGAAAATAAGTAAAGTAAATATTACAGATTGTGAAAATGACCATATTACCCTTACTGGAAATAAGTGCAATAAATATTATGGAGACTGTGAAAATGACCATATTGCCCTTGTTGGAAATAAGTGCAATAAATATTATGGAGACTGTGAAAATGACCAAACTACCCTTATTGAAAATAAATAAAGTAAATACTACAGACTGTGAAAATGACCATATTACCCTTATTGGAAAAAAAAAGTGCAATAAATATTGACCAGACTACCCTTATCGAAAATAAGTAAAGTAAATATTACAGATTGTGAAAATGACCATATTACCCTTACTGGAAATAAGTGCAATAAATATTATGGAGACTGTGAAAATGACCATATTGCCCTTGTTGGAAATAAGTGCAATAAATATTATGGAAACGGTGAAAATGACCAAACTACCCTTATTGAAACTAAATAAAGTAAATTTTACAGACTGTGAAAATGACCCTTATTGTAAATAAGTGCAATAAATATTATGGAGACTGTGAAAATGACCAAACTGCCCTTATTGAAAATAAATAAAGTAAATATTATATATTGTGAAAATGACCATACTACCCTTATCGGAAATAAGTAAAGTAATTCTTATAGACTGTGAAAATGACCATATTACCCTTATTGGAAAAAAGTGGAATAAATATTATGGAGGCAATAAAAATGACCATACTACCTTTATTTGAAATAAATAAAGTTAATGTTACAGACTGTGAAAATGACCATATTATTCTTATTGGAAAAAAGTGCAATAAATATTATTGAGACTGTTAAAATGACCATACTACCCTAATCAGAAATAAGTAAAGTAAATATAACTGATTGTGAAAATGACTATATTACCCTTTGTTAGAGCATTGCTCGGTCAAACTCGCATGCGTTGCTATCTCAAGCATGTTTGTCAATATTAGTAATCAAAACTATAAAGTCTTGATTTCTAGTCTACTATAGCTAAGGTCTCGGACTAGGATAGAAAGTGTAGTTGAGCTCAAGAACTCCATGGCAATCATCATACAAGCCGAAGGACTACTCAAGGAACCAGTGGAACTTCATCGACTAAAAGGTATGTGGAGACTTGAACTTATCTATCACTCAAAAGTCTATCTACTTTATCTCTTATCTTGAGACAAAAGTCATATTACTATATAGACCAAGAATATACACATGTGAAATTTCGAGCTGAATTTATCTCGCTTATCTATTTCTCAAAATGTGTATTGGTAAAGCTTTCGCTTTAGTGACCAAAGTCATGTTGTGTTTCAATAACTTTGGAAATTGCTCCGACGAAAACTAGTTTGTGTATAACAACTATATGACGTCCTCTGAGAATGTTTCAATGGTTGAAATGAGAGTTTAGACAATATAACCACTGGGGATATAAACATTGTTGTGGTAACACATATATGTATAAGTCCTTAGCACTTGAACCGAAGTTTGCGAATTTTGTTGATCAAGTGAAAACCGGAACTTAAGAAGTCAACCCAGTCCGCGAACTCAGTCCGCGAACGTGTGTAGTTCTCGAACCCGAGAATTTCTGCTGGAGTTGTAGCTCAGTTTCAGTCCGCGAACTGACCAAAGTTCTCGAACCCGAGAATTTCTGCTGGAGTTCATGAAATCCAACCGGTTAACTTGAGTCCGCGAACTTGAGTGTTTATGTCTAAAAATGATGTTCGTGAACTTATCTAAATTATCTAAGGAATGCTATTGCAAACCGTGGCTTTATAGTTCATGAATCGATTCAAGTGAATCACATCGTTTTTGTTTCAATTGTGTCTTGTGTAGTACATAAGATCTCATAGCAATTGAACAACTCTCTAACTAGTTCATTTGAGTCATTTGGACTAGTTATGGTGAAGAAGAATATGGTTGATATGAAAGTTATCATTTGGCTAACCATTTGGTTGACTAATATTGAACCAACTATTGTACATGTTTGGGTACGGTTACACAAACCCAAAATCGTCAAGTATATGTGTGTATGGCAAGCTAAGTTTTCGATCTAACGGTTGAGAGATATTAGCTTGTATCTAATCAGGTTTTCACCTAACGGTGAATATCGAATGCTTTGTTACTAAGCTAACATTGATTGCAAACCCTGATTTGAAAGACTATATAAGGGAGAACTCTAGCAACTGGGAAATTGATCCCACACATTACAGTGTGATACTAGTTTGCTAAGCTAGAGTCGATTTTCCTTTAACCTTTGGTTTTCTTCTTCTAAAACCAGGTTAATGACTTAAAGACTTCATTGGGATTGTGAAGCCAGACCGATACTACTTTTCTTGTAGTTGTGTGATCTGATCTTTTTGTTTCTATCGTATGAGTAAAATTATAATAATTGGATTGAGATTTTTATCTCCGATAGGCAAGATATAAAAGTAATCACAAACATCTTCGTCTCATCGTTTGTGATTTCTTAATAATCTGTAGACACTCCAATTTTGCACGGTCACGAAAATATGCCGCGAAGTCGTATCCAAATGCTACCGTAAAAGGAAGCCTAGATTAGGTTTACTTTCATTATAATACAAGCAGGCTTTCCCATCAACTACACATTACATGTCCATCCTTAGTGGCTTCTTAAGTCTGAGTATAGCTTAGGCATCAAACCAATTAAAAGCCAGAAGAAGAGATCCAAGTATCCACCACCCGAAGCATGTCTGCGAGCCTAATACTTGAGTCCACCAACCACTATCCACCGACCCCTTTAAGTTGGACGTCCACCCAGTTACAAAATGTGTGGGCACAAATATTAGCTTTGTTCCCAAGTCTTTCCATTTAACAAAACTCATAGGATTTAATGAAAAATCTTTTAGCTTTGGTAATAATATTAATAATATGAGTATAGTATTTTTTTTAAATGGGAAAGGATATTTAGGTTTTTAATATGAACAGTTCGATCAAAGTCAATTATTCATATGGTCATGGTTAATGGAGAAACAATATAAATAGGGAGCTAGTTTTGGTGTCAAGAGGAGGAAAATTTTAGTAGAATTCTATGAGGAATTTTTAGGGAGAAAACTTTAGAAGAGGAATATCGATAGAAAATCAGTAGGGAGAATTATTTAGAGAAGATTATAAGAAAAATTTTGGAAGAAATAATTGTGAGTGCTAAAGGCTTCGGTGTTCTTGGATACGATTTGCGGAAGTTCTTCATTGTTGGTTTTTCCTAATTAATCTAAGTAACATTTATGTTGCTACAGACGAAAACAGGTCAGTCGATCGTTAATTAAATTTATTTTGTTTTTTTAGTCTTTGTGACGTGATTTCGTATAAGGCTACAATGCATGCTCTTTCCAAAGTTCAATGATCCATCGTGTTCTATGTTCCATAAACCCACGTACTAAGTTGCATGCCTTATGTGCTTTGGTGTTACTCAGTAAATCAACTCCCGACCATTAAAAGTTTACATGCGAGTCTATAATATTCTATGCTATGAATCTGTTGTGAAAGTTTTGATTGGTTTCATAAGTCAAAAGTTTGTGGAATCCATATGTTCTGTTTATTAGCTAGGCTAGGCTAGATTAGACAAGGACTTTGATCGGTGCATTTTAAGGTTCCGATGACGGCCATTATTTTGAATGTAGCTTCTCTCAGTAATATATGCTTGGGCTAATTTATCATTCGTGAAGATTTTGTTTAGTAATAATAATAACAGTAATAATTGATTTATTTTTCAAGTAATAATTAGTGGACTTTTTTTTTAATAATAATAATAATATATTAATTTTCTTTTGGATTTTGATTTAATAATTCAATCGTGGGTATCTAATATTTTGGGTATTTTGCAGATGATAATCGTACAAAGTTGATTTATTTTTATTTTATGCAATCTAAACTCTATATCCCAATTATAAAGTAGAGGCCGATCTTCGGATTGGACGGGTTAGGTACCTCACACCTTCCTAACCCGTACTTTGATTCCCGGACTATATCTTTGTTCTGGACCAGTGCATATTTTGGGTCCCAACTCCTTAAGTTGGGTGGCGACTTCGTATAATAATAATTTTCACGTGATTCCCATTTAGATATTTAGAGATCCTAACCGATTTCGACGGTATCCACAGTGGCGACTTCACTGGGGATTTGAGAATCTAACTTGAAACATAATTGGGAATTTAGGGTTTTGATTTTACACTACTCGGTGTTTGCACACACATACTGCACGCACCTATCTGCATCTTGCATTTTCATTTTGCATCGTCCGAGTCCGATTTTAGGAAAATTCGTGGCTAGTAAGCTGAACCCACTGGGCGTTATCAGCCGAACCACCACAAGCCTTAGCCTAGTACCAAATAAGACTAGTTTCGACTACGTCTGAGGTATATTCCGCTAAGGTAACCCAAACCTACCTAAGAGTTAGTGAAACCTGCATGCACGTACATTAATTGTAAACTGCATTCATTGTTGCACAAAATCCAAGACATAAGCACCCTTGTGTTACCATATATCTTTTTTTGTTTCCTTTGAAACAGGAAAATGACTATAGAATCCGAAATGAATATCGACAATGGGGCATTGTCATGGTTGCGCGAACAATTCCAAAAGATGTTGGATACCAATTTCACAAAATTGGAAGCCGAGACCAAGAAGTTTACTCTCGAGGCCATTGCTAAGTCCACAGGAAAACATGTCGGGGATGATATGGGAAATGACAAAAATAATCATAATTATGAAGAGGTTAAAATTAATAATTTTGAAGAGGACATTTTTGAAGATGTTAAAGATGACATTTTTGATGAAGTGGGAGAGACCAGGGCACGCGAAAAACAGTTGTCCCTGAGGCTTAAAGAGGTTGAAAGGACCTTACAGAAAATGGGTGAAGGTACATTAAACATGGATGGGTTATACCCTTATCCAGATATTCGTTTACCTCCTGGCTTCCAATTTCCGGATATGGATAAATATGATGGAACTGGGTGCCCAAAAATCCATATTCGCATGTATGTTGGGTACTTAAAACCATTGGGTATTAAGGATGGGTTGTTAGTCCAATTGTTTCAAAGAAGTTTGACCGGGCTGGCGTTAAAGTGGTTGATGAAGAAAGACCCCAGTCTAGTTTCGACTTGGAAGGATATGGTCGATATGTTTGTGACACAGTTTATGTTGGTCCCTGAAATTCATTTTACTCGGAAGCACTTGGAGGCGGTCAAACAAGAACCAAATGAGGCATTTGTAGAATTCTTTCCACGTTGGAGGTCCAAGGCATTAGAGCTCGATGAAAAATTAACTGAAGAAGATATAGTTGATATGATAATGAACTGCTTGAACTATGAATATTGGAATCGGATGATATTGTCTTACCATCCAACATTACTCTCTTTATGGAAGGCGGGTTCACAGATTGAAAATGCATTGGACACAGGCCGAATGACAAGGTTGACCAACCCAGAGGACTCTAATGGGAATAATTGCGAAAGGGTCACATTTACAAATGAAAATCAAGTGAATATTGTGTCAGCTGCATCACCTACAGGACCATACCAGGGGCAGATCCAGAACTGGAATCAGGGAAGATATGAACGTCCACAAAGGAGTTATGGGGAGAGAAAACAGTTGAATACAAACTTATTGCAATATCATCAAAGGGAACCCATGGTCAATTTTGTCTTGGCAGAAAATAAAACCAATTTAGCCGACTCAATCTACAAGCAAGAAATTGCGATGAATCGGCCCATCCACATCATTGAACTCTTCACGGATCAGGTACAAACTGTGAACTCATTTAATTCAACAACTAATCGTCCTTTTATTTTGTCTGAATTAATGGCAGATTATTATGGAGTTGAGCAACCGAGGAACGTGCTAAATTCCAACTGATTCCTAGCTGAGGCTGTGCATATCTCTGACCTTCTACCAAAGCGGGAGGCACCCATTAGGTGGGTGGATCCGTTTAAAAGTAAGAGTGGTGATGAAGTTCAAAATGTAGCAAGAAGCATAGCCATTTACAAGCCGCCTCATCTCAGGGATAAAAATACAATGCCTCATACACAACCATCACCCAGGTTGAAGTCTACAAGACAAGAGGATGAACAAAAAGTGGTAAGAATAATAGAGGCCGAGTCAGGTAAGTATCTAATTCATTCTGTTGAATCGATCAGACCGGTTAAGGGTACATCACCTGAATTTGTAAATAAGTCTTCTTTTATTTCCAATTTTCAAAATATTTCGAAAAATCCAAAAAAATCTAAAAAACTAAAAATCCAAAAAGATTTTGTTTGTAGGAAAAATGTTTTGGTGAACAAAATACTCGGCATAAACAAAGGCAGTGAGAATACTGGCAAACCGTGGGGACTGTGGAACCACCAAAAAGAAAAACCTGAACTGGCTAAAGAAGTAAATTTTGTCAATCAAAACAAGAAAAATCAACCTTCAATGGCACCTCGAAGAAAGAAGATAAATACGACCAAAATGTGGATACAATGCAAGAATGTGCCAAAACAGAAGACAATGAATTTAGTTGAAGAGAAACCATTGCGGTTAAGACCAGAATGGATGTTGAAGACCCATGTCAAGAAGGAAGAAATTTTCAAAACACATGAAGATGAGATTTTTCCACCAAATAAAGGCAAGACGACAAATCCATTACTTGAGGAAATGGTATCTTACAAGTACGTGTTATTAAACTTGAAGAATGATGGAGCAGCTGATCAAAAGGAAAAGAATGATTTTCTCAACAGAAGGTTCAAGAAAGAAAATAATCAGAAGACAATAAATAATAATCGGAGCATAAGGTTTAATGAAACAATTAATCATAAGGTAATGAATAATTTTCCCAGCACAAAGTTCAATAAAGATATTAATCAGAAGACAACAAATGATTTTCCCAGCAAAAGGTTCAAGAAGGAAATTAATCAGAAGGCAATGAGTGATTATCCCAGCATAAGGTTCAAGAAAGCTACTAATCAAAAGAAAATGAATGATTTTCCGAGTATAAGGTTCACGAATGCAGTTAATCAGAAGGTAATGAATGATTTTTCAGACATAGAGTTCAAGAAGATGAAGCAAGCAGAATTTCGAGAAGATCCAAGAATCATACAGAATAGAAGAATTGTTTAACAATTTGATCAGGGCAGGCAACATGATCCAGGCCCAACAAGTGTTACTCAACCCAAGAAATACCATACCTAGGTAAGTGCTCAAATATATCTAAGGGCGGCGAACGCTCATAAAACTTAAGGAGATTTTTTTTTTTAGAAGTCCAATATCTCTCTCATAGTGTCATAGTCTAGGGGCAGAGTCATCACCATGTTTGGCCCCATCAGTCAGTCAGTCCAAAATAAATTAAGTCTAAGGGCCAAGTCATCACCATATCTGGCCCCTTTAGTCAGTCAGTCAGTTAAAAAAAAATTTACCAGGGGCAGTCATCATCATTAGACCCCTCAGTCAGTCAGTTTAAAAAAAAAAAAAATTACCAGTGGCAGTTATCATCATTAGACCCCTTAGTCAGTCAGTTAAAATAAAAATATTACCAGGGGCAGTCATCATCATTAGACCCCTGTCAGTCAGTCAAAAAAAAAAAAAAAAACTAGGGGCTCCAACATCATCATACTGGGCCAATGTCATTAGAGCATTTCAGTCTTCTATTACAGTGCTCGGTCTTTTTCAAGTAAATAATTTAGAGAGAGATATGTTAGTCCATTTGTATGTCATCATTAGTCATGTACACCATCTCCTAAAGTTCTATGAGCAATGGACGTCCAAACGGATATATCTAAAAAAAATGAAAAATGAAAAGAAAAAAAATGAAAAAATGAAAAAGAAAAAGAGAGAAAAAAATGGTTATTAAACATCCATTTGGGAAAATTGAGTAGCACTTAAAAGAGATAGAGGAACAGAAGAGCCGCATGGAGAAAGTTGAAGATTTGAAGCATCGAATGTCATCCCTGGAAAGCAGCAAAAATCCTGAATCGTTTTACAGTTTGAAGCCAATTGATAAATTTAATTATAGCTGGGAAGATTGACATATTTGAAAATTTGGATGAGGACGGTAATATTTTTGGTGGCATCTATCAGACACGTGGCAGGTCGGGGTTCCTAAACCTTTATATATATCGAGTATTTTGTTTTTCACCTTTTGTTTTTGAAAATTATTTTTTAGGATTCGTTTTCTTAATAATTTAAAAAAAAATATTTGAAAATTTAAAAAAATAAATAATTATAAAAAAATAAATAAAAAGAATTAGTATTTATTAGGAACATGTGCTACTAATAGCTCTTTTACAAGGTCATCAATTACAGGGTTTCTCCAAACTTTGGACGCAAAACTTAAAGGAAAAGTGAGGCTTACTTTCTACATAAGGATTGTGGCAATCAAGAATGCTCGAGTAAAATTGTTTCTCTAAAGCTCCATATGGATCGTAGAAAAGACAAGGGATGATGAAAATATTTGAGCAAAGTCTTAAAGATTGAAGAGCCGCTAGTCAGACGATGCAATCGATGTGATGACGTAGCATGTGGTTAGAAGAATCAATGTAATAAAGCGCCACCTGTTTTCGCAATAGTTGGTATAGCACAAGTACCGCTTCGTCATGATCTCTATCATGAGGATATGTACTTGTGCAAAATTAAAATACTTAGAAATAATTCGGGTGAACTTTCTAGTGTCATCCCGGGTAATTCATAAGTGAGGAATCCAACAAAATATTTGTAAAAATGCAAAATAGGTGTGTATGTCTTTGGCATTCAGTTACACACAAACCTCTGCCATAGAGGGGCAATTGTAGACACCCCAATTTTGCACGGTCACGAAAATATGTCGCGAAGTCGTATCCAAATGGTACCGTAAAAGGAATCCTAGATTAGGTCCACTTGCATTATAATACAAGCAGGCTTTCCCATCAACTACACATTACATGTCCATCCTTAGTGGCTTCTTAAGTCCGAGTATAGCTTAGGCATCAAACCAATTAAAATCCAGAAGAAGAGATCCAAGTATCCACCACCCGAAGCATGTCTGCGAGCCTAATACTTGAGTCCACCAACCACTATCCACCGACCCCTTTAAGTTGGACGTCCACCCAGTTACAAAATGTGTGAAATATCGGTACAAATATTAGCTTTGTTCCCAAGTCTTTCCATTTAATAAAACTCATAGGATTTAATGAAAAATCTTTTGGCTTTGATAATAATATTAATAATATGAGTATAGTATTTTTTTTAAATGGGAAATGATATTTAGGTTTTTAATGTGAACAGTTCGATCAAAGTCAATTATTCCTATGGTTATGGTTAATGGAGAAACAATATAAATAGGGAGCTAGTTTTGGTGTCAAGTGGAGGAAAATTTTAGTAGAATTTTAGGAGGAATTTTTAGGGAGAAAACTTTAGAAGAGGAATATCGATAGAAAATCAGTAGGGAGAATTATTTAGAGAAGATTATAAGAAAAATTTTGGAAGAAATAATTGTGAGTGCTAAAGGTTTCGGTGGTCTTGGATACGATTTGCGGAAGTTCTTCATTGTTGGTTTTTCCTAATTAATCTAAGTAACATTTCTGTTGCTACAGACGAAAACAGGTCAGTAGATCGTTAATTAATTTTATTTTGTTTTTTTAGTCTTTGTGACGTGATTTCGTAGAAGGCTACAATGTATGCTCTTTCCAAAGTTCAATGATCCATCGTGTTCTATGTTCCATAAACCCACGTACTAAGTTGCATGCCTTATGTGCTTTGGTGTTACTCAATAAATCAACTCCCGACCATTAAAAGTTTACATGCGAGTCTATAATATTTTATGCTATGAATCTGTTGTGAAAGTTTTGATTGGTTTCATAAGTCAAAAGTTTGTGGAATCCATATGTTCTGTTTATTAGCTAGGCTAGGCTAGATTAGACAAGGACTTTGATCGGTGCATTTTAAGGTTCCGCTGACGGCCATTATTTTGAATGTAGTATCACAAGTGCTAACTTCTCTCAGTAATATATGCTTGGGCTAATTTATCATTCGTGAAGATTTTGTTTAGTAATAATAATAACAGTAATAATTGATTTATTTTTCAAGTAATAATTAGTGGCCGTTTTTTTTTTAATAATAATAATATATTAATTTTCTTTTGGATTTTGATTTAATAATTCAATCGCGGGTATCTAATATTTTGGGTATTTTGCAGGTGATAATTGTACAAAGTTGATTTATTTTTATTTTATGCAATCTAAACTCTATATCCTAATTATAAAGTAGAGGCCGATCTTCGGATTGGACGGGTTAGGTGCCTCACATCTTCCTAACCCGTACTTTGATTCCCGGACTATATCTCTGTTCTGGACCAGTGCATATTTTGGATCCCAACTCCTTTAGTTAGGTGGCGACTTCGTATAATAATAATTTTCACGTGATTCCCATTTAGATATTTAGAGATCCTAACCGATTTCGACGGTATCCACATAATCTTCTTCGCTGCGTCGATTAAGCTAACTGTTAGGTGATTGATAAAACTGGGATGTTCTTCGGGAATATAAGTATGGTTTTATTGATTGGTTCCTGTTCACATGGATTTATCAAAAGACGGAACAAAACTCATAGGTTTATTCATAGGAGACGAATTTATCTATCTTGTAGACTTTTCTGTGTGAGACAGATTTGTTTGCTAAAGTCTTCGACTTTGGGTCGTAGAAACTCTTGGTTGTGGGTGAGATCAACTAAGGGAATCAAGTGCGCAGTATCCTGCTGGGATCAGAGGCATAGGAGCATAACTGTACCTTGGATCAGTGTGAGATTGATTGGGGTTCAACTACATTCCAGACCGAAGTAGTGCCTGTAGCGGCTTAATACAGTGTATGTTTAATCTGGACTAGGTCCCGGCGTTTTTCTACATTTGCGATTTTCTCGTTAACAAAATTCTGGTGTCTGTGTTATTTCTTTTGCGCATTATATTTTGTTATATATATTTGAAATAATAGAGGTTGTGCGTTGTTCAATCAATTAGAATATTCGACCTTATTGGTTGTTGATTTAAATTGATTGACACTTGGATATTGGTCTTTGGTACCATCCAAGTTATCTCTCTTTGATTAGACTCGCGAATCACATTTGCTTGAGTAAATCAATTTGAGAGATTGAGATAATAACTCCTTGAGTATTTTCTATTGATTGAGTCTAGTTGATTCTCTAGAAAAACAACTCGGAGTTGTCCATACAGATTTCTAATTGAAATACTGGGTGAGGTTGTTAGACCCCCGATTTTTCACCATTGTTGGAAATAAGTGGAATACATATTATGGAGACTGTGAAAATGACCATAATATTTTATTGCTTTTATTTCTAGTAAGGGTAATATGGTCATTTTCATAGTTTGTAATATTTACTTTTGTTAGAGCATTGCTCGGTCGAACTCGCATGCGTTGCTATCTCAAGCATGTTTGTCAATGTTAGTGATCAAAACTATAAGTCTTAATTTCTAGTCTACTATAGCTAAGGTCTCGGACTAGGATAGAAAGTCTAGTTGAGCTCAAGAACTCCATGGAAATCATCATACAAGACGAAGGACTACTCAAGGAACTGGTGGATCTTCATCGACTAAAAGGTATGTGGAGACTTGAACTTATCTAACACTGAAAAGTATATTTATCTCCTATCTTGAGACAAAAGTCGTTTTGCTGTATAGACTAAGATTATACACATTTGGTATTTCAAGCCGAGTATACCTCACCAATCTATTTCTCGAAATATGTATTGGTAAAGCTTTCGCTTCTGCCAAGTTTATCTTTACCTAGTGACGAAAGTCATGTTAAGTTTCGATCACTTTGAAAATTGCTCTGACGAAAAATAGTTTGTGAATAAAAACTATATAACGTCCTCTGAGAATGTTTCAATGATTGAAATGAGAGTTTAGACCCTAGTTAGCAATTCGGTATTCGGCATACGTACGGGTATTATACGGATTGGTTAAAATCAAGTTCGGTCAAAAATCCGGTCAACGGTTCGTAATACGGGAGCAATTCAGAACGGCATACGTACGTGTATAATTCGCTTTTGAGATACTAGTGCGGCGCTCAAAATTCGGCTATATTTAAATAGCTTTTGGGTAAAATAATACATAGAAAATATGATAAAATGGTATATATTTATAATATTTTATTTAATATCACCAAATTAAGGTGTAGCTCAATGGTCGGAGTGCTCCTTATTAAGGTATTAGGTGTTGTGATCGATTCCCTTGGTCTACAGATTTTGTATAAAGAACGGAAATGAGTTATAGTGGGTCTACAAAGTTGGATGGGCTTATAAATGTGGGCTTAAGTATGGACGTGTAAAGCAATTTGAACAAAATATCAGGCGAACCGAACTACCGGATTATACACGAATCCGTAAAGTTCGTGTATTATTCGCAGAGGCCGTATAAACCGCGTACCATGTTCGGGATTGGAGTAATACATGCGTTATGTTCGGTCCCGATCGATATGTAAAAAATTGCGAATTATTCGTGAATAATACGGCGAATTACTAACTAGGGTTTAGACTATATAACCAATGGAGGATATAAGCAGTTTGCGAACTTTGTTGATCAAGATAACCGGAAGAAGTGCGGGAACTTAAGTCCGCGAACCCAGTCAGCAAACTTGAGTAGGTTCTGTCTAAAAACGATATTTGTGAACTTACCTTTATAAACTAAGGAATAATATTGCAAACCGTGGCTATATAGTTCATGAACCGATCGAGTGAATCAAATCGTTTTTGCTTCAATTGTGTCTTGTGTAGTGCATGAGATTTCCTAGCAATTGAACAACTCTCTAACTAGTTCATTTGAGTCATTTGAACTAGTTATGGTGCAGAGGAATATGGTTGATATGAAAGTTATCATATGGATAACAATTTGGTTAACTATTGTTGAACCAACTAATGTACAAGTTTGGGTACGGTTTTCACAAGCCTACAAACGTGCATTTCATGTGTGTATAACAAACTATGTTTTCGATCTGACGGTTGATAAATATTAGCTTGAATCTAATTAGGTTTTCATCTAACGGTGAATATTGAATGCTTTGTTACTAAGCTAACTGTAGCGTCCCCAAAGCTCGAAAATTGTGTCGTCACCACAAATTATTTAATCTAATTTATTCATTTTTCATTAAACCCATGTTTCCCAAGAATAGTGAAAAAAGACCAGTTTACATTGTCGAAAGATTTCCCCATGTCTATCTTACAAAGAAGTAGAAAATACCTCGCTTTAGTATGATATCAATGCATTCATTGGCCACCAAAATGCCATCAAGAGTTTTCTTTTCGTGAATAAAATCACCTCGAGTCTCAAATATGAGTGAAGACATTACCACTTTGGATTTGCTGGCAAGTAGATTTAACAGATTTTTTTTATACATATTGCCAATTAAATCAATGGCCTAAAGTCCTCGTAAGTGGCACAGTCCTCTTTATTTGGGATAAGTTTGAGAATGTATAAATTAATAAGCCTCTAGTGTATTTTATTTCTGGAATGAAAATCCTCTAAAAAAGCATAACATCGTACCTGAATATACGCCAATATTCCTTTAAAAACTTCATAGTTAGTCCATCGGGACCTGGTGCCTTGTTGGATATAAGCCTCTAGTGTATTTTCTTTCTGGAATGAAAATCCTCTAAAAAGCATAACATCGTACCTGAATATACGCTAATATGCCTTTAAAAACTTCATAGTTAGTCCATCGGGACCTGGTGCCTTGTTGGATCCAAAATTCTTGATAACATCATGCACTTCAGCTTCTTCGAAAGGTCTTTCGAGCCATAATTTGTGTTGGTCATTAATTTGAAAGAACGTCATGAAATAAAATCCTGGGAAAGGGAAAGTTCTAGATGTAAAATAAAATAATAATATTGTCGTAACTTCTTCTTAAAGATGTCTTGATTATCCACTTCATCTGCTTTAACTTAATAATAATAGTGTTCATGTTCTAATGTTAGCAGGCGTGTAGAAATAACGTGTATTTTTATCACCATCCGTGAATCCTTTGACCTTGGATCTTTGATAGAGCATTCAAGCTCTATTAATTTTCAGTTGCTTCAATTTTAGATCATCTTCAATTCTTTCTTCAAGCTGAAATGAATTAAGAGGAGGTACTTCTTTAATAGAGTTCAATCTTCCAGTGTTATCTTGCAATAAGAACTCATTTCTTTTTGGATTACCAAAAGTTTCTAAACCTAATTCTTAAAAAAATATTTGGGGAAAATATCGTTTGGTCCATTTATGTCCGGGCCCACATCAATTTGGTCCTTTTAGAAATCACCTTTTCCATTTGTTCCATAATTATTTAAAAATATTAAATGGACCAAATTACCCTTTTGTGTTAATTCCTACTTAACTATTGTAGTAGTTCATTTTGTCTGTTGAACTCCGGAGTTCATTCTTTCAAATGAACACCTAATAAAACCAAATTAAATCACTTATGAGAACAGAGTTCATTTTGTAAAATGAACACAACATAAAACTTCATTATTATGACAAAAAAACAAAGTTAATTCTTTCAAATGAACACCTGATAAAACCTATATGAAAACAGAGTTAATTCTTTCAAATGAACACCTGATAAAACCTATATGAAAACAGAGGTCATTCTTCAAATGAACACCTGATAGAACCTATAAGAAAACAAAGTTCATTCTTTCAAATGAACACCTGATAAAACCTATATGAAAACAAAGTTCGTTCTTCAAATGAACACCTGATAGAAACTTTAAGAAAACAGAGTTCATTCGTCAAAATGAACACCTATCAAAAACTAACTAATTCAAACCAAAAATTGAGTTCATTCTTCAAGACGAACACCTAACAATTCAAGATCTAAAAAAAAAATTATTCTTTACATGAACACACAAAAAAATCCATAAAAAATCAGAGTTCGTTCTTTCAAATGAACACCTAATAAAACAAGTAAATAAAGATCTAAAAATACAATTCATCCTTGAAAATGAAAACACAACAACAACCTAATTCAACTCAAATCTAAAACAGCAGCAGCGAAAGACAGTAGCAGAGAAAAAAGAAAGAAAAACCTAACTAAATCTTCAACAACAGTAGATGATCTACGACAACAACATGAGTTCATCTTTATCATCTTCAACAACATCAGATTTTGGTTCTTCGTCATCTTCATCGTATTCATCATCTTCAACAACATCGTCTTCAAAAACAACAACAGAGAAAGAAAAAACATAATTCATTCCAATAAATGAACTCGTCATCTCTATCTTATTCATCAACAAAAACAATTCATCTCCATCGTCTCTATCATCAACAACAACAACAACATAGACGAAAATATCCAAAATCTTCATCACAAATTCTCGTCGTCGTGTTCATCGTCGCCACCATTTTCAACAACAACAACAAAAAATAGAAAAAAACACATAAATCTTTATCGTCCATCATCTTCTTCATCTTCAACACAATTGTCTTCATCATATTCAAACACCAGCAGTAAAACAAAAGAAAAAGAAAATCAAGAACAGAGAGAGACTAGATCTGAAAAAGAAATTCCTATGTATATGGATCTGAAAGGGTATATCTGTCACTACAAAATAATAATTACATCATCCATGACGTCATCATAGGACCAAATTATAATTTCTAGGACCAAACAATAATATATATTTTAAAAATGGACCAAACTGATAGTTGACTTAGTCAACTGGACTAAACTCTCTCTAATATATTATTTCTAAGACCTATTGGTATTTCCTATAAAATATTTAAGATCTTGTAGCTTCCTAAAAAGCTCAAAACTAGGAATACCAGAAAACGTTATAAAATTTCGCAAAATTATACTTAGTATTGTTAAAGAAATCCAAAAGCGTAATCCAATGGTTGTTAATTTTGAAGTACGAGTCAGCTTTTACCTCGGGATAAAATTCCACTATAAGAGGTTTATGATTGGAAATGATTCTAATTAAGGTTGTCTGGGTAACTCCATTAAATTCAAAAGAAGCTAAATGGACAATGTCTAAGAAAGTAAAGGAAAATTTATATGAGTGATCTAATAAGATGATAAAGAAACTTTTGAGTCTGATCCTTTTGATGTTTGGTGGAAAATTTGGACGAAAATAATCGTCATTATGATAATGGTCGGAGAAAAAGCCTGATCATTTCTGTTGCAATCTTAGTAAAGGGGCGTCATGAATCGGTAGAGGGGCGTCAAACTAATAAGACAAAAAAGGTCATTAGAATTAAAATCAAGTGCCCCTTATCAATGAAAATATGTAAATGACTAATTAGCCCTTATTGTTAATAATCAAGATTAGTAATGATAATCAAGATTAGTGTATTATAACTCTAAAATCAGATTTTTAGAGTTATAAAAAAAAAATTTGAGGAGAAGAAAACTTATGTGATATTTGTGAAACCCTAGATTTTGATTCACTCAACCAAAATGAGTGATTCCAGTTGCAAATTTGAGGTGGGTGAATCTCTATATGATAGAGAAAACAAGTACTAGTTCCATTAGCTTTTTGTTGCTTAAAATTCTCTAAAGTATGTAAAAAAATCAAAATTTTAAAATTTTCAGAAGAACATACGGTTGGTAATTAGCTGGTTACCAACCGTATATGTGAGATACGGTTGGTAACCAGCTACCAAAAACCAACCGTGAATTGGTTCAATTTGGGGAAAACCCAGAAATAATACCGGTTGGTAATTAGCTGGTTACCAACCGTATATGTGAGATACGGTTGGTAACCAGCTACCAAACCAACCGTAACTGGTTCAATTTGGGGAAAACCCAGAAATAATACCAGTTACGGTTGGTAAAATTTATTCTATTACAAACCGTAGGTTAATTACGGTTGGTAACTTTAATATAATCCTCAACCGTATGTAGATACGGTTGGTAACTAACTCGAAAATATGAGCCGACTGGAAAAAAAACTAACATGCAGGACAAAATACGGTTCGTAATCTGTTTAAATTACCAACCGTATCTGACCAAAATTCTCAGAACCAAGAACATACGGTTAGTATTTGATATTTATTTAATTGTTACGAACCGTAAAGCATAGATACGGTTCGTAACATAAACAATTCTAACCGTATAAAGAAAAAATGCAGCATTCTAAAATTTGATTTTTAACCTAAAACTCCAATTTTTGATGGAGAATACACTTCAATTGAACACAACAAAAATACTAAATGGGTTTTCGAATATAGACTTCAATCAACAATTATTAATGTTGCGAATCACCGATTAATCACGATGAAATTTTCGATCGATTTTAATGGAGCTTATGGTTAGAATGGAAATGGAGGAGAAGAGAAGATGAAGAAGAAGATGAAAAAAATCGATTTGATTTTTTTGAATCATTAGGCTTAAAAAAAATTGATTTGATTTTGGTTGATTTAAGGTGAAAAGGGTAATCTAGTCAATCTACACCCCTATAGGACACCCCCTAACCAATATGAGGGTCATTGCTATCACACTTGACGCCCCTCTACCGATTCATGACGCCCCTTTACCAAGCTTGTTTTTCTGTTGAGTGTACTCCTTTTATTTAGGTTTTTACCTACTTAATTTTTTAATGAATATTTCCTAAGTACACTAATTTGTAATTGTGATGCTGCAGTGGGTAACAAGTGACTTGTCATTCGTAATGTGTTTCTTGTAGTTACCACTTTTAATGACATACTATTTAATAGTACAAAATTTACCCTTGTCTGGTAACTTTCTAAATAAATAAAATAAGAGCATCTCCAACAGTGGGTGCTAATAATCCTATGTGGAGTTTTTATTTAGGCCCTTATTTGTGGGGTCATATGTATGTAATAAAAATAGTTATGTATTTCTCATGAACTATCTCCAATAGTATGGGGTTTTGTTTTTAGGATTTGTGTTTTTGGATAAAGATAAAATATCTGTTGTTATTGATCTTTTTAGTAATGAAGAATTTAATAAAACAAAATCTTACAAAGTTAAAAATTACATACTAGGCAAGCGAGCGACAAGCTGTGCCGCTAGCCCTTTTTGAATAGAAAAACCTATCCTATTAAAAATAAAATCTCGTGAGCCAGGGGTCATTACATTGCTGCGCATGAATTTCTGGACCCTCTTGAGTAGTCCAACTGCTTCTGGAGCCAAATAGCCAAAAGTATCAAAAGCAAAGGGGACGAAAGCATGCCCATTGTCAACACATGCTTTCTCATGCTTCGATATCTTACCTGAGGCATCCTTTAGCGCTGCTCGCCCGACTGTAAAGGTGCCATGTCCAATGCCTACCAAAGGAGATACCCCGGTGAGGTCAACACATGTGTGTTTCCCATTAGCCCATCCAAAAATAAGAACATCAGCTGGTCTTAGTGTCGATCTCCCTTCAAGGGGGTCTGTCAGGAAATGCACATGTGCTTCTTTCTTTGCCGAAATGCACAGGTGCTTCTGGTCTTAGTATCAAAAATAAGATAAAATTGATTTTTTTTTCTATTGGTTTAAAAGGATTTTGAGTTTGGTTATGAACTGGGTTTTTTCAATTTTTCAATTTCTTAAATCGGATTGTCGAATCCAATGTAATTCATCGGTTTGGTTCTTGATTAGTGAGGAAATTGTTCGATTTAATACCATGAATTGTGGATGATTGCTTTTCAGTCTAAATAAAGATCGATTTAGATTCAAATTTTCAGTTTCTTATGATATTTAGGGTTTTTGAGTTTCTCCTGTCTGAAGAGGAAAATTGGATATTTGGGTAATTTTTTTTTTAAATTCTGAGTTACTGATGCCCAATATTTAATTTCGTCTCTTCATGCTTATCGTATTGATTTGTTGTAATTTCTGATTCCCAGCATTAATAACGAATCTATTCTCAACTCCTATTCACAGCAGCTAATTGTTATTTTCTTCTTTCTTCTCTATTTGGTTAGGGTTGGTAAAGAGATATGGTTTTCTTCGTATTCGAGTTTTTTCCATGGAAATCGATTTGGAGCAACTAATCGAGCCATAAAAAGATAACCATGACCATCAATTGAAAGCCTGAACCATTACCAGTTTGGTTCCACTGGGTCGCTTCCATATATTCTGGGGCTGAATGATGGTTGTGCTGATAGTATTTGGTTTGAATAGGTGTGGCAGTTGGAACTCAGGGTGATGGCTGAATGAGGTTGAGTTTCAAGACATATTAGTGATTCGTTGAGATGAATTTCCAAGTTCTGAAGATGGTTTTAGATGATTAGAAAGGATTAGGGTTTATTCTACTGGTTTTGGTACTTTTTAAATGGTTGTTCAATATGGAACTGGTGGTGTTCTTGGTGTTGCCACATATAACAATGAATGACATGTGATGGTGTTGAGAAGACTAGAAGATTACAGGTGTAGTTGTCAGCTGTGAGCTTGGTCTTTGGTGTTTGAAGAACTGAGAAGGGGAGAATGGAGCTTGCTTTGTTGAATGGGTTGGTTTCAGTTAGGTTGAGTTGGAAACAGTGGTGGTTGTAGAGCTATTGTTGGTGTTTCTACCATAGAAGCTACAACAATAGGGAAATGGGTGCTGGTGTGTATGCTCCGAGACTTGCAGGGACTGAATTTGGGATTGCAACTGTTGGTGATGGCTGAGCAGATACATGTAATATAGTTTCGTTTCCTAAATTAATAAAAGGAAGGCGATTGAGAGGAATAGAAGAAGGAGGTAAGAAGGAGGTAAACGTAGAAGCCCTGTAATTATATTGGTAATCTTTTTCTTTTCTTTTTTTCTTCTTTTGATTTTTTTTTCTTCGTTTTTGGTTGTTCTTCTGCTTCTGTACAATCTTAATTTTCTGCAGGTAAACCTTATTTTGCTCTTTAAGTTTTGCATTGACCAATTTATCTCCTAAAACGAAATGATGTGGCATTTCTGACACACGGGAGAAGTACGTCTCATAATTCATTGGTATACTTTCAGGTTACAATTACACAGGGAGTAAATCCAGTGTGAGAGGCCGTTACGGACAATCATTACATCTGCTGGTGTGCGATTATAGCTCACCGGTGATTCTCATCAAGTATTCCTTACAGAGATCTTGAAGCGCGATAAGGTGGCTTGGAGTCATGCTCTTGAATTCATATTTTAATCAGGTGGTGGCAGGTAATTTCGATGTCTGTGTGTTTTATCCGGACCAAGAATATCTCAAGATCCATAATTACCGTTTAGACTTGTTAATTCTTTGTATTACCGATTTCCTTATTTAATTATCTAGCCATAATTATCGATTCCTGATTCAAAAAGTTTTCCTTAGACTTGAACATTTCTTAACTGATCCAGTTGCGCTTCCATTACTCTCTGCAACTCTAAAAATTGATAAATATTTCTTTGGGTTTTATTTCCTTCATCCAATTCTTTATGATTAGAGCATGTTAGATTTTTTAATCTGGATCAGATTCTATTATTTACAGCTGAATTTTTCTTAGTTACTGACATAATTATTCATCATTAATTTTTTTTGTTTTTTCATATCTGAACACTTTCTTTAAAATTAGGGCAAATTAATCATCAGGATTTGTAATCATGCGCTAATTATGGAGAACCACCAACATTCGTTCGAGGGATAAATCTGAACGTAAATTCCAGAGGTGATGTTGTTTCCTTTCGTCTCTTTTCCCTTTGATTTTTTTGCGGTACAGCTTATGGCAGCCAAAGAGGTAATTAAAAAATTCAAAATTCGCATTGGTTTCACTATACAGGTTTAAGAATACAAAACAGTAGGATGATGTTTTTCCAGGGTTATGTTTGTCCAAGCAGCAAGAATGATAAATTGGAGTCAATACATTATGATCTCAAGAATTCTCTCACCTTTATTTCAAGTGGTGATTGATGAATACAATAGTTCTGTGATTTGGGTTTTTGCATTCTAATTTTTTTGGGGTTTATTCATTATGTGTAGACTACCATTGATGATGCAGAGGATGTATTGTATGTGTCAGGGGCATGGAGGTAGTGTAGATATTACATGTGTTGGGACATGTTAGGCGTTTACGATAACGATTTGGATGCAAGCCTTTGCCGGACTGTATATCCTGCAATTCTGATTTTTTGTGCGTTGGCAATTTGTAAAATTGTTGTTGTGTATTTTTTTTCTTGGTTAGGTTTAATTGTGGTGCTTGGTACGAAATTAAGAAGGAAACTAATGTTCTCTGTGTGGAGTTTACAGCAAAGAGATGCAGTGATGGTGGTGCTGCAATTTAAGAAATCTGTTGTTGGTCTGAGATGGATGCAATCAAGGGTTTTGGTGGAATTTGAGATGTTGATGTTGTTGATAGAGTTGCTATGAAATTCAGAGAACGTAATTCGGGGCCGTCAATTCTGTTTTGGCAAGAAGTAGTTCTTCGGTTTCCTCATATAAATGTGTTTCTTAATTTACTATAATTATTTCCTCCCAATCAGTATTTGACGAGAAATTGCGAGTTTTGTTTTCTGTGAGTTTTGTACAACTAAATTTCCTTTCTCCATGTAGTATTCCTCTTTCACATAAAACCTAGAATTTTGTTTTTGGTTGGCTTCTTGGTTAAGACGAGCACGGAACAATCGGCAGTTGAAGAGTTCTAGATTTTCGCCGAGAGAATAAGGAAGAAATGTCATTTTTTAGGCGATTAATGGATGAGATGCCAAGTATTCATAGTTCATGTAGGCTCAGGAGATATGGGTTTGGTATGGATGTGAATTCTTAGCAGGGCTCTAAATAATTGGTTTTCTTCTGTGATTTCAGGTGATAAATCCCGATGTGGGTTGGAAATCAATTGGATTCAAATATTGCTACAATGGCTAACAAGCCTTTGCCTGCACCTTATGGATATCATACAAAATGGGAAGTTCCATAGGGAACAATACTTCATTGAAGTTGTTCAGGTATGTTGCTTTAGTGATTGTTGAAGTCATACATAGGAAGTACAAATGGATTCAGATTGAACCCACTATAAAAATGTTATCAAATTATTATATTGAATTCGACATATAGAGATTGTTACCTATGAAGAAGTTGAAACAGATAACTAAAAGGAAACATTTATATTTGGTTGATCATAGTTCCATGTCATGAAAGAATCATAGGTGTGCATACAATTTTTTGATTACACCTTTTGAGTTGTGTTTATTAGATGGCATTGGAACTCTTTTTCACTAACGGGTATTGAGTGTATGCGAAAAAATAGTTCTTAACTATGGTTTTGTAAGCTGATTTTTGTGCTTTCCTAAAATGTGTGTAAATTTAGGTGAACATGATTATCAGTTGAGAGGGCTAAATTTTTCATCGATCTATTTAATAGTTTTGGACTATTTTTGAATTATACCTCTTATTATTGCTGAGTAATTCATATTGTTGCTAAGTCATAATTGCCGAGTACTACAACCAACACCACCTTTGTTATCCCTCTTTCGTATGGAGATTGCGAGTCCATCTGAACTGCAGGTTGTGGAAGAGTTTTTTCTCACTCAAATGTGTTTTTATTTCTTAATTTTTTGAAAATATCGGATTGATGCTGATTAGACATAGCTAACAACCTAATGGATTGAGTTGTCCTGCTACATTATACATGTCGTTGCTTACATTATACATGTCCTTGCTCAGATAACCAGGATTTAGTGGTCTATCAAAAAAAGAATTTGTAGTATAATCCAATATATATTGAGATATTAATCTTTGCAATACTTATGAAATATTTTATTTTCTTTGTCATGACGAGGACCGGAGTTAAGTAGAAGCTCTGCATCTAGACGCTTACATTAGAGGTAAAATGGAATCTTATACCACTCTTAAATTGTTATTCATATCCATATTCATATATCCTTTCCATATAAACATTGATATCATGTGAAACCTAAAACACTCTCTCCATTCATTCTTTCTCCTCTCCAAGCAAGTTTTATTTCTTTCCCGTCACCCGTTTACCTTCATCTACTTTCCTTCTGGAGCAGAAATAGTGATTCAGTCAAATACAACATCAGCTTCTCTCATACTGGGCAAGTCTCTTTTAATTTGAAACCTAGGGTTTCATTGATGAAGGTATTTTTTTCTTTTCGTTTTTCGCTGAATTAGTTTGCCATAAGAAAAAAATGGGTCTCAAATCCGGGTTTTGTTGATCCTCAAACAAAATCAAAATTCTTGGTTTTTCTAATTTTCGCGGTTCTATTATTATTTTAGTGTAATTTTTTTTTTGTAATATTCTTCTGAATTAGTGTTTGTTATCTCTGCTCGGAGGAATCCTTCTTTATTAGTTATTTGGGATTCAATTGATTAGGTGTTGATTACCTCTAATTTTTGAATTTTGGGTTTTGTAGGATATATATTTGACTGGAGTGAAATTACGACCATTGCTTTGATGGTAACCTATAGTATTTGTTAACACAGGTGGTGTGGACTAAAGATCAGTGTCGGAGTTATTGCGATTTCTAAGGTAAAACTTTATATTTTTTCCTTAATTTTAACAATTTTTTTATGGCTGAGTGGTATTACTCACTAATTCCAATGTTGGATATTTTTACATTATCAGTTTTTCTGAATCCCAAGATGTTTCCGTTGTTTGACGTCTTCAATTTAAATGTTTGGTAAAGATCAGTCTTTGGTTGTACAATGGCTTCAATGAGACAATAATGTTATGACTTATATAGTGTGACTATAGCAAGTGCAATGCTTTTTTTTTAAGTCATGAAACACTTAACACAACTTATCTGAGTTAGGGCTCAAACATTAGCTGCTCCCAAGATTGGATTGAAAATCAGGAATTGAAATGAAAAACACACTTTCAGTTGTTAATTAGATAACACTTCTACAATAACTAAAATTTTCCCTATGGCTCCTTAGGTATGTAAATCCACTACAACTGATCTTTCGGCTGACATTACCACCTCTCCTGCTGGCAATAACTGAAGCCGTAGGGGGAATACCTGATCTTCTCTAGCGTGTTCGAGTTGTATTCAACAAGGTAGAGTTGAAATGTAATTATATATTTCAATTGTGAAACTATTGTGTCCTTTAATAAGGAGAGCTTTCGCTAACAAGCATAATTTCCGTGACTATATTTGGGTTGCTTGTGTGATCTAAAACCAGAGATCTCAAGTTCTAGATTTACCTATCTGGGTCCTTAGGATCCCTCTCTACTTCGTGGAAGTTGCGATATGAATCATTCTTACTTACTACACAATTGGATTTGCATCTAAACCCAGTAGGCAAGCACACTTCCCCTCTTACTACGAAATGGTTACGTGACACATGCAGAGTTTCATTCTTACTTATTTTATAGGGTGGGTGTATTTTGTATGTGTCGTATGAAAGATTTTCTCTCTTTCTTCAACTGTGATTTTGTTAAAATTTATTTTCTAATTGTATTATGTGAATTCTTTTGTTACTTAATGCGTACATTAGCTTAATTTTTATACAAGAAGAATTTTTGTGAGTTCTTCTTAAAGGTACATGTTCAATGTATGAGTTTGAAATATGTTTTTGTGAAATCCATCCAAGATCACCTTATTTGATACCATGTAACTTATCTTCCATCTTGCATATGCGCTTGGCGCTTCTCGCGCCTTGGGTTCATTCTTCGACATGAATAGAGGGCGTTAACCAACTCCCAACCGAGCTGCGAGGAAAGGGGCTTATTTATTGTCACTACCTCCCCGTGTAAAGACAGATTCTAGATAATTCCAACCGAAATCAAATATATTTCATATAAGCTGATAACTATATTAAACAAAATATTAGAAAGAGCAAATCAAATTGTTGCAAGTGTAAATAATTAATTTATTCGAGAAATTGTCTAAGCAAACAAGTTAAGACTGTTTTGTGTGATTCCAAATCTTTTCATGCGCCAAAATATGTGATTGTGAAGGTAGTTAACTGTGGATTGTTCGAGTTAAGGAATACTTATAGAGTTTGGTGGAAGTAATTCTGTGTTTTTTCAATTTCTAAAGTATTCTGAACTAATTATGTTGTGATTTCCTTTTTGGACTAGAATGCAAACTTTTAAAAGTTTCTGAATCATGAAATGGTGTCCAAAAATCGAAAGGCAGCTGAAAGTACACAACCTTTGGAACCACAGTCTAAACAAGGCTATATCCATATGTGAGCAAGGAGGAGGGAAAGCTCAGATTGTTCTGCATACAATGAGATAAGGCTCTTTCCATGAGTGATGGATGACTGTAAGCTTTGATGTGGGTGATACGTGCCTCTACATTTAAATTTCTAGGTCTTGGTGAGTACTTCACTTTATCTGCTTTTAGGTGTAACTGTTGTCATATAATTTTACTAATCGTACTCACTGAATAAATCATACATAAATGCATCCTGATGGAGCTTTGAATACTTGGGTCATATACTTTTACTTATTACTTTTTTATTTGACTTGATTGATTTAACATCGTCCTCACTTAATCAATCATACATAAATGTGTCCTGATGGAGCTTTAGAGACTAGGAAAAATCCTAAATAAAGTCGGTGAATGTTATCTTATTTAATCGTTGTTTGATTTATAGGTGTTGGTACATGTTATAATATCCACAGAAACAACTGATGTGGTTGTCTCATGGGAAGATTAAGCAGAAAACTCCAATACATATCAAGTTCGGGGAGGCTGATATCTTTCCTACAAAGTACAAATAGTTCTCAGTTCTTACGCATGGTGGAAATTGTTCCAGGAGGCTGTAAACTGTAAAGAAAGCAAGTAAAAAACATTGTAGGCCCGCAGTGCAGCAGAGCCAATTACGACATAATGGTGAAATGCAGCATGGATGGGGTTGTAGCAGACAAAGGTATTGTTGTTTATTACCATTTTATTTTGATAATGACCATGGCTGAACCTCCATAAACTGAACTGAATTACAAATTAGTTCAGTTTCTTGGTTTTCTTTCATCTTTTATGTTTTATAGTATTTTTCATTATATTCCTTGGTTATTGGATTCAGAGTATTGAAGATCATAGAGAAATCAATGTTGGTGTATTTAAAGATTATAGAGAAATCAATGTTTTGTTTTTGTTTTGTTTCTTCATCGATAAGGTCTATGTTATTGCTATAGTTATATTTTTTTCTAAGAATTTGTGTCATCGCTTATCAGGGTATGTTAAATTTGTTTGGAGTTGGGGTTTCTCTCACTTTGGAGCTTGCAACTACTTATAGGCATGTTGTTGTCAATGTAAGAATCTAAGTTTTCAAATTTGCTTTCTACTTTAGTTTCAAATTGGGCCAATTGAATTTTTGTAATAAGGACGTCAGTCGTGTAGCCTAAGTCATTATGACCTTGGAATATGCGGAGTACATTTAAGATGGCTGTATGCGTGTCATAACCACAACAAATTAATTAATACTTTACTACCTAATTAACAAGTAATATAGGGTAGTCAAGATCGATCCCACGAGGAGCACGAGATTCTAGTTGTAAAATTGTCACACAAAGGGGGGTATTGGTTCTTATATTTAAAAGCAAAAGAATTAAAACAAAGTAATTAAAAGTGTAAGTTGAAATCAATAAGAGAAAATAGATCAAGGAATCCTTCTTCGCTGCAAAACAATGATTAAAGTTATGTTCTTTTCCACTTTTTATTAGTCATAGATTATCACCAACCGTAGGTATAGCAGATAAATCAGTGCTAACCCCTAAATCCCTTATATCACCGGATACGGAAGTTCTCGACTACCAGATTCTATTCACCAAACCACCTAGTAGTAGATCACCCAAGATGTAATTTAGTTAAACGCATTAAGATTTATGAATTTATTAGGTTGATATTAGTAGTTAAACTCTTAGATCAAGTTCCACTTACTAACGTTGTTTTCACACATAATTGCTCCACGGAATCCCTCCGCAAGGTCTTGTGTTTTCTACTTATGTAAATAGTCAAGAAACGATTACTTATCCCCTAACTTTCACTAGCTTCCGATCAATTAACAAATCAATTTAGTTGGCCACCCAAACGACCTATCAATCAAGCATAAACATTAATATTAGCAAAAACAATCGATAATCATATGAAAAACTTCAAAGTAGAATTGAAACAAAACTCAAACCATATATTAAGAACTAGGAATTCATCCTCAATCAATAAGAAAATTAGCTACTCATAGTTTAGAGTTCACACAATAATAATAATAATTAAGAAAGAAAGAAAAACTTATTGAAAAGATGATGGTTGCTCCTTCCTCCAATCCTTGTGCACTTTAACTCCTTCTCCAAAGTAGATGTGTGTCTAAAAGTTGTAGAGAACTCCTTTATTTATAGGCCTCAATACTCTCCATATATTTGTAGGAAAATAATCCACATTCCATAAGAACACCACTTTCCCAAGTTGAGCCATATTCCAATTTCTAGTCCAATTCTCCAAAACTTCCAAGTTTTCATCCAATTCTCAATTCTAAGTCTTAACACACATGAGAGAAGTCCATACAAAATTCTGTTTTTTTGCTCGCCGGAAAACTGGGTTTTTGGCCCGAAATAGGCCGGAATTCGTCATTGCCGGCCACCTGAAAATTATCTCTGTCGACTGAATATTCCGTCAGTCCACCGTTAGGACTAACGGTCGAACATGTCAAACTGTCAGTCTTCTGTTAGTTTACTAGGTCAAGTAGGGGAGAGTCAGCTAATGATGAGTGCCAAATATTGCATATTCATACACCTTTTCATTGGCACTTAACTCATCTTTCGCGCTTCAAAGTCATATATTATCCCAAATTCTGCATTCTTACCATCTTCAAGAATAAATATTTGTATTAATTAATTTTGTGTTTTTAAGTACTAAATAAAGCTTGGAAGAATTGAGAAGACAAAAGAGAAGAAAGTTGGAAGCGTTGCAACCCGCTCGCGCATCAGTGGCAACCTGTTTACAAATTCATGGGATTAAACAAACCCATGATCCAAAACCCATGATCCAAAACCCAAATCCAAATCCATTTCCACCTCACCCCCATTGGATTCTTTCCAAAACATCCACCTCACCCACATTGGATTCTTTCCAAAACATCCACCTCACCCCCATTGTATTCCATTCTATCCATCAATTAAGAAAACATGTTTTGTTTAATTGTTGAGTGGTTGCTACAGTGAAATTCGGATCCCAAGTGTGAGAGAATTTTTGTGTATAAATAGAGAGGGTTTTTGTGTTGAAAACTCATCCAAGAATAGCTTGTTCATGTTAGTTTATCAAATTTCAATTTTGTTGTAATGTTCTTCATGTTCTAATTTCATTTACTAGGGTTTAGATGAAGCCCTAATCTCATTGGTATGTATTCATATCTTGTATCTTGTTCTTGAAAGTTTAGAATTGTTTAAAGATATAATTTAATCCAAGTTTTTCAACATCTTGCTCTCACAATGTATGCCATGTATCCATTGTAGTTAGAATATCTCTATGTTGATTATGCTACAACTCATGCTTAACCAAATATTGATCTTTAGATTAGTTGTGCTTAATTAGATAATTAATGCTTTGGAGAAATACTTTAGTTGTGATTAAATTATCCATTGGAGAAACACCTTAGTTATACGGTAGACTTGAATCTACTATAAGGACAAGAATAATATTACAAGTTGAATGCATATCATAGGTTATTGGTGGATTTGAATACCCTAGTATCCATATTATCATTGTTTACATATCTTGTTATTTGCATCTTTTACTTTTATTATTTCAGTCACTTGAAAATCATATCGTCGTATCGACAAAATCAAACCCCTTTTGGTTACTCTCTGAATCAGGATTTAGAATCAACTTCTACACTCTCCAAGTCTCTGTGGTTCGACCTGTGCTTGCCTTGTGTTGCTTGTTGACACTGTGCACTTGCAGTATACACAATAGTAGGTATCTTTCCGAGCCTACCAGCTAACCCAAGTCAGCTTCTTCTTCAGGGCTGAGTGGTCTTAATCGTCTGAGTAGTCTGAACTGCTGGGTTTGGATCGGCTCACCGGGATCACTGAGTCAACTCGGCATACCAGAATTTCAGCAGAGTTTCTGTTGTTTACAGGGAAATTCCGGACAATTTTTTAGGCCATTCTTCACATGCGACAATCCTATACATTCATCTATTGCAACTTATTCATTCACAGCAACAGGCAGCAATAATACTACTTCCTCCTTCGAACTGTTCAAACCTCAGAACATCATCATTCTCATAACCCATTGACTGCAATAGCACAAACCCCTTCTATTCTTCCCTGTACCACTTGCAACTTGAACTGTAGATGCATAATTCACAACAACAACTCACCATTATACACGTGCTCATCATTCAACTCCAATTTCTCCCTGTAACAGCACCAACATAACAAACCCAATCCAACACCAACAAATCCAGTCAACTGAGAACAACCCATCTTCAATTCTGCTCAAAAGAAACACCCTAAATCATCCACAAACCCATCTGACCGCAACAAACCCATCTGACCGCAACAAACCCATATCAAATCTACCACCAATTCCTTCCAATTGCGAACTCTCAGATTTCACAGCAATTTCTTGATCATAACAACGTCGATTCTCTTGGTTTCTCTGCCAGCAAATCCAACTCCTTCATCAATTAATCTTTTCATTCATAAACAAACCCTAATTTCTTCTTCGTCTCCGAAACACAGCACAATCATCAAATCCTCTTCAATTTACAGAGATGAACCCTGAGTCTCACAGATCGACCCTAGAACACCCACCAATTCCATCTCTGCCTCCATATTAATCTCTCGAATTTTCTCTCTTGATTTACAATAGTAGCAGCAATGGATGCTTTTTACTTCACAGTTTCAGTGAGATTCGAAATGAACGAATAGCTCAGAAGATTTTTCTCGGTTTAGGGTTGAGAATGATTGAGAAAGAGAGAACTCTCTTCTCGATTTAGGGTTGTGGGGGGATAAAATATGATTATGATGCCCCACTCAAGATCCACCCCAAACTGGGTACTCTTTAATAAATGGTTACTTCTGATAAGGGCTAGCCAAATGGCAGCCCCTTAACCACAGCTAGTCTGTCTTTAATAATCCTCCAAAACAGAGATGACCCTTAACATTGACTGGGCTCTAGATAGTGTTCGCCCTATGAAATGATAATTATGCCCTTTTTACTAAAATTGGGTGATTTATCCTTCTTTTCTTTCGTGTGACTCCAGAGTACCTAATAGCTCAAAAACACACGTAAAATACATAATTTACAAGAAAAATAGCAAAGAAAGCATAAACTACTAGATAGTAAATTAGGTGTATTCTACACCTATCAAATTCCCCCACACTTAGACTCTGCTAGTCCTCGAGCAAATCAAACCAAAACTCACAACTTCAAAGCGTTCCAGCGTCCCAAGCATCCAAAGAGTTATGAGGACATAGAGTTTCTGCATGCTAGTAATAAGAAGTTAGAAATACTAAAGAACATATTCTCATTCTTAAATGTTGAGTGAGAAATAATCACACCATAATGAGAGAACACGTGTTTGAGAAACGATCAATAAGCATTTCTCCTCGACTTCTGCCTCACCAAAAAGGGTTTTATGATAATTGCACTCAAAAAGACGGCTTTTTTATGGGTCTCACATGTGTGCAGGTAGGAATGAAGAGATAATTCCTGCAACACGTTGAATGGTGGGAAGGATAACTTCCGAAATTTTGAAAAGCCCACATCTTTTAACATTTTGAAAAACATTTTTCTAACGATCTCTAAGAAAGGAAATCAACCACTTATATTGAGGATGAGATTACTTACTTACCTTCACATCCGATTGCCAATTATGATAACACCACTCTCACGACATCCAAATAGAAACGTCTTCCGCTCCTTGTCTTTATCTTATTGGTCTTCGGCTTCAACTATTGATGATAAACACTTGAACTTCATAAATCCTAACAATTTGTAACCTTTTTCCTTAAAATACTTGTTGATTGAAACTTCCTTATAGATTTTCCTTCCCCACGGCTTATTCAAAACAACATAATAATAGATATTTCTCTTGTCTCATATTTTTCATTTTTTTTTTCTTCTTTTCAAATTTTTTTCATATATATATATATTATATTTTTTTAGACAAGAGAAACAAAATACAAAATAAAGTGAAATGAAACAAACCATGGCCGTGGAAAAGTACTTTACCGCTTGATTCTTCACAACTTGTATCGCCTTGAAATCATAAACTTCAATAATTCTCACCTTTTGCTTTTCTTTGCTCTTGTAAATAAGTCTTCATACTTGAATATAGAATTACCTCATTGTATTGTAAGTCTTCAACATATATGTAAAAATCTGCTCATTGTATGTTGCTTTACTTGAATATGAAATTTGCTCTTTTTCTTGTTTCATTGTTGCTTGCAAACCTTGAACCTTTTCAACTTCCCTTGTAGATTTTGATATCGCTCCTTTGATGATTGTGGTGTTTCTATGGACCCGTTGTTGAGAGAATGGTGCTAACTGCAAATCTAACTACAAGAAGGAGGCTTTCATCCATAGGTGTCACCCTCATGATTGACAAAAATTAGCACTCATGGGATCAAAATAGTGCTGAAATTGGTGTGAAATTGGGTAGCTCACCATTCTACCCGGAATTAACGTACGGTGACACACACTCAAAAGAAGCTCTTTAGTAAAGGAAGAATTTCTGGTCGGTGCCTTGGTTGATATGAAAATGGGTAGTCTCCACTAATGATTGATCAGCAACTCTAATAACGCACTTCTCCCTGCACCAAATTTGCATCACCGGCATGATTAAATCCATTATTTAACACTCTAACAAGCAAGAAATCGAACGTAGTTCCCTAACACTTCCAAGTTAAATTATGTCGGTCAGAATTCTCTATGTAAACATACCTAGAAGTATGCTAGTGACTCTAAAATCTCTAAAAGTTGAAAGTTTTATGCAAATTTTTTTTATGAAAAAATATATGCTTAGCCACTCCTCCACACTTAAACCTTACATTGTCCTCAATGTAATTGAATCGTCCAAGTAAAGTCAAGGTGGGAAATCCTAATATGATATGAAACAAGAAAAATAAACAAACAAAACAAAAAGAAAATAAAAACAAAAGGATAAGAGATACAAAACCGGTGGGTTGCCTCCCACTTAGCGCTTGTTTTAAAGTCGACGGCCCGACATAGCTCTTGCTTCGTATTACTCCTCTAGAGGGAGCAACTCTTCAAATGGAAGTTCATCCACATTCACATAGGCGATGTTCTCATAGTATGGCTTCAATCTATGGCCGTTGACTTTGGAAACCGAGTTGTCTCTAAGACTAGTAATTTCAACTGCACCATAAGGAAAAACATTAGTAACAACATATGGTCCAATCCAACGGGACCTTAATTTTCCAAGAAATAGTTTAAGGTGAGAATGAAATAAAATGACTTTTTGCCCCACAACAAAACTTTTCCGAGAAATCATCTTGTCATGAAAAAGCTTGGTCTTTTCCTTGTAAATCTGGGCACTCTCGTAAGCATCATTACGTATCTCCTCTAGCTCATTTAGTTTAAACTTTCTTTGTTTCCCCGATTCATCATACTCCATGTTGAATTTCTTTATCGCCCAATAAGCCTTATGTTCAAGTTCAACCGAAATATGACAATCTTTGCCATAAACCAACCTATATGGAGACATACCAATCGGTGTCTTGTACGCTGTTCTATATGCCCAAAGTTCATCATTGAGCTTAAAGCTCCAATCTTTCCTTGTTGTATTCACCGTTTTCTCAAGAATGGACTTGATCTCACGGTTTGAAATTTCCTCTTGTCCACTAGTTTGTGGATGGTAAGGCGTACCAATCTTGTGTGTTATGTTATACTTCTTGAGGAGAGCGTGAAAAGACTTCTTGAAATGTGATCCTCCATCGCTTATCACCACTCTTGGTGTGTCGTGCCTAGTGAATATGTTTTCTCTTACAAAATCACAAACAACTTGAGAATCATTAGTTTTGGTGGCTCTAGCTTCCACCCATTTTGAAACATAATCTACGGCAAGAAGTATATAAAAATTTCCATTCGAATTGACAAAAGGGACCATAAAATCAATTCCCCACACATCAAAAATCTCTACGGCGAGAATTGGTATGAGTGGAATTTGATTTCGAGCACCTAGATTGCCCGTTCTTTGACATCTATCACACGATTTACAAAAAACATATGAATCTTCAAACAAGGTGGGCCAATAAAATCCACTTTCAAGAACTTTGAGAGCGGTACGTTTAGAACCAAAATGGCCACCACAAGCAAAAGTATGACAAAATGAGAGAATTGATTGAAATTCGGAGTTAGGTACGCACCTTCGTATTATTTGATCAACACCATATTTCCATAAGTATGGTTCATCCCACACATATTGCTTCGCTATCTTCTTAAGTTTCATCTTTTGGAAGTTGGAAATTGTACTAGGCACCTTTCTTGTCACCAAGTAATTCACTATATCTGCATACCAAGGTGTTGATTCTTCCAAGGAGAAAAGTTGTTCGTCCGGAAAGCGGTCTTGTAATGGAAGTTCTTCGTGAGACATAACATGTCTACTAAGATGACCCGCAACGGTATTCTCCACACCTTTCTTATCTCAAATTTCTATGTCGAACTCTTGTAGTAATAGGATCCACCGGATTAGTCTTGGCTTAGCTTCTTTCTTCTTTAGTAAGTATTTAAGTGCGGCATGATCGGAATACACAATAACCTTTGTATCCACCAAGTATGATCGAATTTTTTCCAATGCAAACACTATAGCCAATAATTCCTTTTCCGTGGTAGAATAGTTGATTTGTGCATCATTGAGGGTCCTAGATGCATAATAGATAACATGGGACAACTTGTCCACTCTTTGACCCAAAACGGCTCCAACTGCATAATCACTAGCATCACACATTAGTTCAAATGGAAGATTACAATCTGGTGACTTGATAATTGGCGCACTTGTAAACATTGCCTTCAATTTGTCAAAAGCATCCTTTCATTCCTTGTTGAAGTCAAAAGGTACATCCTTTTGTAGTAACTTGCACATCGGCATGGAGATTTTTGAGAAATACTTGATAAACCGCCTATAGAAACCTGCATGGCCAAGAAAAGAACGAACCTCCCTCATCGAAGTGGGATATTGTAAGTTTCTTATTAAATCTATCTTTGACTTGTCCACTTCGAGCCCTCGAGAGGACACAATGTGACCAAGTACTATGCCATGGTTTACCATAAAATGACATTTCTCCCAATTAAGGACAAGGTTTGTGTCTATGCATCGTTTAAGAACTAGTTCAAGGTTGTTTAAACATCTATCAAAAGAATTTCCATAAACACTAAATTCGTCCATAAATACCTCAATAATGCGCTCCATGTAATCCGAGAATATACTTACCATGCATCTTTGGAAAGTAGCTGGTGCATTGAAAAGACCAAACGGCATCCGTCTATACGCGAACGTTCCAAACGGACAAGTGAAAGTAGTCTTCTCTTGGTCCTCCGGTGCAATCACAATTTGGTTGTATCCCGAATAACCATCCAAGAAACAATAATACAAGTGCCCCGCTAACCGCTCCAACATTTGATCAATGAAATGTAAAGGAAAGTGATCCTTTTGGGTTGCGGAATTAAGCTTTCTATAGTCAATGCACACTCTCCACCCAGTTTGAACTCTTGTAGGAACAAGTTCATCGTCTTGATTTCGAACAACCGTAACACCGGACTTCTTTGGCACCACTTGTACCGGACTAACCCACTTGCTATCGGAAATTGGGTAAATTACCCCCGCACTTAGCAATTTGAGTATCTCTTTCTTCACAACCTCCATCATGGGAGGATTAAGCCTACGTTGAGCATCACGTACCGGCTTCACATTCTCTTCCATTAGAATCCTATGCATGCACATGGATGGACTAATACCTTTTATGTTAGCAATTGTCCAACCAATAGCCGTTTTGTGCTCTTTCAAGACTCTAATAAAACGGTCTTCTTGTACCGGTGTGAGGTTATTTTAAATAATCACTGGAAGCTCATTTCCATCTCCCAAAAACGCATACTTCAAATGGTCCGGAAGTGGCTTCAACTCTAGCTTAGGTGCCTTCACAATAGATGGTACAAGTAATTCATCATTCACGGGTAAAGAAATATATGAAATATTATCCTTAGCTTCTTGTAATGCCGTCAAAGCACCACACATCTCCACCAATTCCTTGGAAATTTCAACATCCAAGTTGGAAAATCCGTGGACGTCCAATTCAATGCTCTTTTGTAACACCACATCAAGTTCGTCCTCTTGATTCAATTCCACCATTTGTTGCGCTAATGAACTAACCACATCAATGGAGTAAGCGGAATGCACATTACTTGGGTAGCGCATGGATTCAAATATGTTGAAGTGTATTACTTCCTTGTCGAATTCCATAGTAAGTGTACCCTTATCAACATCAATCTTCGTCTTTGCGGTCTTCATAAATGGCCTCCCAAGAAGTATAGAAGTAGTCGAACGATTCTCATTGTTGTCCATATCCACCACAAATAAATCCACCGGAAAAATTAACTCATTCACTTGCACTAGAATGTCTTCTACAAGTCCCTTTGGATAAATGTTAGACTTGTTTGCTAGTTGGATAATAACTCTTGTCTCTTTCAACGGTCCAAGATTCAAGGAGTCATATATATCGGTCGACATCACACTAATGGAAGCTCCCAAATCAAGTAAAGCATGTTCAAATCTTTCCTTACCAATAGTAATTGGCACCGTGAAACCACCGGGATTTGTGCACTTTGTAGGAATCTTCTTCAAAAGCATAGCCGACGCACTCTCGCCAACTTTAGTAATTTCATTATCAAGCAACCTATCCTTCTTTGTGCATAATTCCTTCATGAACTTAGCATTGTCTTGATGGCCTCGATGAAGGGGATGTTGATTTCTATATTCTTGAAGATATCCATGAGTGCCTTGCCTTGAGCTTCCTTCTTAGACTTAGCAAAACGACTAGGAAAAGGAGGTGGACTAGTAAAAATAGGAACCTGTTCCTTGGATTGGGCAGTTGGTGTTGAATTCTCCTTTGGTACGGCTTCCTCCTTGTCTTTGACTACCTCTTCATTAGATTCTTCATGATGACTTGGACTCTCTACTTGTCTTCCACTTCATAAAGTAACCGCATTAACATTCTCTCTTGGGTTCACAAATGGTTGTGAAGGAAGTTTTGTGGATGTTTGAGCTTTCATTAAGTTCATATCGGTCGCCAATTGTCCCATTTGAGTTTGTAAATCCTTGATTGCCGAACCGGTCCTTTGTTCCAAAGCTTTGATTTCCGAACCGGTCCTTTGTTCCAAAGCTTTGATTTCCGAATCGGTCTTTTGTTGGTTTTGTTGTAACACAGAAGTGAAACCATGCATGCTTTGCATTATCACATTCAACTTATCATCATTCGAAGAATCTTGCTCCTTGACTTGTTGTGGTTGGAATTGTTGTTGTTGAGGTTGGAAACGTGATTGTTGGAAACCACCTTGTTGCGCATATGGATTAGGAGCCGCAGCTTGCTTGTTTGCATAACTAAAGTTGGGGTGATCCTTCCAACCGGGATTGTAAGCATTTGAGTATGGATCGTACCTTGGCCTTTGATTTGGATATAAAGCATTTACTTGTTCGGTTTCATCATCCGGAATAATTACCGCGGCCAACCGTTGCACTACCCTCTCAATGTTGTTTAACCGGTGATCGGATTGTGAAGACGAGTCACTAACTTCATGCACCAACTTAACCATTGAGTCACCTCTTGCATAGAATTGTTGTGAGTTTTCCTCCATACTTTCAATCAACTCGGTAGCTTCGGCCACCGTCTTGTTCACTAGTGCACCACCACCGGCGGCGTCAAGAAGATATCGATCACTTGTTTGGAGACCTTCATAGAAGTATTGGATTATCATGGCATCACTAAATTGATGGTGTGGAAAACTTTCCACCAATCTCTTGTACCGATCCCAACATTCATATAATGACTCTCCCATATATTATTTCATCCCACAAATCTCTTTGCGAATTTGAGTAGCTTTTGATGCGGGAAAATATTTCTTAAGGAAAATTTTCTTCATCCCATTCCATGTTGTGATACTTCCGGAAGGAAAATAGTACAACCATTCCTTAGCATTGCCCGCCAAAGAGAACGGAAAAGCTTTCAACTTTGCTCCATCCGCATTAATATCCGGTGGAAGCATGGCCATGACTATGGTATTGAAGTCCATAAGATGTTTGTTTGGGTATTCATTCACCATGCAATGAAACTTTGGTAATTCTCTAATCAACCACAGCTTGATCTCGAAAGTTTAATTAGTTTGGATACACCATTGTTGTGTATCGAGCTTGTGAGAAGCTAGGTCCTTGAGTGTACGATCACCCATTGCTTCTTCTTCTATGTCCGAATATGCGAACTCACTTGATGTAGAACGGGGAAGCGGAGTGTTAACCGCTCGAATGAAATCCTTTAGTTGAGCGCCGGATCGAAGACGTATTGGAATCGGTCTTCCATTTTTAAGCATTCACCAAAGATATAGCACCTACAACAAGGTTCACAAAACTAAGTTAGATACGGTATAGAATTTAACAAAGCAAGAATAAAGCAAAAAGAAAAATAAAAACAACTAAAATCGTCTGTTGCTCCCCGGCAACGGCGCCAAAATTTGTATGTGTGTCGTAACCACAACAAATTAATTAATACTTTACTACCTAATTAACAAGTAATATAGGGTAGTCAATATCGATCCCACGAGGAGCACAAGATTCTAGTTGTCAAATTGTCACACAAAGGGGGGTATTGGTTCTTATATTTAAAAGCAAAAGAATTAAAACAAAGTAATTAAAAGTGTAAGTTGAAATCAATAAGAGAAAATAGATCAAGGAATCCTTCTTCGCTGCAAAACAATGATTAAAGTTATGTTCTTTTCCACTTTTTATTAGTCATAGATTATCACCAACCGTAGGTATAGCAGCTAGATCAGTGCTAACCCCTAAATCCCTTATATCACCGGATACGGAAGTTCTCGACTACCGGATTCCATTCACCAAACCACCTAGTAGTAGATCACCCAAGATGTAATTTAGTTAAACGCATTAAGATTTATGAATTTATTAGGTTGATATTAGTAGTTAAACTCTTAGATCAAGGTCCACTTGATAACGTTGTTTTCACACACAATTGATCCACGGAATCCCTCCGCAAGGTCTTGTGTTTTCTACTTATGTAAATAGTCAAGAAACGATTACTTATCCCCTAACTTTCACTAGCTTCCGATCAATTTAGTTGGCCACCCAAACGACCTATCAATCAAGCATAAACATTAATATTAGCAAAAACAATCGATAATCATATGAAAAACTTCAAAGTAGAATTGAAACAAAACTCAAACCATATATTAAGAACTAGGAATTCATCCTCAATCAATAAGAAAATTAGCTACTCATAGTTTAGAGTTCACACAATAATAATAATAATTAAAGAAGAAAGAAAAACTTATTGAAAAGATGATGGTTGCTCCTTCCTCCAATCCTTGTGAACTTTAACTCCTTCTCCAAAGTAGATGTGTGTCTAAAAGTTGTAGAGAACTCCTTTATTTATAGGCTTCAATACTCTCCATATCTTTGTATGAAAAGAATCTACATTCCATAAGAACACCACTTTCCCAAGTTGAGCCATATTCCAATTTCTAGTCCAATTCTCCAAAACTTCCAAGTTTTCATCCAATTCTCAATTCTAAGTCTTCACACACATGAGAGAAGTCCATACAAAATTCTGTATTTTTGATCGCCGGAAAACTGGGTTTTTGGCCGGAAATAGGTCGGAATTCGTCACCACCGGCCACCTGAAAATTCTCTCTGTCGACTGAATATTCCGTCAGTCCACCGTTAGGAATAACGGTCAAACCGTCAGTCTTCTGTTAGTTGACTAGGTCAAGGAGGGGAGAGTCAGCTAACCCAAGTCAGCTTCTTCGTCAGGGCTGAGTGGTCTTAATCGTCTGAGTAGTCTGAACTGCTGGGTTTGGATCGGCTCACCGGGATCGCTGAGTCAACTCGGCATACCAGAATTTTAGCAGAGTTTCTGTTGTTTACAGGGCAATTCCGACCAATTTTTCAGGCCATTCTTCACCTGCGACAATCCTATACATTCATCTATTGTAACTCATTCATTCACATCAACATGCAGCAATAATACTACTTCCTCCTTTGAACTGTTCAAACCTCAGAACATCATCATTCTCATAACCCATTGACTGCAATAGCACAAACCCCTTCTATTCTTCCCTGTACCACTTGCAACTTGAACTGTAGATGCATAATTCACAACAGCAACTCACCATTATACCCGTGCTCATCATTCAACTCCAATTTTTCCCTGTAATAGCACCAACATAACAAACCCAATCCAACACCAACAAATCCAGTCAACTGAGAACAACCCATCTTCAATTCTGTTCAAAAGAAACACCTTAAATCATCCACAAACCCATATCAAATCTACCACCAATTCCTTCCAATTGCGAACTCTCAGATTTCACAGCAATTTCTTGATCATAACAACATCGATTCTCTTGGTTTCTCTGCCAGCAAATCCAACTCCTTCATCAATTAATCTTTTCATTCATAAACAAACCCTAATTTCTTCTTCGTCTCCGCAACACAGCACAATCATCAAATCCTCTTCAATTTACAGAGATGAACCCTGAGTCTCACAGATCGACCCTAGAACACCCGCCAATTCCATCTCTGCCTCCATCTTAATCTCTCGAATTTTCTCTCTTGATTTACAACGAAGAAGAACTTGCTGCTTTTTACTTCACAATTTCAGTGAGATTCGAAATGAACGAGTGGCTGAGAAGATTTTTCTCGGTTTAGGGTTGAGAATGATTGAGAAAGAGAGAACTTCTCGATTTAGGGTTGTGGGGGGATAAAATAGGATTATGATGCCCCACTCAAGAGCCACCCCAAACTGGGTACTCTTTAATAAATGGTTACTTCTGATAAGGGCTAGCCAAATGGCAGCCCCTTAACCACAGCTAGTCTGTCTTTAATAATCCTCCAAAACAGATATGCCTCTTAACATTGACTGGGCTCCAGATAGTGTTCGCCCTATGAAATGACAATTATGCCCTTTTTACTAAAATTAGGTGATTTCTCCTTTTTTTCTTCCGTGTGACTCCAGAGTACCTAATAGCTCAAAAACACACGTAAAATACATAATTTACAAGAAAAATAGCAAAGAAAGCATAAACTACTAGATAGTAAATTAGGTGTATTCTACACCTATCAATGGCTACGAAGAAATATACAATCTCTAGCTACTGTGTATATGCATATTGCTTACTGTTTTTTGCTCATATTTAAAACTAATTTAAAAACCAACAACAACAGCTTGACACAAATATGTTTTAGTATTGGTTTAGTATTCATGATCACTTATGCTTACATTACTCACTATTTTGATATATGCACGTATAAAGCCATCGAAAATCCACGGTAATGCAGTTTGCAACACGAATCAAAGGCGTTTTCAAAAACTGAAACTAAGGTCCTTTAGATGAAGTGTAAGTTACATACTTTAAATTACATTTAGAATTAAGTTGTGCTGCTCATTCTTTTTTTTAGGGTGCATATATCACTGCGGTATAATAGTTATAGCAACAAACTGGAATGAGAAAATATTGTAGTTTGGTTCGTTCACTTTTTTTTTTTTTTTTGTATATTTGCCTTCTTGACATCCATTTAGGATAAGATAGAGTTTCTATTAAGATAGTTTGTGTAGTTGCAGGAAATCCTACACTACACCCTTGATAAGAATTCACAGTATTTAACACTTAATTGATGATTAAAAACAACACTTTATCATTTGATTCTCATAAATGTTTACAGGAAATGGAAGAAATCAAGAATACAACCACTCTCTTGAATTTTCTCTCTCCTCAAGACTTTCTCAACACTCAAAAAATACATCATCCTTTTCTGAATCTACTGGGTCTCTTTATATATGATAGTTACATAGTGGATGACAGCTAAGTTGTCCTTTAATTTCGGATCTGACTCGTGATATTATTGCAGTAGTTATAATGTCCATTCTCGCAAGCGTTGTAACCATCGCAGGATAATCACGCTCTTCCCATGTTTCTTCATTCATCAGCTATTACATCATTCTTCAAATCATATTGTGACACTCGCAAAGTGTTGTTGAAGAACTCGCGGATTTGTCACTGTAATTATCGCATGAGTATTGTAGTGGCGATATTCTGATCCTACATCTTGCCTCTTCTCATGTCTTTTCTGCGAAGGAGGAAAGATCATGAGAATTGAATCTTCTATAACGTCGCAGCTGTTCATCCTTTTGCATTCTTCTGCTCTGACATGTTTCTGTATTCTTCGCCAGCTATTTTCACGTATTTTTTCTTCCATTCAATTTTTGACACGTCCTTTTCAACCGCTGCGATCTAACTGTTCACGTCCTTTATTTGCATTAATTACACTTATCTTCTCAAGAATTTTAACTTTATATATATATATATATATATATATATCTTCTTCATTCTTCACTTTTCTTCCTTTTACTTTCTTCTTCCTTTTCTATGCAAATTTACTCTCTGCAAATTTACTGTGCTTCCGTAAATTTCGTATCCGCTAATGTTACAATTTTTCTTTCGATCTTTTACTCTTTCTTTATTCCCATACTAAAAATGGTTGCAGCTGGTCACAAATATATTATCGCTTTCGAGAAGATCCAAAAATAATTTCAAGACAAAGGTTTTACTTTATCCACCATTCCCAATCAAAACCCTAAATATGAACTTTCTGTTCCATTATTTTCTGATTTTCCATGTAATCATGAGAAGATCATAGTCTCGCTAGGCCAACTTGAGGATGGTCTTCCCATTCCTCTCTACGACCCTGAACTTCCTTTATATCTTATGTGATACTCTCTCACGAGAAGTTCTTGCGGGTAGTATATCAATTAAGTGGAGATTGTATTCGCTTAATACTTGAGTACGCTACTCGCGGTGCTGGTAAAGAATCTCGCTACCTTCCTGAAGAAAAGAACCCTAAGTTCAAAAATATTCCTATTGTTCCTGCGAAGTATACTATGGAGAATTACTTTGCAAATTACGATATAATCCCTATGAAGAAGGACAACACTTGTTGGGGTGTCCTCTTACAAAAGAAAGATGATATCGCTGAAGATAAAGTTCTTATGTAAGATATCGATTGGCATACGGGTAATAATAACCAAGGCCCTCGCCATTCCAGTGATGACAAATGGTTCATTTTTTCATTATGCCTAGAGGGTCCCTATATCTCCGGCATTCATGTATTACCTGAGAATCTCGCAGAATACCAACCGTGGGTTTTCAACTGGCCTGAAAGGAATAAAGAGGTATGTTCCTTCAATTTTTTATATAATTATCATTATCATCTTCCTCACGTTTTCATATTCTCGCTGACTACTCCAATTTTCCCAGATTACCAGGCTGAAACTTAAGTACCAGAAATTTTGGAAGCCCAGCACCTTTTTAGCCCTTAAAACTCTCACAGATGAAGTAAGAAATATTCCTTTATGATTCTTAACAATATATTGTTGCCTCTATTTCTTATCTTTATCTGTGTTCGCAGGTTATTGAAAAAATAGAAGCTGTGAAGATTGTGAAGACTAAGGGGAAAGACAAAGATGTTTCTCGCAAGGAGGAATCTACTATTCCTCATAAAGATAAGTCTACTGCTCCTCGCGGAGAGAAATCTGGTGCTCCTCCCTCAAAGAAAAGAAAGATCCAAATCCCTTCTTCTTCAATTCCCCAATCTAATGAAGAAAATTCGAGTAATGATACTGATGATGACGATGATGAGGATGAATATAATTATGATATCTCTTTTATAAAGAATTCTCCCCCTCCTGAATCTTGTATGACTCAACTGTCTAAGATTTTTGGCGATATTACACATGGTATCGCAAATGATTATGGAGATGAAGCTCTTAACGGGGTATCCCAGGTTCTCGCTAAAGTTTGCAATGCTCCCATACTGGTTGATAATGATTCTCTTCAAGGAATATCAAGATCAATGACTCCCAGTCTCTTGAATTCACTTGGTATTTTGGTATGTTTCCACTTCTTCACCATATATATGTATTTATTTTCTCGCCAAATCTTAATTTATATTGTTCTCTCGCAGACTGGAAAGTCTTCCTTTGCTGTTGCCTCAGACTTGGAGAAGAGGTGCGCATCTTTTCGCAAGAAGAATACTGTTCTTCGTAAAAAGAATGTGGAGTTGGAATCTGAGTCCGCTAGTCTTCGCGGGCAATTGGAATCTGAGTCTGTTGACCTTCAAAAAAAGATCAAGCAGTTGGAAACTGAACTTTCTTTATCGCAAAATAAGGTCGCAAGCTTCCAAGCTGCGAACAATCAACTTTTTAGTAATAAATATCTTTATTTTTCTTTAATCTTGTATCCCTTTGCATTTTTTCTTATTTTTCTTCTTCGCAGATGTTTACGGCCTTTCTGACGAAGCTGTATTCCTTCGTTCTTTTCCAAATCCAATATACGATGATACTATTTTAGAGCTTCTCAATAATTCTTTAAATAATCCCTCCAATGATAGAATCAATTCTGTTTCCATAAATGAACTCAGGTTTAAGCTATGCCTCTTAGAAACTGACCATAGATCTTGTTTAAACATGGATAACAAATTTAAACGCTTTTACCATAATTCTAAGGAAGAAATTAAAACGTTAAGGGCCAAGAACAGTGATCTCTCAGACGATAAAGATCATATATCTAGACAAGGAGCTCAAACTTTAGCGGATTTTCATAAAACTCTTATTGAAGTTCAAATTGAAAGAGATAGACTTATCTGCGATAAAGAGATTCTTATTGAAAGAGAAAACAAAATCCGTTCTCGTCTTCTTATTAATGATGATGATGAATTTGCTTGGGCTGCAAAGATTCTTGACAACGCCAGAGCTAACTTAGGTGTAGATGTTAGTCTTCATGTTGAACAAGCGGCCTTAATTAAAGACATGATTTCGGAAAGAGAAGGTTGCTAATTGTTCTTCCTCATTAATTTCTTGTCATTAATCTTCTTATCTTTGCAGAATTTTTAATTTGTTATTATATACTCGCAGGAGTTGAGAAGAGATATACTGAAAGAATTGGAGAACTTGAAGCTGATAAGAATCAACTCGCAAAGACTCTTGCTGCTCGCAATGAAAAATATTCAAGATTGAAGGAAAAATTAAGGATCACTACTTCGAATTTTAGTAATATCCTTGTTGGTGTTCACAATGACTCCATCAAGGGTGTTTGTGATGATCATAAAATTTCTCACTCTTTGTATCCTTGCCTCTCCGAGGAAGTTCCAAAAAATACTCCAAACCTTGTTATATCTGATAATGAGGCTGAAGAATCTGGCGGAGATGAAGAATCTGGCGAAGATAAAGAAGAAAAATCTGGCGAGGATGATGATGGATCTAACTAGTTTTGTTTCCTATTTTTAATCTCCTTGTAATATTTGTACATTCATCTCCTTCTTCTTGTGATATTACTGCGAGGTTCATTGATGCATAAATCTCTTTTGCTTCTATCTGTATGAATTAGAAAACAATTCTTTTCTGCAATATAGTTAATCAACATGATTATTATTCTTTAACTATTTGTGTAAATGTATCATGTGATAATGTCTACGTAAATTTATCATATAATGATGAATAACAATTCCATCATACTGTTCATTCCCATACTTTCCTCTTGTTATTCATCTGCAATATGAAAAAAAAAAGTAGAACTTAGATATTAATTGTGAATAAAATCTATTTAATTATTCCTGCCTCTATTTTTGTGATAATATCGCTAGTCTCATTATCTCTGCGCCAATATCGCAGTCATTCAATTTTGATTTCTTGTGGTCTTATTATTCCTTCCTAGTTAAAGGTCTTATTTTGCCACTTTTTGTATCTGCGACAAAATCGCACGACGTCGTTACATTTGCATGAAAAAACTATTGATCTTGCCTTATCCTTATTTTGTTAATTTCTCTGCGACAATATGACAAGCCTAAGTTCCCTTGCGATATCAAAGCCTCATGACATTGCCGTCTTGCGATGAAATCGCAGGACGTCTTTACACTTTCATGTAAAAACCCATTGATCTCATCTTAACCTTTTCTCATGGCTTGTTGCCTCTGTATAAATTTCGTCACGCGATAATATAACATGCCTAAATGTTATTGCGATCATAAATCCCCATGACATTGCCGTCTTTAGACACTTATCAGCTCCCTAATAGAGGGTGCCGCCCTTATCTTCCCCCTGGTTTCCCCTTCAAGGAGGGCACATCGTCCATACAAGACTAGATCCTCCCATCCGGTCTTAACAACAACTAGTTATTTTCGCAGCCTCTTGTCCTTTATGCCTATATGGCTTATAGTTACAAGACTGCACCCTAAGTGGGGTTTTCTTCGGGCCGAGTGCATCATAGCCAAGACTTGCCAAGAATGGCCAGGGTAGTTTCGTACGCCCCGGGCACCCTTGGCTTAACCATGTACCTCGGCGCCTTAGTCATACTCTGTACTCCTTAGAAGAGATCCTCGGTCGCCCAACCAGGGTATAACCTTATATAGTTGGAAATCCAAGGTACCTCCCCCTGATAGGTTTTATCTAACCCCAACATCTTCATGACTCAGGTTCCAGCATCGGTATAACCTTATCCCTGAGTCACGCAAAGAGATACCCCCTTATATGACGCACTTTAGGTCTTACATTTGCCTCTTGCGAAATTGTATCCGCGAACTAGGGTGTACGCCATATAGGTTCGTCCCATTCTTATGTCTCTGCGAAATTTTATTCGCGTTTCTTGCGAATATTGCAATTCTGATAAAATTTCTTTTCTTTGATCTTCTCTTTATTTGCATTTCAACTCTCGTATAATTTTTCAATTTCATTTCTTTCATTCAAACAAAATATCTTTTTGAAATATTTTCTTCAACAAATCATTCATAAACTTCTTAAATTTCATCATTTTACCTTTCTACTTACTACCTTATGCTTCTCCCCTTTTGTTGCGTTTTGTTGTTTTCTCTCCATCTGCGAGATGCTCGCCATCTACAGTTTTCAACTCATGTTGATTTCGCAGTATTCCCTCCTCTCGCCGCTCTATTGTATCAACCATCAGCTTATCACCTCTTTGTTTTTGCTTGATGTTTCGTTTCCGGTTTCTGCTTTTTGTTGCCCTTTCCTCGCAAGATTCCATATCAATTTCATAGCATTTCTTCCCATCATCCCAGTCTCCCTTTATTACTCCAACACCATTAGGATGAGGAAATTTAATACATTGGTGTAAGGTTGATGCCACACCTAATATCCCATGTAGCCAAGGTCGGCCAATAAGGGCATTATAAGGTGATTCAATATCCACAACGCAGAATAGAATCTTAGAAGATAACCCCTTTAATGGAATTCGCATTGTAATTTCCCCTTTGGGATTGTTGGAAGCGCCGTTGAAACCATAGATATTATAGGTTGATGGTATCAAATCCTCATATTTTCCACCCATGGTTCTGTAAGTATGATAAAATAAGATATCAATTGAACTTCCAGTATCTATTAGAACTCTGTTAATGGCCAGGAATCCTCAGTTTCACCATCATCATTTTCTTCATCTTCATCTTCTATTTGTTTTGGACTTATTTCTAACCTTACCACCAGTGGGTTGTCATGCATATTACCAGGCTCTAGTACTTCTTGCGCATAGAAAGAAATAGTTTTCTTTTGCCACTCCTCTAATGGCGAAACTCTCGCAATATTCATTATCTCTCTTCCATATGCGTCTCTCGCGAAGACTCTGCTTAGGACATTGTCGTGGAAATCCTCAATAGTTTTGTATGAATGTATGATGAGCACAAAATTACAACGCATTTTTACCCATAAATACACTAGCTAAGACTCATTTTATCACTAATAAACTTGTTTGTAGGTTTTTTTGTGAAATAAACTCTTATGGAGAAAGTTGCTCGAAAAGTGATTTTTGTACCCCGGAGGACACATGTTACTCGGATTCTCACTGTTGGTTAAGGGGGACCTTCTTTACTAATCAACACCTATTGTTATTCACACTCCAACACTCAGGATAAGGGGTAGTACTCCATCTTCCTCACGTACAAAAGGGAAAATTGTCGGGAAAATAATATATTCACTTGTTTATTTCCTGTATTGATTTTGGGAAGATTTTATTGAGATTTTCTCACAGATTTTATTTTGGATGAGTTGTCATGACAACACACGGTTGGTAATTGCTTCGGATTCTAAAGGGAAGATTTCCATTTAATATTGAATAAAACAGGGAATGAAAAATCGTTTAGAAGATACATAAATTATGAGAGGATATTCATAGAGGATTCATATAGATCCAATATAAAGAGTTTAGGAAAGTGTTGAGATGCCCAGACATGTAAATAAATACAAAGAAAGGAAATTATCTTAGTAGCATGCATAGAAAGAATATCTCGGGGTGTTTGGTTGCAATATTTGGGAATTACGTGGAGTTTGAGAGGAGATAAAATATCCCAGATTTTATTCTACCTATTTAGGAAAGCATTGAAAGCTGTAGAGGAAGGTGAGAATATGCGAAATAAGAATAAAATCTCCGAGACTTTTAAAACGAAAATATTTGGCATTTACTCGAGGATTTTCTTCACCCGTGGAGTATAAAAATGTATTTGGGAAGCATAGAGGGGTGAGTGGGGAGCCTGTACCGTGCAACAATAGTTTTTATTCTTTTATTTTTTATTTTTGTAATAATGAGTAGCTAAAACCCATCACTGGGTCGACGGAGGAATCCGAATTATATACATGGGTAAAATTATTTTATTCTCTATATGACTTTAGCATTATTTTGAATTGATTTATGATTTGATTAAATTAGTTATTATTTTATTAGATGGGTCATGCTTTCTTATATGTTTTATGTCCCATGCTTACGATTTATAACTAATGTTTTGATAATCTACCTAGGCAAAAATAAGAGTCGGTGTTGTTTTATTTATCGAGCGATAATTGTTGAGAATAATTGATTGTGCCTTATGTTATGTATTTGGTGAACTCCTCGTCCCAGTAACTTTCTTTTTTATTATTTTCGTTGAACCTTTTAATTTAATCTTAACAATGTCTGAGTGAACGATAACCCTTTTACTACAACCACAAACAAATTAAAATTCATATTAATGTACGATGGAATTACATAACAAATTCTTTGCCTTGGCTCCAACCTCTATCACAAATGTTTCTGCTCCTTTTACAGTATTCACTCTGCGAATATCTGGTGCTGGTGGTAACTGCTGAGATTGCGGATGTCCTATTAGAAATTGATTTAACTTTCCCTGATCAATCATCCTCAAAATTATTCTTTTTACATTCCTGCAATCGTTTATTGAATGTCCATGAAAATGATGATAAGGACAAAATTCTTGATTTCGATTATTTTGATGTGGCTCTTTTCCCACATTCCAGGGTGATGGTATATTTTCCATCAGAATGATAGCCTCCTAAATTTTTACTATGCTAGCATTCAGGGGTGGCATCTTAATTTCTTCCCATATTATTCTTTGATTCCCTTGCCCTCTAAAATTATTTTGCCTCTGACCACCATAAGTCTCTTGCGGCTGATCAAGTCTTTGAATTTTATTATTTCCACCACGATTGTAATAATTCCTTTCTCTTTCATACTCCTCTTGATTTCAACTTCCCATGGCTAATAACTTCTGCTGGTTTTTAATAACCACTTTCTCTTGTTGTGGCTGCGAGGTGCTCGCCACATTGTTAATCATTTTAGGAAGTAAACTCCCGTTTGCCGCTATTGAGCTGGTGTTTGCGATTGGATATGATTCCATCTCATTTTGTTTCTCCTCCAAAGCAATGTATTCTTCTTGTAGTTCTCTTAGCTCAGTCATTGTGATGGTATTTTTAATTCTGAAAATTTGTATGTACAACAGATTGGTTGCGAACATTGTATTAATGAAAGATAAAATGAGGTATCTCTCATCCACTCTTCCTGCCATTTCACTGCACATTGTATTCCATCTTATGGTTAGGTGTTTCAGACTCTCGCCAATCCTCTGTTTTAACCCAAATACATCTTCAATACCGGGCCGCGAAGAATTGTTGCTTATATATGCTCCCAGAAATGTAGCTTGCAAATGGTCGAAAGAAGTTATTGTATTTTTAGGTAAGCCTTCGAACAATTTTAACTCCTCGCCAGTCAAACTAAATGCAAAGTATTTGCATAATACAACATCATGGTTTTCCCATTGTAGCGTACACCTAACATAAGCCTTGACATGTTGAACAACACAGGTAGTCCCATCGAAGATACTGGTTAATGCTGGTAAATTGCATTTTGGAGGGATTCCTCCTAATTGTACTTCTTGAGTGAATTGAGTTCTCACAGCTTCTTCAATGGCTTCATCAAGTTTCCTTCTGCCTCCTTCTCTTCTGTTATTCAATATTCCCCTCATTTTTGCTAACTCTCTTAAAATTTGTTCATTCCTAGCTGAATTTTTCTCAATTGGTCTTTTCAGTGCAGATTCTCTTCTTCTACGTTCATGTCTTTCTTGTCTTGCGAGATTTTGTGTATCTTCATCTGCATCTTCATTTTGCCTTCTTCTGTGATTTTCCTTTTCACCTCCTTCTTGAATTCGCAACTGATTATTCCTTCCAATTTCTTCTGTGCGAGTTTCTTCATTTCTCATCGTTTCTCTTCACTTTCTTTCTATTCTCCTTTGTATTCTATCATATTCCTCATTGATATTATTGCTATGGCGATTTTTTGTGCGTATCCTTTCTCGATTGCCATGATTATTCTGCCGTATTGCTTCTTGAAACTCTTTTTCTTCCACATCTGCTCGTAATCTTTCCCTTTCGCAAGCTAGACGTGCTTGCTCAGCATAATGCCTCTCAATTTCGTCCTCAATAATTCTTTGATTTCTTTGGATTTCTCGCCCATGTAATATCCTTCTACCTTCTTCTCGATTTTCTTCACCATCTTGGTTATTTCCACGCTCTTGATTTCTATTATCATATCTACCATTCACAGTTTCACCGTAGCGATCATCAATCATCTCTTCTTCTCCATGATGTTACTCTTCATTTGGATTTTGCATTTCCTCTTGGATATTTACTCCAGCATTTCTCATAGGGGAATTTCGCCTTGGTTCTTCTCTAAATAATCTTGAACTTGATCTAGCAGTACTTCTTGATCTCCTACTTTGTAATCTCAAATTCTCCATTCTTAACTCGTGCTTCTGTCTTGTTAGATTCGCACGTTCTTCTGATTCTATCCTCCTTTCCTCTTGTATTCTTTGTCTTAAAACTTCTACTGTTTCATTTTCATCATCTCCATATATTAATCCTCCATTTACTTCTTGGTTTCTTTCTTCTCTTTTTTCATTTCTTAATTGTCGATATTCTGCTTCTACCATCGATTCCGATCGCCAAGTATGCACACTCACTCTGTCATAATCCACAACTCTATCTTGTATTGGTGTTTGTTGATTTGGTTGTCGAATTTGATTTTCTCCTTCATTCCTTGTTCTATTTCTTCTTGTTCTTATCCTTGAAGATTCTCCCATTTCATTTATTTCTCCACCTGCAAGTCTTTTACTCCTCCTTACGGTTGTTGGTGGTTCTGATGTGTTTCTTCTACTTCTAGCCATTAATCTTAGTAGTCTGTTGGATGTTGCGTAAGATCTTTCACTAATTGTTCCAAATTCCTTCCAATCACAATGTCAATTTTTATATTTTTCTTCAAATAATCATCAATTCATCACTGTTTCGGGCGCCAAAATATAGTTGTAGGAAATCCTACACTACACCCTTGATAAGAATTCACAGTATTTAACACATAATTGAAGATTAAAAACAACACTTTATCATTTTATTCTCAGAAATGTTTACAAGAAATGGAAGAAATCAAGAATACAACCGCTCTCTTGAATTTTCTCTCTCCTCAAGACTTTCTCAACACTCAAAAAATACATCATCCTTTTCTGAATCTACTGGGTCTCTTTATATAGGATAGTTACATAGTGGATGACAGCTAAGTTGTCCTTTAATTTCGGATCTGACTCGCGATATTATCGCAGTAGTTATAATGTCCATTCTCGCAAGCGTTTTAACCATCGCAGGATAATCACGCTCTTCCTATGTTTCTTCATTCGTCAGCTATTACGTAATTCTTCAAATCATTCTGTGACACTCGCAAAGTGTTGTTGAAGAACTCGCGGATCTGTCGCTGTAATTATCGCAGGAGTATTGTAGTGGCGATATTCTGATCCTACAGTTTGGTTTCGTTTACTTTCTCTCTTAATGGAGAATTGCCACAAATAAAACCAACTTCATAAAATGATGATATTAGTTTTAGTCTCCAGCTGAATTGTAGGGCTTGCCAAATTCAGGTTTATCATAGTTTGTTAAAATGGTGTGTCATATTTGATGCTCATTGTACAAGGATTATCATAAGTTGTGAAAAAAAAGGTAAGCATCAAGTTTCCAGATTGTGAACCAGGTTTTCGTTGAGTATCAACTTTTTCAACTTATTTTTTAATAGATTCTTACGGATCAGATGATCCAAGCATATTAGTTACTTACGACATACTTATACATTTATTCTGATTGCTATTCGATGCATTACTATATACATATACAATTATTCTGATTGATATATTATTATTTTAACTTTGTAGATGCTTCAACTAATTAAAAAGCAGGGAATTCGATCCTTGCGGTTGTCAAGGCTGAATACACCACCAAGCGCCAAAGAGAGGAGGCCAATAGATGAGGATGACCACATACATCCCTGGTGACATGCCTGTCTAATGCGATAAAAGTTTGTACTTCACTCATTTCACAAGTGTCGAAGTTGCAACCAGGGATAATCATGGAGTTCCAAGGTATAGTTGTAGGACCAGAATATCGCTATGGTATTATTCCTGCGGTATTAACAACACCCCTGCGAGATTGACAGCGACAGCTTTGCGAGCTCTTCAACAACACTTCGCGAGTGTCACGGAATAATTCAAAGAATTACGTAATAGCTGACGAATGAAGAAAAACGAGAAAAACGTGATTGTTCTGCGATGGATAAAACGCTTGCGAGAATGGACATTATAACTACCGCGAGAACATCGTGAGCCAAATCCGAAATTAAAGGACAACTTAGCTGTCATCCACTATGTAATTACCCTATATAAAGAGATCCAGTAGATTTAGAAAAGGATGATGTATTTTTTGAGTGTTGAGAAATTCTTGAGGAGAGAGAAACAAAGAGAGCGGTTATATTCTTGATCTTCTTCCATTACTTGTAAACATTTATGAAAATCAAATAAAAAAGTGTCGTTTTAATCATCAAAATATGTGTTAATCATTGTAAGATCTTATCAAGGGTTAGTGTAGGATTTCCTGCAAATACATTTTGGCGCCCGAAACAGGGATTGAAAGTTGAAAATTATAGGAAAAAGCAAGATAAAAGATCAATATTCGAGTTAAGAGTATGATTGAACAAATTGGTGAAGCAGTTAAATAAAAAATTGAAGCAAAGGAGGATTACAGGAAGTTGGAGTGCAATACGATAACAAAAACAATGATTAACCAATTCCATGAAAATATATGAGGAAAGATTCATAAACGAGATTTTGAAGGAAAAATAATTATGACAGTGGAGAAAATATCACCTCTGAAATATTGGGAAAAGAAAGAAATCACATTCACAGCAGCAGAAATACCAAAAGAAAATTTGGATCATACATTTCCATTGGTAATCACGGTATCTACTATGCGAGTGAAGAAGAACAAATCAACAAGATCTGCAGAAGAATGGGTTGTGAATAGAACTTTGGTGGACACAAGAAGTTCTGTAGATATTATATTCTATCATACATTTAAGAAGATGGGATATAAGGATGAAGAGATGTCTTGTTCAAATTATCACATTCATGGTTTTGGAAAATCTATAACAAAACCTAAAGGCGAAATAATGGTACGTATTCCGCTAGGAGAGATTGAAACACAAGTAACATTATGTGCGGTGGATATGGAGGCACCATATAACATGATATTGGGGAGACCATGGATATACGCAATCAAAGCTGTAGCATCAACATTACATCAATGCATCAAATTTCCTATGCCTAGTGGAATTGGAGAAATTAGAGGAGATACTGATCTCGCGAAACTGTGTTATCGAATTGAAGTGAGAAACTATGAAGAGCGTCCAAAATTGTGAAAAGCTCGCAGAAAATTGGCAAAAGAGGCAAAGAAGGAAAAAGAATTTAAAGTTTACGTGATAAGAGCAAGAGAAGGAAAAGGAATACCCAGCAAGATCTCGCAAGAAGATGATGAGCCCGCGAGAGTCATGGAAACACCAATGCCAATGGGAGAACCTGAGGCCAGCTACACCGCAGCAGAACCAACAAAGGAAATAAATGTTGGAAGTGAAGAAGAACCTAAAATGATAAAAATTGGAACTAAGATAGGTGCAGATGAAGAAGAACAAACCATAAATCTCTTGCGAGAATATAGGGATATTTTTGCGTGGAGTATGGATGAAATGCCTGGAATAGATCCATCAGTTGCATGTCATAAGTTAGAGATTAACAAAGATGTGAGACCATTCAAGCAAAGGATAAGGAAAATCGCGACAACTTATCACTCAAAAATAGAAGAAGAATTACAGAAGATGCTCGATGCGGGAATTATAAGGCAAGCAAAATACCGGAATGGATTGAAAATATGGTAGTGGTTCCAAAGAAGAACAAAAGGATATGAATTTGCATAGATTTTACTGACTTAAACAAAGCTTGTCCTAAAGATAGCTTTCCATTACCATATATTCCTTAAATGGTCGAATTAGCAGCAGGAAATGATAGAATACTTTCATTGGATGGGTATAAAGGATATAATCAGATCTCTCTTGCTGAAGAAGATCAAGAGCACACTGCATTTTTTTCTCCAAGAGGATTATAGTGTTACACAAAAATGCCATTTGGGTTACGAAATGCTGGTGCAACATATCAAAGAATGGTGGAGAAGGTGTTCGCAAAGTGGATACACAAAACATTAGAGGTGTACGTAGATGACATGTTAATAAAGAGTAAAGAAGCTAAGAACCATGTGCAAGATTTGAAGGAGACTTTTGATCAAATGCGACTCTTTAACATCAAGGTGAATCCTGATAAATGCATTTTTGGAGTAGCATCAGGGAAATTTTTAGGTTATATCGTATCAAAAGAAGGAATTCAAGTTGATCCAGAGAAAGTACATGCAATTCGCGATATGCCAACGCCAGCAATAGTGAAAGATGTACAGAAGTTGAATGGGCTCTTAGCATGGCTAGGAAGATTTATCTCGCGATCTTCAAATAAATGCAAGCATTTTTTCAATATACTCAGGAAGGGTACAAAATTCAAGTGGACAGATGAATGTGAGAAGGCTTTTTAAGGAGTTAAAGAATATCTAATGAACATATCTATTTTACAGAAATCGGAGCTGGGAGAAGAATTATTGATTTATCTTGCGACAACATCGCACGCCTTAAGCGCAGTATTATTGCGAATAGATGCAGGGGTAGAAAAACCAATTTACAACATCAGCAAAACATTTAATTCTGCAGAGAAAAACTATTCAAAAATTGAGAAGCTAATTCTGGCATTGGTTTATGCAACCTTTAAACTTCGCATATATTTTCAAGCACATAAAATAAAGGTGTTAACAAAGGTGCCCATTGAATCAGTAATGAAGAACTCAAAAAGATCAGGCAGAGTTGAGAGATGGAATGCACAAGTATGGCACTTTGAAATCAAATATGAAGTCATATCCTCACCAAAATCACAAGTTGTGGCAGATTTTTTAGCAGAATTTCCTCTAGAAGATGATGAAGATGTGGAAGAAATGATGGACATAGAAGAAGAACATGGAGATCCAAAAGATCTATTAAAGGAACCAAACATGTGGGAAATATTGGTGGATGGATCATCAAATGGGGAAGGAAATGGAATTGGAGTGGTCTTTATCTCGCCAGAAGGAGAAAAAATGGCTTTCTCATTTCGTTTGGATTTCACATCCACTAATAATGGACAGAATATGAAGCTGTGGTGCATGCTTTAAAGTTCTCCGTAGAGATAAAGTTGGAGAACGCAAGGATTACCAGTGACTCGCAATTGGTTATTCGCCAGATAAAAAGAGAATACACAACGAATGAACCATGTCTAAAGAAATACAAGAAACTTGTTGAAGAATTGTCTGCGAGAATTCCAAAAATAAAATGGAGACATATATCAAGAAAAGATAATAGACTCGCAGATGCTTTTGCGTTCATATCAAGTATGATGACAAACCCAGCTGCGAGATGCATAAGAATTCAGATACTTGTATCACATTCAATTAATAAAGAAGAAGAAGAAAAGGCGGATGTAATGATAATAGAAAATGATACAGAAGAATTATCCATCGACATTATCGCAGATTGGAGAGAAGAACTTCACGCATACTTGGCGATAGGCGAAACACTAATAAATAGATTGGAGGCGCACAAATTAAAAAGCCGTGCAACAAATTATGAATTAAGGGATGTGGTATTGTATCGAAAATATTTTAATGGGCCATTACTTAGATGTTTGACACGGGAAGAAGGAGAAAAAATGTTAAAAATGTTGCACATCGGTGATGCTGGTAATCATAGCGGAGGAAGATCTTTGGCTTATAGAACAAAAATACAAGGCTATTATTGGCCGTATATGCATGAAGATGCAAAACAATTATCAAAATGTTGTGAAGATTGCCAGCGATATGGAAAGAGGATACATGCACCAGGGGAACCATTATCATCTTCAAAAAGTGTGTGGCCTTTTGGAAAATGAGTCTTAGATATTGTGGGACCCTTTGTGCCAGGTTCAGGGCAGAAGAGATACTTAATTGTCGCGTCATATTACTTCACAAAATGGGCAGAAGTAAAAGCAGTACAACACATTCACGATAAGGATACATTTACATTCATCTTTGAAAATATCATCTGCAGATTTGTAATTCCAGCACAGTTGGTTTCTGATAATGGAAAACAATTTGAAGGACAAAATATAGAATTGCTACTCAATGCATTTAAGATAAGATGTGGAAAATATACTCCTTTATACCTACAAGCTAATGGTCTGGCTGAAGCAACTAATAAGACAATCACAGACATCTTAAAAAGGAAATTAGAAGGGTACCATAGAGCATGGTGTGAACAGATACATAATACAGTCTGGGCTTACAACACAACCAGGAGAGAGGCAACTGGGATGTCACCTTTTTGTTTAACATATGGTGTTGAAGCAGTACTACCAACAGAAGTTGCTATTCCTACAACAAAAAGAGAGGTTTAGGAGAAGAATCTTAATGCTAGCATGATTCTAAGAGAGCTTGATGAATTAGAAAAGAAGAGAGAAAAAGCATTACAACATATGGAAAATTACCAGCGAAGGTTGGCTCGCGAATATAACAAGCGAGTCAAGAAACGTGAGTTTCAACCAGGCAATTTAGTTTTGCGAGAAACACCAGAGTACCAGCGAGAATGTGGTGGAAAGTTGGCAAGAAAATGGGATGGACCGTATATCATTAAGGAGATAGTTGGAACAGGGGCATACAGGCTGGTAGACCCAGAAGGCATAGATGTTGGTCAAAGACTTGGTAGACCATGGAACAGATTATATTTAAAAAGATATTATCAGTAACAATTTTTTAATAAAGAATGGGAAAAACAAATTTTAACAGCTGCGAGTTTATTCGCAAGATTATTCAAGATTACATAAAGAATGCAAGATTGCGATATACGCAAATGAATCAAAGAACATGACGAACCTTTATGGCGTACACCCTAGTTCGCGAATACAATTTCGCAAGAGGCAAATGGAAGACCTAAAGTACGTCATATTAGGGGGTATCTCTATGTGTGGCTAAGGGATAAGGTTATATCGCTGCTGGAACCTGAGACACGGAGACTAGGGTCCATTTCTTTGAGATACCTATCCAGGAGAGATACTTTGGATTTCCAACTATATAAGGTTATACCCTGGTTGGACGACCGAGGGTCTCTTCTAAGGAGTGCAGAGTATGACCAAGGCTCCGAGGTACACGGTTAAGCCAAGGATGCCCGGGACGGACGAACCTACCCTGGCCATTCTTGGTAAGTCTTGGCTATGATACACTCAGCCTGAAGAAAACCCCACTTAGGGTGCAGTCTTGTAACTATAAGCCATATAGGCATAAAGGACAAGAGGCTGCGAAAACAACTGGTTGTTGGAAAATCCGGATGGGAGGAGCTAGTCTTGTATAGACGATGTTCCCTCCTCGAAGGGGCAACCAGGGGGAAGATAAGGGCGGCACCCTCCATTAGGGAGCTGATAAGTGTCTAAAGACGGAAATGTCATGGGACTTTATGATCGCAAGAACATTTAGGCCTGTCATATTGTCACGTGACAAAAATTATACAGAGGCAACAAGCCATAAGAAAAAGTCAAGATGAGATCAATGGGTCTTTACATGAAAATGCGAAGACGTCCTGCGATTTCATCGCAAGACGGCAATGTCATGAGGCTCTGTTCTCGCAAGATAACTTAGGCTTGTCATATTATCGCAATAAATTGACATAATAGAGATAAGGCAAGATCAATGGGTCAATACATGCAAATGTAAAGACGTCCTGCGATTTTGTCGCAGAAATAAAAAGTTGGCAAAATAAGACCTTTAACTAGGAAGGCAAAATAAGACCAACAGAATAATCCCAAACATTAACTATTTTCTTTTAAGAGTGCATGAAAGATTTGTTCATCGCATGAGAAATAATGAGAAACAACAATTCTTCAGAAATATTATTCAGAATCATACAGCCGGATTATTCATAACATCGCAGTAGTATTCATAATACCGCAATGATATTCCTAAATATTGTAACACAGTTCGCAAGAAGAAAATACATGAAATAATTGACCATTACAAGAAAGATAATGAAGATCAAGTAGGGGAGTGGATAAATAAAATATCATTATCTTCCTTGAGAATATTCAAAATAATAGAAATAAAAGTTGAATTCCAAAGTTGCATAAAGTTACATTGCTCGCAAAAAAGAGGGTAAAATAGAAAACAAAATAAAACTCAAGCTTCAGTATTCTCGCCAGATTCATTATATTTTCTAGTGTTATCAGCTTCATCAGTATTCTTCTCGCTACGGTTAATTCGAGTTTTTTCTTCTTCTAACTCTCCGCCAGCAACTACTTCATCATTGGTAGCCACTTTTCTAAGAGGACTTTTTTCTACTTCTGTTGGGACTTCTTGAGAAATGTCTTCTTCATCACTTGCATAATTTAGATCAGCATCCATAGGAAGAGGAATTTCATCTTCATCTACTTTTAGAGGAGGGATGGTTACAGGGGGAAGAGACTGGGATATCAGAATATCATTCACAATAACTTCTGCATTGAGATGAACTTTGTGAAGGAAGCCTCTGTCGCGATTTCTAACCTCCATATTCTTGAAGTATTCAAGATAGTCATATCTTCTCTCTGCTCGATCACGAGATTTTACAAGGTCGGAAGTGAGAGTCCCGTTTTCTTTGCGAACTTTAGCCAATTTATCAGTCAGATTAGAAATAGTATGATGGAGGCTTTTCTCAGTTTCTGCGAGAGAAATAAAAAGTTATTCAGAAAAAGAAAATCATGCAAGAAATATAACACAGAAAATTAACAGAGAGATCAACAATTGAGGCAGTCAAATGACTACCTTCTTTCTGCGAAGTTAAATTTTGAATTAATAAGCAACAATTCTCCCATTGGTTCATGGCATCATCAAATTTTTCCCCGACTATACCCTTCAGGCGAGATTTTATATTTTCTTCTTTGGAGAGGAGATACGAGTTTTCTTTTGATAGTAAAGAATAAGATTCTTCTAATTGGGAGTATTTATCTTGAAGTTTACTAGCCTTTAAACTAAGAGTTATCCTACCCTTGATAAGTTTATCCTTCTCAGCAGCAGATGATTCAATTACTTCCTTGAGTTCATCCTTAAGAGAACGAAGAGATTGCTCTTGATTATCACACACTCTTTGAAGATTACTCAATTGTTGCGAGGAAATCGCCATCAAGCTTGAAAAACTATGTTTTTCTTAAGATAAAGTTTTATTTTCATCTGATAAAGATTTCATCGCCAAGTTAGCCTTGATTAACAAATATGAGAGGCGAGTAACCTCGCTACTTAATAAATTTTGGCTTTGCAATAATTGATTATTCTCATTAGTAAGATTATCTATTTGATCGATCGAATAAGTGTAAAGATTGTCTAATCTATTATATTTGTTCATCCAAGAATCTTTTTCAGCGCGAGCTTCTTCGGGAACAGACTCAAATTGAAATCTCTCCATGAGCCGTTTCTGATTTAAAACTAAATATACGAACCAAGAATTTAAAAAGGAAATTTAAGTACAGAGAAGATAAAAATTTGTTAGAACAGAAAAACCAGAGACAGAGGAAGGAAAATTATACCTTTTAGCTCATTATTCTTGCTGCGAAGATTCTCACAACCAAGTGAAGAATTGTGAAGCTTTTGACAGAGAATGTCACATTCTGAAGTCTTGGCTTGGAGATTTCTTTTAAGCGATTCAACTTCACTTTCTAAAGATGCTTGTGAAGCCATTGGGTTAGAACCAAGATACTTACATAAAACCTCGCAGATGTCCTACTTGACGGGGTTAGTAGAATACCTCTTAGCCTCATCCAAAATATCAGACAAGACTTTAAAAGTAACATCCACTCCTATCGAAGTTTCCTTAGAAGAAGAAGAAGGTGCAGATGGTGAAATAATGACAGTAGAAAGCTGGAGGTTTTGATTGTTCGCAATGATTGCATCTTTAGAAGGAGGAGTATTTGGAAAGGTAACAGTTGAAGGTAATAAAGGGCTATAAGGAGTTTCATTGACAGCAACTTTGGGGATATTAGTGGCGATAGTCTCGCAAATAGAAGAAGGAGGTTCCATTTGCAAGGTTGTGGGAATAACTCTCGCAGATTTCAGCTTGGGAATAGTAATGTTAGCCTCAAGGGTTTTAACCTGGAGAGATTGTTTGGGAGGTCTAGCGATACCCTCGTCATCCTGCGAATAATAATGTAGATAAGAAACATAGGCAACAATATTGTTATTAAGAAGAAATAAGTGTTTCTTACTACCTTATTACTCGCAGAGCTCCTTTTCTTTTCAATAAGATTTTTGCAAAGATTAGGGTTTTGGATTACGGACTGGGCGTTAGGAGTAGTTCCACTAAAGAGAAAACATAATATGGGAATTATGAAGAATCAAATAGAAAAGATTGGATAACATGAGTAAAAAATAGTTCAAACAAACAAAATGGAATTTAGTAACATCAGAGAAACACATACCTTGAAGATTCCATTAAAGCAATAGCAGGAGAATATGAACAAGAAAAAAAGTTGCAGATCGAAAAGAAAATTTTGCAGAGAATAAAGAAATAGGAAGACGAATAAGATAGAAAAGTAAAAGAATAAAATTAGTTATGTAACCAAATTCTATCTTTTATAGGCAAAAAGAGATGACCTGTTGAGGAGAGACGTTCCAGTAAAAAGAAGAATTTACGACACGTGTAGGCAGTTAAGCTAAATTCACGGAGTTTTGTCGAGAAGAAAATATGGCAAGATAGGAAGCTGCGAGCATTATGAAGATTTGAAAATTCTCATATCCTCTCCACTTCGCGGTGAAGACATGAGAAGAGGAAAGATGTAGGACCAGAATATCGCTATGGTATTATTCCTGCGGTATTAACAACACCCCTGCGAGATTGACAGCGACAACTTTGCGAGCTCTTCAACAAAACTTCGCGAGTGTCACAGAATAATTCAAAGAATGACGTAATAGCTGACGAATGAAGAAAAACGAGAAGAGCGTGATTGTTCTGCGATGGATAAAATGCTTGCGAGAATGGACATTATAACTAGTGCGAGAACATCGCGAGCCAAATCCGAAATTAAAGGATAACTTAGCTGTCATCCACTATGTAATTACCCTATATAAAGAGATCCAGTAGATTTAGAAAAGGATGATGTATTTTTTGAGTGTTGAGAAATTCTTGAGGAGAGAGAAACAAAGAGAGCGGTTGTATTCTTGATCTTCTTCCATTACTTGTAAACATTTCTGAGAATCAAATAAAAAAGTGTCGTTTTAATCATCAAAATATGTGTTAATCATTGTAAGATCTTATCAAGGGTGTAGTGTAGGATTTCCTGCAACTACAATAGTTGAGACGGGTACTTATGTGGTTTATTAAAAGCAAGAGAAGACTTCAAAAGAATGTGATATTGTTGAACATACAAACTCAGGTAATCCAAAAAATTAAATTCTATTTTTGAAACCCTTATACAAGTACCAAGTGCAAAGTAGTTCTGATTTTAATGAAGAGTACCCCTATACAAGTAACGAAATTTAATTTTTGAAACTCCTATCATTAATCATTGTAGCATTCTTTGAATTCGTGATCAAGAATGAATTTGATAAATATGATTTTGGACCTCAGACTGCTATTTGTTCCAAATACAGACAATATTGTGGCAAGAAAAATAATAACCACCAATAGTTATCATTAACCAAAAAATAGCAAAGAAAGGGATTAAAGTTTTATCTAAGTTAAATTATTTATTACATTAAAATTTAATTTTTATGTTGTTCTTTTAACAACTCTATCTAAGTTAAATTAGTTATTATATTAAAATTTACTTCTTATGTTGTTCTTTTAACTACTCCTCCCACCGCTAGAAGCATGTTGTTCTTTTAACTTCTCCTCGCCACTACTACTCCTCGCCACTGCTAGAAGCATCTAAGAATATGTCTACAGAAACCCATGATTTTTTTAAGCCTTCGAACTTTGTTTTTGATGCGGAGAATTTCTTGGTTATATTAAATGTGAAATTAAGCCTAGCAATTTTGTTAGCAGGGTTGTTGGGAGTCCAAAAGCGCATGTAGTTGGAGTTGGTACGTCAACTGTCTTTAAGGATGTACTACAATCACCGCAACGATATCCTTCTCATCATTAGAAGGTTTTTCTCTCTCACTAACACTCATGTATGGTTTTGTAGAAAACTGTTGTCTTTTGTTAATAGTCATACTCACTACTGGATGTTTTCTATTAACTTTTCGTTAGAATTTCATACATTTTATAATGTTATTCTAAAAGTTCATTGTAGAATAGATTCTACCGAGTGTGTTTTAGCATCGAAGCTTCTAAACATGGGAGTGTAAGATCCAGTGTCCTCTATATCCCGCTTCAACGTCCTAGAAAAGAGATTGGTAGCTCCACAACCCCTCTTATATCAGTTAGTTTGTTGGTTGTTTATTCCTTTCATAGGTTATTCTGGACATCCAGTGATTAACTAAATTTTTCTTTCAGTTGTTGTTCAATGATTTATTTGTGGCATTTTTATTTTATTTTTTAATCCTTTAATTTTTTTTGTGTACCCGCAGGCATTAAATGCTAAGATACGAAAGTGATCAAATGGGAAGCAACTCGGCAAAGAATGATCCACTAATTCTGTTTTAACCCTACTATATAAGGTAAAAGGCTTATCGCAGGACATTACATATGCAGTCATTTGGTAAATATTTGGGCAGGTTTACTACTGTATCAAAACACTATCGAAGATGACTATGTTGTTGGGGTAGTATCTCTTTATGCTTATGAACCATTTGCGCTAAGTGTCAATATAATGATATAGTAAATCCCACTTACATTAGGAAATTCTGATTGCTGTCTTAGCTCAAACAGAAGAGAACATGGTTATCAACCATGTAAGTGTGGGTTCGACTGCCACAGATAGCATTATTATTAATTTGGGTAGACTAAAACCTTTTCAATCATGTTCCTAAATGTCACCCCTTGAAGTGGGAGCTTGCGCTTACACATCAGCTTGGAATTTTGAATAGTATTGGTGTGCCAACTTTGCATGGGTAAGAGTTTCCTTTTTATAGGTGTAGTTGCAGGAATTCCTACACTACACCCTTGTTAAGATTCTATAGAAATCTGTTGGAAATCAATTAAACTTCAAAGATTTAAACGACACTTTACTATTCAAAATTCAGAAATGTTTACAGAATTTGAAGAAATCAAGATTACAAATATTCTCTTGAAGTTTCTCTCTCCTCAAGACTCTTTTAGCTCTCAAAAATACATCATCCTTTTCTGGATCTATCGAGCCCTTTATATAGGGATTTACATAATGGATGACAACTAAGTTTTCCTCATATTTCGGATCTATTCTGCGATCTCATCGCGATCACTAAAATATTCTCTATCGCAAGAACGATGATCATCGCAGGATTAACATATTCTTCTCTTATTTATTCCACCGTTAGTTTCTTTTGGGTATTCTGTGACACTTGTGAAACGTTGTTAAAGAATTGGTAGTGACGCTCGCAGAAACGTTGCTAATATCGCAGGAATAGCGTTGTGGAGATATTCTGGTCCTACATCTTGCCTCTTCTCATGTCTTTTCTGCGAGGAAGAGAAGATCATGAGAACTTTTTAAAATGCCATAACTGCTTATCTTTCCAGACTTCTCTGTTTTGACACGTTTTTTATATCCAAATTTGTTTTCATGAATTCTTTCTTCCAATAAATTTTTGACACGTCTCCTCTAACCGCTGCGATCTGACCACCCACGTCTTTTCTTTGCATTAATTTCCTTCATCTTCTTCGAGAAATTTCTTCTTCTATAAATACTCTTCTCATTCCTTTACCTTTTCTCTTTTACTTTCTTCTTCTTTCTCTCCATACCCTCTTTGCAAATTTTACTGTTCTTCCGCGAATTGCGCTTTTGTTACTGCTTTGATTTCTTTCTTATTTTCAACCTTTTCTTTCATTCCCATACTCAAAAATGGTTGCTGCTGGTACCAAAAACTTGAAGGCCTTTAATGAGATGCGCGAGAAACTCAAAATTAAAGGTTTTAGATCAGGATTCTAGATCTGAACTTTCTCTTAAATTATTTACTGATGATCAATGTTCTCGCGAAAAAATCATAGTATCGCTAGGACAACTTGAAGCTGGTCTTCCCATTCCTCTCTATGACCCAGAACTTCAATTATTTTATCAAATAATTTCTGACGAAAGATTCTCTCGATCGATATATCAACTAGGTGGAGATTGCATCAGATTGCTGATTGAATATGCTTCTCGCGGCGCAAATAAAGGAACTCTCTACCATGAAGCTCCAAAGAATCCTCTATTTAAAGATGTCCCCATTATTTCTACAGATTATACTGTGGACAACTTCTTTGTAAATTATAGTATAGTCCCTATGAAGAGGGATAGCACCTTCTGGGGGTGTTCGTTTGAAAAAAGAAAAGGTCGCTGGTGATAAAGCTCTTATGCTGGATATTGATTTTCATACACCTACCAACCAAGGTCCTCTCCATTCTAGCGATGAAAAGTGGTTCATCTTTCCATTATGTCTTGAAGGTCCTTATATATCTGGTTCTCGCGAACTTCCCGTGAGTCTTGCAGAATATCAACCTTGGGTCTTTAATTGTCCTGAGAGAACTAAAGAGGTACTAATATCTATGAATTTTCATATTATTATTATTCATTATCTTCCTTGCGCTTTCGTATTCTTGCTAATTATTTCGATCTTTCTCAGATTGAAAGAATGAAGCTCAGTTACCAATCTTTAAGGAAGCCTAGCACTTTTTTGGCTCTGAAATCTTTCACGGTTAAAGTAAGAAATATCTCTTCATAAATTTTAACAATATATTGTTGCCCCTATTTCTTATCTTCATCTGTGCTCGCAGGAAATCGTAGAGTTAGAACCATTAATACCCGCAAAAACCAAGGAGAAATCTTTGAAAGAGAAATCTGGGAAATCTTCAAAGGATAAATCTGCTGCTCCTTCTAGGGGAAAGACTCCTGCCCCTTTCAATGAAGAATCTAGCGATCCTCCATTAAAGAAAAGGAAAACTCAACCTTATTCTCCATCAATTTCTTAACTAATCCCAAAATCCAAATGTTGATCTTGACGAGGGTTTTGATGTTAGCGGTTTTCCTTTAATAAAAAAATCTTCTTCCTCTGATTCTTCAATGACTCATCTATCCATAATTTTTAGCGATATTTCCCACATCATAACTTGCAATGATGAGGATGAAGTTATTGACAAGACATCCCAAGCTCTCGCTAAAGTTTGCGATGCCCCTATTCTGGTGGATAATGATTCTCTTCAAGGAATCTCAAGATCGCTGACTCCCAGTCTCTTGAATTCTCTTGGTGCCTTGGTATGTTTTCATTTCTTCGGTTTGTTTATATATTTTCTCCATCGGTAGATCTTAATTTATATTTTTCTTTCGCAGGTTGGTAGAGCTTCTTTTGATGTCGCTTTTGATTTAGATAAAAGATGTGTCAAATCTGAAGAGAAAGCTGCTAAACTTCGCCAAGATAAAGAGAAATTAGAATCTGAAGTTATTGAACTTCACAAGAAGAATAAACAGCTGGAGACTGAATCTTCAGTTGATAAGCAAAAGATCTCTGATCTTGATAGATCTAACCAACAACTATATGGTATGACTGATTTCCTTTCTCTCTTAATTCTTTTTACTCTATCTCAGCTTATTCAAGCGACCACTTTAATCTTGCAGATATTTATGGTCTTACTGACGAGGCTATACTCTTTCAATCTTTCCCTGAACCTGTAGATGATCATACTCTTCTTGCATGTCTTAATAATTCCTTAAGTTATTTCTCAGATGATAAGATTAAATCCCTTTCCATAGATGAACTTAGATCCAAGCTTAATCTCTTAAAAATTGAACACAGATTCAATTTAGGTTTGACTGACAAATATAAGCTCTTTTATCTTGATTCAAAGAAATATATAGATAGATTAAGACAGAAAATTAGCGATCTTATTGACGAGAAAGATCTTGCTATCAAGAAGGGATCCAAGACCCTAGCAGACTTTCATAAAACTCTCCTTGACGTTAAAATGGACAGAGATAAACTTATCCGCGAGAATGAAGATCTTCTTGCGAGGGAGACTCAAGTTCGATATCGTCTCCTTATTAATAGCGATGATGAGTTTTATTGGGCTGCGAAGGTTCTTGACAATGCCAGGAATGACTTAGGTGTAAATGTTAGCCTTCAAGTTGAACAAGCGGCCTTAATTAGAGATATGCTTTCTGAAAGAGAAGGTTGTTTGCTGTTCTTCTTCTCGCTATTTTCTTAATTTTATTATTCTTCTTTACAAAATTTCTAACTTGTCATCATATATTCTCGCAGGAGCTGAAAATAGATATCTTGAAAGAATTGGAGAACTTGAAAATGAGAAGAATCAACTCGCGAATACTCTTGCTGCTCGCAATAAAAAATATTCGCGATTGAAAGAGCAGTTTGACATTACCACCGCAAATTTCAATAGATCTCTCATTGTTGTTCGTAATGATTCTATTAAATTGGTCTGCAATTATCATGGAATTTCTCCTTCTATATATCCTGATCTTGCAAAGGAAATTCCCGTAGTAATCCCAAATCTTAACATTTCTGATAGTGAAGCTAAGGATTCTGATGAGGATGAAAATAATAATGACGAAGAAGAAAAATCTGGTGGAAGAGAAGAATATGATAAGAATGAATATAGTGATGATAATGATGAAAGGGAGAACTCTGGCGATGAAGATAAGTCTGATAAAGAGGATGCCGATGGATCTAGCTAGCTCTTCTTTTTCCTTCTATCTTCCTTGTACATTTATTTTCTTCTTTCTGTAACATTGCTATGAATTTCTCCAATTTTGTGAATTTCTTTTCCTTCTACTTGTATGAATTAGAAAACAGTTCTTTTTTCTGCAAGTCAATCAATCAATATAATTATTATTCTTTAACTTTATGTGTGCATTTATCTATGCAATTTTTATATGATATATCTATGCAATTTTTATATGATAGATGAATAATAACTTCATCGTTCTCATGCATTCCCATACTTGCCTCTATTATTCATCTGCAATATAAGAAATTGATTAAAGATTAGATATTAATGGTAAATAAAATTTGCTTTAATATTGGCGATCTTATTGCCAGCAATAACTGCGTGAAATCGCAATTCTCGTAACATCTGCGAGTATTATCGCAGTAATCTTGTGGTCTTATTACGCCTTCCTAATTAAAGGTCTTATTTTGCCACGCTCTTTCTTTCTGCGACAAAATCGCAGGACGTCTTTACATTTGCATGTATTGACACATTGATCTTGCCTTATCTTTCTTCTTTGATTGTATTGCGACAATATGACAAGTATAAGATCTCTCGCGAGATCAAAGCCTCGTGACATTGCCGTCTTGCGATGAAATCGCAGGACGTATATACACTTTCATGCAAAAACCCATTGATCTCATCTTAACATTTCTCTTGTGGCCTGTTGCCTCTGTATCATTTACGTCACACGATAATATGACAGGCCTAAATGTTCTTGCGATCATAAAGCCCCATGACATTGCCTTCTTAAGACACTTATCAGCTCCTTAATGGAGGGTGCCGCCCTTATCTTCCCCCTGGTTGCCCCTTCAAGGAGGGCACATCGGCCATACAAGACTAGCTCCTCCCATCCAGATTTACCAACAACCAGCTGTTTTCGCAGCCTCTTGTCCTTTATACCTATATGGCTTATAGTTACAATACTGCACCCTAAGTGGGGTTTTCTTCAGGCCAAGTGCATCATATCCAAGACTTACCAAGAATGGCAAGGAAGTTTCGTACGCCCTTGGCTCAACCGTGTACCTCGGCGCCTTGGTCATACTTTGCACTTCTTGGAAGAGATTCTCGGTCGTCCAACCAGGGTATAACCATATATAGTTGGAAATCCAAGATCTCTCTCCCGGATAGGTTTTCTTTAACCCCAACATCTGCATGACTCAGGATCCAGCAGCGGTATAACCTTACCCCTGAATCATGTCAAGAGATACCCCCTCCTATGATGCGCTATTAGGTCTTACATTTGCCTCTTGCGAAATTTTATTCGCGAACTAGGGTGCACACCATAAAGGTTCGTCCCATTCTTTAATCTCTGCGAAATTTTATTCGCGCTTCTCGCGAGTATTGTAACTCTGATAGAATTTCATAACTTTGATCTTCTTTCTTTTTGTAAAATCTTGCAATTCTTTCAAGCAGAATATTCTGTTCAATTACATATTTTACAAACAAATCATTCATAGAGCTCTCTAAGGTTTTTCATTTTACCTCTCTACTTACTATTTTATGTTTCTGCTACATTTTACCGTTGTTTCTTTTTCTGCGAGATGCTCGCCATCAACTTTCACATCCTCTTTCCGCTCTATTGCATCAATCATTAACCTTTCACATCTCTATTGTTGTTTGATTTTGTACTTCCAATTGCTATTCTTTTCATCTCTTTCTTCGCAAGATTTCATAACATTTCTTGCTTTCTCCCCAATCTCCTTTGATAACTCCAATACCTTTAGGATGAGAAAATTTGATACACTGGTGATAAGTGGAGGCTATACCCAATATCTCGTGTCACCAAGGTCGTCTTATCAAGGCATTGTAAGGTGATTCGATGTCCACAACGCAGAATAAGATTTTTCAAGATATTCCTTTTAACGGTATCTACATTTCAATTTCCCCCTTTGGTTTGTTAGCTGTACCGTTAAATCCATAGATTTTATACGTTGATGGTATCAAATCTTCATCTATTCCGCCCATGGTTCTATAGGTATGATAAAATAAGATATCAACTGAACTCCCGGTATCTATTAAGACTCTGTTGATGGCCCAAGAGTCTTCAATTTTACCATCATCTTCTTCTTGCATTTGCTTTGGTTTTATCTCTAATTGTACCACCAATGGGTTGTCATGTTGCTCGCCAAGTTCTGGTATATCTTGCGCGGTGAAAGATAGAGTTTGTTTCTGCCATTCTTCTAATGGCGAGGCTCTCGCTATATTCATTATCTCTCTTCCATCTGTATTCATCGCGAAGACTCTACTTAAAACATTATCATGGAAATCTTTTACAGTTCTGAATGAATGCACAATGGAGTTACAAAACAAATTCTTTGCTTTAGCCCCCACTTCTATCACGAATGTTTCTTCTCCTTTTACAGCATTCACTCTGCGATTTTATGGCGCTGGCGGTAATTGATGAGGTTATGGATGTCCTACTAGAAAGTGATTTAACTTCCCCTGATCAATCATCCCCAAAATTATCCTCTTTACATTCCTACAATCATTTATTGAATGACCATGAAAGTGATGGTAAGGACAAAATTCTTGACTTCGATTGCTTGGATGTGGTTTTTTCCCCATGTTCCATGGCGATGGTATATTCTCCATCAGGATAATAGCTTCCCAAAAAATTTCTATACTGGCATTAAGAGGTGGCATCTTAATTTCTTCCCATATTATCTTTTGATTTCCTTGTCCTCTAAAGTTATTCTGCCTTTGTCCGCCATAAGTTTTTTTGCGGCTGATCAAGTCTTTGAATCTTATTATTTCCACCGCGATTGTAATAATTCTTCTCCCTTTCATATTCTTCTTGATCTCGACTACCCATCGCTACCAATTTTTGCTGGTTTTCACTTACCACCTTCTCTTGTTGTGGCTGCGAGGTGCTCGCCACATTATTTATCATTTTAGGGAGCAAACTTCCACTTGCCGTTAGTGAGCTGGTGTTTGCGATTGGATATGATTACATCTCTTTTTTTTCTCCTCCAAAGCAATGTACTCTTCCTGTAGTTCTCACAGTTCAGTCATAGTGATTGTATTCTTGACTCTGAAAATTTGTATGTACAATAGATTGGTCGCGAACATTGCATTGATAAAAGACAAGATAAGATATCTCTCGTCAACTTTTCCCGCCATCTTTCTGCACATTGTCTTCCATCTTATGGTTAAATGTTTCAGACTCTCTCTAACTCTCTGTTTTAACCCAAACACATCTTCAATACCCGGCCGCGATGAATTTTTGCTAATAAATGTAGCTTGTAAATGATCAAAAGAAGTTATGGTATTTTTTTGGTAATCCCTCGAACCATTTCAACGCCTCGCCAGTTAATCTGGATGCAAAATATTTGCATAGCACAGCATCATGATTCTCCCATTGTAGCATACATCTAACATAGGCTTTGACATGTTGAACAACACAAGTAGTTCCATCAAAAATGCTGGTTAATGCTGGTAAATTGCATTTTGGAGGTATCCCTCTTAACTATACTTCTTGAGTAAATGGATTTCTCGCAGCTTCTTCAATAGCTTCATCAAGTTTCCTTCTACCTCCTTCTATTCTATTGTTTATCATTCCTCGCATTTCTGCTAGTTCTCTCAATATTTGCTCATTCTTAGCTGAGTTTTGTTCTATTGGCCTCTTTAACGCTGTTTCCCTTCTTCTGCGTTCTTGCCTTTCTTGTCTTGCGAGATTTTTTGTATCTTCTTCTTCTTCTTCATCATCATCTATTCTTTCTCTGCGATTCTCTCTTTCATCTTCCTCTTGTTATCGTAACTGCCTATCTCATTCTCTACGGATTTCCTCATTTCTCTTCGCTGTCTCTCTATTCTCCTCTGTATCCTATCATACTCCTCTTGAATATTACCATTGTAGCGATTTTGCGTCCGTCTCCTTTCTCGATTTTCATGATTATTTTGTCGCACTTCTTCTCGAAATTCATGTTCTTCTACTTCTGACCTTAATCTTTCCCTCTCGCGGGCTAGACGTGCTTGTTCAGTGTAATGTATCTCAATTTCTTCTTCAATCATTCTTTGATTTCTTTGATTCTCTCGCCCATGTAATATCCTCCTACCTTCTTCTGAATTTTCTTCTTCAATTTGGTTGTTTCTTCCCTCTTGATTTCTATTGTCACGTGGATTATAGCGATCTCCAATTATCTATTCCTCTCTAGGACGTTGTTCTCCATTTAAATTTTGCACTTCTTCTCTAACATTTCTCATTGGGGAATTTCGTCTTGGTTCTTCTCTGAGTGATCTTGAATTTGATCTAACAGTACTTCTTGATCTCCTTCTTTGTAACCTCAAATTCTCCATTCTTAGCTCATGATTTTGTCTTGTTAAATTCGCACGTTCTTCTGCCTCTAATCTTCTTTCTTCCTGTATTTATCTCAAATCATCTACTATTTCACGTCCTTCATGAATTAATCCTCCAAACATTTCTTGATTTCTTTCTCCTCCTTCTTCATTTCTCAATTGTCGATTTTCTGCTTCTTCTATCGAATCCGACCTCCAAGTATGCACACTCACTCTATCATAATCCACATTCCAATATCGTGTTTGTGTTTGTTGATTCGGCCGTTGAATTGAACTTTTTGCTTCATTTCTTATTATATTTATTCCTGATCTTATCCTTAAAGATTCTTCCAATTCACTTGTTCCTTCACCTGCAAGTCTTTTACTTCTTCTCATAGTTGTCGGTGGTTCTGATGTATTTCTTCTTCTTCTATCCATTTCTTCAACTCTAACAATTTCTTCAAATCTTCAAGTTGTAATTAGAGATTTCTTAGGTTGATTCTCCATGTTTCTAGCGCCAAAATGTAGTTGCAGTAATTCCTACACTACACCCTTGTTAAGATTCTATAGAAATCTGTTGGAAATCAATTAAACTTCAAAGATTTAAACGACACTTTACTATTCAAATTTCATAAATGTTTACAGAATTGGAAGAAATCAAGATTACAAATATTCTCTTGAAGTTTCTCTCTCCTCAAGACTCTTTTATCTCTCAAAAATACATCATCCTTTTCTGGATCTATCGAGCCCTTTATATAGGGATTTACATAATGGATGACAACTAAGTTTTCCTCCTATTTCGGATCTATTCTGCGATCTCATCGCGATCGCTACAATATTCTCTATCGCAAGAACGATGATCATCGCATGATCAACATATTCTTCTCTTATTTCTTCCATCGTTAGTTTCTTTTGGGTATTCTATGACACTCGTGAAACATTGTTAAAGAATTGGTAGTGACGCTCGCAGAAACGTTGCTAATATCGCAGGAATAGCGTTGTGGCGATATTATGGTCCTACAATAGGCATTTTTTTCTTGATAAGATCACGATCTTCATCTGATATCTCATTTTCTAGGACCCGGTGCAGTACTGGGGCTTTTGTCAGTTATTTTATTTGTTCTCCGTTCACGGCGGTGGTCAGCAATTTCAATCTTCGTCAAGACTGATGCCTGATGGTAACCAAGGTACCTTCTCATGAAGAGAACATAACCATGGGTCATCTTCACCTGCAAGTAGTCATATGAAGAACTTTGGTAGAAGTAACACCCAAGTCAGGTCCATTAGCCATGGACGCTAGCTGAGATTTGTAAGTTGTACTTCTTACCGTAACATCCCGGAGGAAGTATTTCTGGAACGTTTGCCATCTATAGAGTTTAATCCGCTATGAAATTATGACTTCCGAATCCGGAGGGCCCATTGGATCAAAATTGTTAAAAGCGCTGTGGCTAATTGGGTGTGGGAGATGACCTGATACCAGTATAGGTTTGCGAAGTCCTTCCTGTAACCAAAATAAAAGCATTAGCCTATGCTGTGTTTCCAACTAGATTGATATTTGCTTCTTCTTCTGCGCAATAGATGCCTTTCATAGGGAGAATATTCATTCATGTTTCAAATTTCTCTATATCACTGTTCTTATGTCGCGAAATTGTATAGTATTGTTTGTACTGTTCTTGCATCATGTTTCCTCTTTGTAACTCCATGACTTAATTAGAGGCATGATAGAGTACAATTTTAACAAATTCAATCATGTATACTGCTCATGAATGCTACATCCGCAGAAAGTACAGTCATATACACACACACTCAATCACGGTTAGCTCCCACCGGTCAATCTCCAGAATAATACTCATCACCACAAATCTACATCCCCAAGTGAAAAATGGATAACACAACCTGAAACTGTCTCTGAAAAGTTGTAACTAAAAGCATATTGTTTTAGCTTTACAAATATATTGTTTTAGCTTGGTGTTTTAATACTTCAAAACAACTGAAATATTAATTTTTTGTTGATTGGTTGGTTATGTAGAAGGTGCATGACTGGGAAGAGCAAGTTAAAAGCATGGGTGTGCAGTTTTTCAAGATACGTGTAATAAAAAGTTTGATTTTTGTGATTTGTCGTGTCAACTGTTATGAAAACCAATTATCAAAAACAAAGATTATGGGAAGAGCAAGTTTATGAACCTAGAGGTGATATAAGGATCTTTGGACAAGTAATTGAGTTAGCAGAAAAGGACAAGGCTAACTAGCTCTTGCAGTCTTTTGTTATTCTTATATATCCCTCAAATATTTGATATCGCATCTGATGAAATTTCTATGATCCATCTAATTACAGTATCAATTGAGCAAAAAAATGTGTTAATCAACCCTGGAACTATTCTCTGAAAATTGAGCTGTAGATAAAAAATGTGCATTAATTCTTGTTGAAGAAATATTTAATCTTATTGGCCAGAAAATTGTAAAATTATCAGGTATTGTAGTCTTGGATATGGTACGACCTTTTAAGCCATCAGTCAATATGTACTTGATACGTCATGTGACAAATTAATATCAAACAGATTTGTCTAATACCAATAAGGTGATAGAGTACTGACTTCATACAGGGCATTGCGACAGGGGACACATACCACATGAACATTACTTTTTCTACTAAGTTGGTATTTTATGCTTCTCTTAGCAAGTAGTCTTATGGAACATGATGGTCAAGTACTTCTTATGGAATGACATGTATACAACTATTCTTATATACTTTAGTTTCCCTATTTTGGGAATTAATTTTTTTTCTTTCAAGAAGTGTTAGTAGACACATGTTCGAGACTTATCAATATTTGATGATCATCACATGTTTTAACCATCACCTATATATCTTTGCGTTGATGATTACGAACTTGAGTTAGCCAAAAATTTAAGACATCTAAAGTATTAATATGCATCAGATTGTCCCGATTGAATAACCTCTATTTTCAAGTTGAGAAGAGATTATTTGATGAAATAAATCAAGAAAGAAATTCTTTGGGTAAAGTAGTTGTATCTCATTTGTGTACTGGATTGAATTCCCAAATTTATTATAACCCTATATGATTTTTTACTTTTTCATTATTGGATAATTTTGAAAAATTTGAATTATGGAACAAATTCAAAAATTGCTAAATCTTTAGATGAAAAAATGGCCTAGTTCTTTTTCATACACGTAGACAATGTATGATACATGGTTAATATGGTTGTAGGAACCTAATCTCCCTGTCTAAAAAATAAAAATATATTATAAACTAACAGAAAATATAAGTTTATCGTTTATTTTCGGATGAAAGTGGATATCCAAATTATTGTCAGATGTTGTTTCTTACGACCGAATTTGTCAAGAGTGCTTAATTGTCACATCAATATGGATGTTGTTCTTTTTATTATCGCATGTTGATGAGTGTTATGCATCAAATTATACTTATGATGTGTTAAAAAATAAACCAACATATTTACGATGGTCAAAGAAAAAATGGATAGGAAAATTTGATTTTTGTGATATGTGAAGATTCAAGAGTTGTCAAGAATACCAATTATCAAGACCAAGATACACCAAGTTCGAGCATTATATCATTTTACAAGGAATTATATTGCTCATGAATAGAAATGGGAATCGTTGTTGTTTAGGAACCCAACATCAAAGTTACTGATCCTTGAATATTAATTTGGCAATGCAAGGTTGCATTTATCAAAGGTCTCTGACCATGAATTTGGGGAAACAACTTCAAATCAGACGGTTGTTCTCTTCGAATAGATTTTTTGGATTGATTTTAAAAATTTAAACTTATTGCTTTCAGATTCTTCTATTTTATGCTTTAGAGAATAGGAAAATACTATTATTAATTCTTCATTTGTTCGTTTCAAATCACGCTTGCATGTTCTAATTTTTTAGATAAAAATGCTCATCATCATCCACGTAACTCACATTATACTTTTATTGTCATTAACTTTAAAAATCAATGATCACCATTTAATTATCCTGGAAGCAACAAATAAAAAGCACACCAAGATAAATATTTTGGAAATCATTATGGTGATACCTAGGTAATATTTACCGAATTATATCAATGAGATACCCGGATAAGTATGTTAATAGTACTTCAAAGTATTTTCATGGAACATAAATACCAAAGAATGCGTGATGCATGACACTAACCAGAGGTTGAACCGGAGCCATAAGGCCCCGGTGATACCTAGTAATAATTAAAGAAGATGACATGGAGGTCATTCCGAAGGTCTAGACAAGACTTTCTCTAAAAACTTCGTATTTATTTTGACACCCTTCCTACTTTATAGAACCCGCTGTTGGAGATGAATTTAATCTAATGGGTCCATTAATTATATACCCCTAGTTTTCATACCCTAAAAATATACCCTTACCACATAATAAATATACCCTTCACCTTATCTACTTAAAGATAGATTACATTAATACCCTTTATTATATATTTTTTCTTATTTTATAACACAAACGTATTTATTCATTTTAAAAACGTAAATTTATCTCATTTCTCCACCATCAGTCTACCACTGTCACCGCCACAAGTCCACCACCACCGCCAACCATCGCCACCACCACTACCACCACCATCACCAGTCCACCACAACTGCCACCACCACCGCCGACACCAAGCCGCCACAAGTCCACCACAACCATTTTACCACCGCCACATCCAACTCCATCGCAACCACTAGCAGAACCACCGCTGGCACCGCCGCCGCTACTAGTCCACGCCCCCGCTAGTCCACCACCATCGCTGGTGGTGTCAACAACCGAAGTTCATCTCGAAAAAAAAATCAGGAAATAAAAAAGAATAATATGGCATCAACAACCAAAGTTGGTCCAAAAATAAAAATTAGAAAATAATAAGAAAAAAAAATAATATGGTGTCAACAACAGAAGTTGACCCCCAAAACTAAAAATCCAGAAAAATGTGCAGATTATGTATGTGGTCAACAACCAAAGTTGATCCCAAAATCTGGTATCAACAACCAAAGTTGATCCAAAAAATAAATCAGAAAATAATATGATATCAACAACTGAAGTTGATCTCAAAATCTGGTATCAATAACCAAAGTTGATCAAAAAAAAAATCAAAAAATAATAGAAAATAATATGATATCAACAACCGAAGTTGATCCCGAAAATATGGTACCAACAACCAAAGTTAACCCAAAAATCTAATGTCAACAACCAAAGTTCATATCAAAATTAACAATCTAGAAAACGTTTAGATTAAATATGGTGTCAACAACCAAAGTTGATCCCAAAAGCTGGTGTCAACAACCAAAGTTGATCCCTAAACTGATGTACTAAAACAATTGGCATACACAAATGATGAAACCTAACGTGAATCGAACACGCATCTTCTGATTAGAGTCAGTTGTGATACCATTACACCACAGATTCATCTTGAGAAATACCATATAGTTTGCAATGATCAACAATTGGAAGACCAACAACAAATGCGAAACGGAAAAGAAAAATGATCATCTCTTATATACCTGCAATAAACATTGAAAAAAATTTGAACCAAACTAATAACACGAGTTCACGATTTACAAAATTCAAAATAGAAAATACACAATTATCTGTATCAACAACTATATATATTATTGTATTCGAACTAATTTCAACAGTTCGTTAAACATACCAAGAGCAAGCCATTTTCTCCTGTTTATACCCTATTAAAATACTATACGTGCGTACTGCACAAGCTATTTGATATCGGTTAAATACAGTTTATTAAGGAAACCCATGGGTTTATTGTGGAAACCCACATGGCTTATTATGGAAGCCCAGTTCGGTTTATTAAGGAAACCCGTGGGTTTATTGTGGAAACCCACATGGCTTATTATGGAAGCCCAGTTCGGTTTATTAAGGAAACCCGTGGGTTTATTGAGGAAACTCACATGGCTTATTATGGAAGCCCAGTTCGGTTTACTGAGGAAACCCACATGTCTTATAATGGAAGCCTAGTTCGGTTTATTAAGGAAACATGTGGGTTTATTGAGGAAACCCACATGGCTTATTATGGAAGCCCAACGTGGGTTTATTGAGGAAACCCACATGGCTTATTATGGAAGCCGGTTTGGTTTATTGAGGAAACCCACATGGATTATTATGGAAGCCCAGTTCGGTTTATTGAGGAAACCCACATGGCTTATTATGGAAGCCCAATTTGGTTTATTGAAGAAACCCGCATGGCTTATTATGGAAGCCTAGTCTAGATTATTATAGATTCCCAAAGGACTTATCGTAGAAGTCATTTTTGGATAGACACAAATCTTGGAAGATAAACAAGGATCTTCCAAGATAGATATGAATCTTGAGGAGATAAATATGGATCTTTCAAGATAGATACAAATGTTGTGGGGATATATACAAATTTTGTGAAGATAATAAGGATCTTCCAAGATATGCTCAAATCCTGTGAAGATAGACAAATATCTTCTAGGATATACTCAAATATTGTGAAGATAGACAAGGATCTTGCAGGATAAACTCAAATCTTGACAAGATATAAGGATCTTTTAAGATAGACAAGAATCTTCAAGGATAAGTACAAATCTTGGTGGTTATTCTGGATAACTACAAATCTTGGGTTATTATGGAACCAAATTAGGGTTTTAGGCCTATAAATAGAGGCTAAAATCCAACTCAAAAGGGACATAATTTCTATTCCATTTCTCCAAAACTACTTGCTTAGAACTCTTGTTGATTTTAGCATCGGAGTGTCTTTGCAGGTACCCCCACCACTTTCCATCAACAATTCATTGGAGAAGATAGTCAGCGGTGGCGATTTGATTATCATACACACATCTCGAAGATTTTTGGGGTGATTAATTTTTGCACCAACATCTTTTTGCACAGCCTAAGGGGACTACGAGTAAATATCGAGTTCTCCTAGTGAAATAAATTGTTCCCAAGCGGTTTTAAAAAAATAGGGTTTCAAAATCAATTTGAGCAAAAAGTTCCAGAAAGTTTCTGAACTTTTCAGAAAGTTACAAAAGATCCGGAGTTGCATAAAGATTATGAACTTTTCAAAAAGTTGCGGAAGATCCAGAATTGCAGAAAGTTTCTGAACTTTTCAAAAAGTTGCGAAAGATCCAGAGTTGCACAAAGTTTCTGAACTTTTCTCGTGCGTCCGACAAATGCAAATCATTTTTTCAAATTCTGAAGAAGGGATAAAAGTTTGGTTGGAACGATGACTGTGAGCATGCATTCAATGAAATCAAGAGATATTTAACCTCACCTCCTGTCCTCACAAGCCCAAAGACTGGTCAAACAATCTACATTTATCTTGCTGCAAGTGATTTTGCCGTAAGTGGAATGTTATTTGTTCGAGAACCAGAGGAGAAACCAGTCTTCTTTGTTAGAAAAACACTAACAGACACCGATACTAGGTACTTGAAAATAGAGAAGATGTCGCTAGCACTCATGCACGCTGCAAGACGTTTAAAACCATACTTTGAAGGATGACGACTTGTAGTGTATACCGAATATCCGTTGAATAAAGTATTAAGGAAGACAGATGATTCCAGCAGGCTAGCCACATGGGCTACCTACCTTGGCGCATACTCCATCGATTATGAACCAAGAACAGCGGAGAAGGGACATGCTTTAGCATCGTTAATGGAAGACTTCCCAGTAGATGACATTGAAACTTCTGAGTCGATTCTCGATGAGAAAATCTTGCAGGAATCAGAGAATGTGTTACCTATCCCATTGCCATGGGAACATGTTAAAGTAAGCAAGAAAGTCTCAAAAGAAGTGAATGTACAAACGAGTAATGAATACTCAGTACCAATACCTGAAAGCGACAGTGGGATATGGAAGATCTATACTGACGGTTCAACAAATATCGATGGAAGAGGCGTTGGATGCGTGTTAATTTACCCGGAAGGGTTACGAGTCGAAAAAGCTATTCGACTAGGATTCGCAGCTTCAAACAATCAAGCTGAGTACGAAGCTGTGATTTCAGAGCTAAAAACTGTACTTCACTTGGGGGCACGAAAGGTTATTCTGATGACCGATTCAAGATTGGTATCAAATCAGTTTACCGGCGCATACAAAATCGGGAATGAGATGCTAGCTTCGTACTTAGAATTTATTATGGAGTTGGCAAAATAATTTGAAGTTTTTACTATAAAGAAAAAACCAAGACTTGAGAACAGACATGTTGACGCCCTTGCGTACCTGTCAGCAGCCGTGGAGTTAGACACAACACGATACATCATTGTTGATTTTCAGGAATTTCCTAGCATTCACAACACTGTTTCTGTCATACATAAAATCTACGCCAATGGGAACGAGGATATCTCCTCCGAAGTCCATCTTGATTCTATGGATACTGATAAAGTGGACAACATCCAGTCTGAAGATTGGCATCAACCTATATCTGTTACCTGCAGACGCAAGAGCTTCCACAAGATAAGAATTAGGCCGAAAAAATAACAAGAACTTCTTGAAGATATGCTCTTATCGAGGGAGAGCTTTACAAGAAACCCATGTCAATGAAACCATACCTACGATGTGTAACCCGAGATGTGGGAAAGCAGTTGCTAGCAGAAGCACACGAAGGGTGCTGTGGGAACCATTCTGTAGGAAGAAGTATGGCGCACCGGTTGCTATCTCAAGGATATTTTTGGCCTTATATGCAAAATGACGCAAAGGAATATACAAAAATTGCATGGCTTGTCATCTGCATGGACCTCTAATAATGAGACCGGAAAATGAGCTGCATCCAGTTATGAGCCCATGCAGTTTAACAAATGGGGTTTGGATATTGTAGGTTCATTCCCCACAACACTTGGGGGCGTCAAGTATTTGTTAGCGGTGACTGATTATTTCACTAAGTGGGTGGAAGCAGTGGCGCTGGTAAGAACGGAAGCGGTACACTTCCACAAATTCATCTGGGAGATTATCATTTGTAGGTTCGGCGTGCCAGCGATGATCGTTTTTGATAACAGGAAGAGCGGTAGCGTACAAGTAAAACAGAATAGGAATTTGAGAAGGAACAAATTTTCTTGGAGTTCCAAGGGTAGTCGAATTCTTGAGTCTATAAAGAATCAAAGTCTTCCCGGCAACGGTGACAATCAATGACTGATTATTGTAGGACTTTATATCGGTGATGAAGTTGCTTTTTTTTAATCAAACTAAATTTATTGAAGAGAAAAAAGAAGGAGGGGGGGTATACCTTACCTCCAAGAGACAAAAGAAGAAGGGAAAAAAAATAAAGAACCCAAAAAGACAAAAAACCCAAAGTTACATATTTCGAAAGCGATATAACGGTAAACTAGAATAATCTATTCCAATTTTACGTCTTATAAAATCTGGAGAACTTAGCCACCAACGAGATTCCACCATCGCTCCATGCTTTTCTAGCATATCTTCTACGGAGTTACCTTCCCGAAAAACATGAGTACAAATCAGTTGTATTGAATTAGCGAACTTCAAACAATTATTCCAGTGAGTCGATAACTTCCAAGGGACTAACTCCGGCTTTTGAATAACTTGTAACACAAAAATTGAGTCACATTCCATCCATAGCCTGCGTATGCCCTTTGTACTTGCCAAACGTAAAGCATAAATTGCTCCCCAAAGCTCAGCGAACAAAGAGTTATTTATGCCCAAATTTTGCGCCAAACAGCCCTGCACCCTACCCTTGGAGTCACGAAATACCACTCCATATCCCGGCAGACCCGGGTTACCAATAGAACACCCATATATATTTGCTTTAATCCAACCCTGAGCTGGAGACTGCCATTTAACCGCCTAAGCTTTAGGCATTTTAGGAGCTAACCTTTTGATGCCCAGTGAGTCCAAAATTAGCTTATCTGCAGAAGTATAAAAAGAGTAGCCTCCATTGTGCCTACTCGAATCCACGATTAGGTTAGACATTTAATAGATTGCCTGATTATGGGAGATTACCCGATGCTCGAACCTTAAGTTGTTTCGGCAGAACCATATAATCCAGATACAGCTAGCTGCAGCAATCCAAAGGAGTTTTTTTGTTTTTAAGCAGCCCGTAAAACATCTAATTGAAGCGAAAATCGAGTGCATACTCGAACAGTCGAGCCTGTAATGAAACACCTGCATTATCCAATTCCAGAGCGAACTAGGAAAAGTACAGTCAAAGAATAAATGATGTTGAGTTTCACCACAGCGAGGAGTGGTACACAAATTACAGCAGTTCACCGTGTCTCGTCCATAGAATTTTACATTGTCATATGAATCTATTCTATTGTGCAATACTTTCCACACCGTGCAGGCATGACGCGGAGGAATTTTTATGGACCATAGATCTCTGAAATCCGCATGTTCCACTTCTTTCGGTCTATGAAAATCATAGGCATTCTTCATACTGATTTCTCCAGAGTTACTTCCCTTCCACACCTGTTTATCCTCCATATGAATCGCAAAAGGTGTTTCGTTAATCAGTTGTTGAATATTACCTTCTAGCTCCGGCATGTAAGAATGGAAATTCCAGTACCCTCCACTATAAAGTCTGCCACCAAGTTGTGCAGATTCGAATTGCCTAATTCCAGATAACCTGTAATAGAAAGATCCATATTAGTGTACCAGATGTTATTCCAGAAATCGATTTTGTTCCCATTACCAACCAGACAAAGTATATTATCTCTGATGATACTCCACTGCTCTCTGAAACCATGCCATGTCGAAGATTTTTTATAAGCCGACCCAGCAAAACGGACCTTTATGAAGTTACCAAAGAACGCATTAGCTTCCAGGTCATTTTCATTAGAGCAGCATCATTCAAACTCTTTATAGATTTAATACCAAGACCCCCTTCAATTACAGGAAGACACACCTTGTCCCAAGCTACCGTATTGTGATGCATAATGTTAAGATCTCCGGACCAAACGAAATTCCTAATCCACTTTTCCAAAGTCTGGATGTAATACCTAGGCCATTTGTATATGTGGAAGCTATACAAGGCAGAGCTTGCTATGACAGAGTTTACAAGCTCCACTCTCCCCATCATAGATAGTGATTTACCTTTCCAAGTCACAAATTTAAGCTTTATTCTATCCATAATCGATTGAAAGTGGATTTCTCTAAGCTTACCACGTAATATTGGGACGCCCAGATATCGAAATGGAAGATTACCCATCATAATGCTATAAGAAGAAGCAACAACAGAGATTCTGTTATGAGCATGGTTACCTGAGTAAATTGTACATTTTTCTGCACTAATAGTTTGGCCTGAGTTCTGGCCATACTCCTGAAAGATATGCATTATCGCTCGAACATCTCTCTTCGTACCTCTACAGAATACCATTATGTCATCCGCATATAGCACATGAGAAGGAAAAACATTACCTCTCGGATAAGAGATGTGATGAATCACTCCCTGCCTGAAAGCATTTGCAATTGCATTACTTAGAACATATTCAGCCAAGCAAAAAAGAATTGGAGACAGCGGGTCGCCCTGACGCACACCTCTTTTACAGCTGAAGTAACCCATAGCTTTCCATTAATCACAATTGACAATCTAGCAGAATGCAAAATAGAACGAATCCACCCCACCACTGTATCGCAGAAACCATATCCTTAAAGACTTCGAATAAGAAAATTCCAGTTGAGAGTATCAAACGCTTTTCGAATGTCGAATTTAAGGGCAATGTTACCTCCAAAGCACTTGTAGTTTAGCATGTTTATCGCCTCCGAAGTAGTTCCAATGCGGTCGAATATGTTTATGTCCTTCAGAAAAGCTCTTTGCTGAGGAGAGATTATTTTTGAAGCAATTGGGCTCAGGAGAGTTGCTAAAATCTTACCAATAATTTTGAAATGAAAGTTGCTGAGAGCAAGTGGACGAAATTTCTCAATCACATCAGCTCCCGGATCTTTCGGTATGATAATAACATGACTCGTGTTTGCATTAGGGATTAGCCAACCATTATGAAAGAATAATTGCGCAGACTTTGTTACATCCATACCTAATATATCCCAGAACGAAGTGAAGAAAATGCCACCAAAACCATCTGGGACCGGAGCACCATTAGCATTCATAGCATCCACCGCCGCTTTGATTTCCAGGTTGTCCAGCATTGTAGTGAGAGCAGCATTGTCATCCAGGGAAACCTTTCTTTGAATATTCCATTGAATGTATTCTTTGGAAGGGTTCACATTATCATTATCATGTAAATTCTGAAAATATGAAAGCACGTGATTTGAAATTTCCTCCTGAGAGGTCAACAACTCATTATTGTCCTTAAGATGGGTTATTTTGTTAGTAGCCGCTCTGATCTTCACATAGTTGTGGAAAAATTACGCGCATGCATCTCCATCCTTTACCCAATTGAGCCTCGACTTGTCTCTCCAAAAATCTTTCTGAATTTTTAGAGCATCAACCATTGTTTTTGAAGCAGCAACCTCTATGAAGTGTAGCTCATCGGAGTAGCCCTCCTTTATAATACGCTGTTGGATATTTTCCAGATCCTTAGTAGCATTACTTACATTTAGTTGAATATCACCAAAAATTTCTTTGTTCCAACGCTTAAGCACCGACTTCAGAAACTTTAGCTTTTGAATAAGCACATACATTGGGCAACCAAAGAATTGTTGTTGCCAAGTTTTACATACCACTTCTCTTAACCCAAGATGATTAAGCCACGTGATTTGGAATTTAAAAGAAGAAGCGAAAGTTTTGTCTCCCTTATACGCCTCAAAAAATAAAGGATAGTGATCAGATTTTACCCTAGCCAAAGTGATGCAGACTGTAGAATTCCATGACAGAAGCCAGTTGGCATTACAGATGGCTCGATCCAGGCGAAGCCCCGTGTGGTGCCTTCTCCTGTGACCATTAGTCCAGGTGAAAGGAACACCCCTAGTATCCAGGTGATAAAGGTCATTAGACTCCGAAAAATCTAAGAAATCATCACATGAAATACGATTAGGAGGAGGTCCACTTGACTTCTCATGAGCACCCAACACCGCATTGAAATATCCAATTATACACAAGGTTCAAGAAAATTAGTCATCAAACTGGTCAGCCTAAGACACAGATCCCTACGCGCAAGATAAGAAGTTGAAGCATAAACACCGGAAATATAGTACTCCATGTCTCCAATAGTAGCTTTGAAACAGATCATCTGCACCGAGTTTGACACGACATCAACCTTCATATGACTCACACAAAGACACCATAAATTCGACTGCTGATGACCCCTATCATTCAGAGCCACTAACTTCAAATCAAGATTAGACCATAAATTCAACGGAATAGATGAAAAAGTAATTCAGGGTTCTGCAATAAAAACCAAATCCGGGGAAAATTTACGACAATAGTTTTAAAACACAATCTATGTATCCGCGTTGCCAAAGCCACGCAAATTCCAATATAGGGTTCTCATTTAGAAGGATTTATCCCATTCCTTGGACGCATAGTCCAAGGTTTGGACAGAGATTCTGCCAACTCAGTTTTTTTCGCCTTTTCTCTAGCACGCTTTTTGAGATTTAGTGAGAACTACTTCAAAAGTAGCTCATTAGCATTTGCATCATCTAAGGTTTCAACACTAATAGTGTCATCCTCCTTCATAAGTGGACGATGTTCCACCATTTTAACTTTTTCAGCCTCCGTAATAGTGTTTGTATTATTCTCTTTAGTAGCCTCTGTAGTAGCGTCCTTATTACATGTTTCAGCAGTAGAGTTTGTACCATCAGTAGATAAGGTTTTGTCGTTGTCATTTGACCGCGTTTCCCTGGTAATATCGGCATCGAGACCATTGTCATCCTGTTGTGTAGTCTCTAAAACAACTCCATTTTTCCCATCTTCATTTTTTTTATCGGTTTTCTTCGGTGCATAGTGAGGCTTAGTATAATTTGCAACCTCCTTGTTCGACTCAGTAACATTAACCTGTTTTTGATTTTTCTTCTTGCATAGTCCTTCCTCATGCCCTATCATTTTACAGAAGGAGCAATAGGAGGGCCATTTTTCATAAACAACTTTCGCATAGAAAAAGTAATAATTTCTCTCAATTCGTATCTCATCTATTAGAGGCTTTGCTATATCAAGCTCTACCAAAACTCTGGCATATAACCCAAAAATTCTTGTTATAGTAGCCTTATCGACATACAAGGGATCACCTAATGTGCTTGAGATTTAAAAAAGTGTTTTGATCTCCAGTATTCATAGCTTAAATTATGCAAGTGATTGGTGTTGTTTATAGGGATTAAAATCAGGAATACATTTCCTAAAATGAACAATACCTGGCTTGATATTGCAGGGTCCTACTGAAAGAACATAAGCAACATCTTCTTCACAAGAGAAATTGAAACACAAGAATCCTTTACCTAGTGTAGAGATCGACCAAGGTTTAATGTTCCATATCTTGTTCAGTTTGTCATGAATCTCTGACATCTTCATTGGGGTCGAACCCTTTGGCAGCACCAATCTGCCAATTAAATAATTCCTGCAGTCTTGCACCCCTTTTTGGTATTCATCTTCAGATATACAGATTGATACTTGAGATCCATTGAAGCAGGGTTTTGCCAGTTTTGAAGAATCAAAATCCAGCGATTTGAAAGTTGAAACAATATTAGCATAAGATCTAGTTTTTTTCCTTCTCAAGAACCTCCATATTGTTTTCCTTCTCAAGAACCTTCTTACTGTTTTCTTTCTCAAGAATCTTGTCTTCATTCTCCTGTGGAGCTTTATGATCGATTGATCCGTCCAGGAACTTCCAAGGACAGATCGAAGTAGAAGAAGTATATTTAGTAGTCATCATTTCCTGATTTGAATTGATAATAAACCGCCGATTTATGCACTAATCATTGTATTTAACCTTAATTGTAATTGAGCAAATGAACTAATCCAATCCGTTTCAAGGATCGAAAATTTTAGAAATTCATGTAGTGAGTTTAGCTCCGTCCAATCGCCGAGTTGTTTCCGATTTGTAGAGCGTTTTTTTTTCTTACATAGATACACAATAATACATTATATCGATGATGAAGTCAAGATGTGAGGTGTACGCATAAAAATGAAGGTGCTGGCATCATCTCAAGCTGGTCACTTACAGAAGAAGTGACATGGATTGTGATCTGGAGGTGACGTGTTTTCTTTGAGAATAAACACGTGGGCTTATATCACAAGTGGTGAAGTTGGAAAGGTCTACCGTTTTACGCGGGATTCAAATCCTCAGCTTTACGCGGGACCAAATTCTCACTGTCCATGGAGTTTGGCGCTGGAAAGACACAGTACGAAACGTACTACAGTTGGGGTACATCAACAACCTAAAAACCCCACGCCATCTCTCACACCACGTCGAGAGTTGCGGTAACCTCCCCTTCCATTGGCCGGTGAGCAAAACCCTCGCTCCTGATTGGTCGAAAAACAACTTATACCCCTCCTACATTTCGTGGCCGTTAATTTTTAATAGAATTGGCCGATTTGACGCTCCAAAGCGGGTGATTGCTTAACATATTCTTACACCGCGTTTACATGATTTTAATAAAATATGGGCCTTCGGATTGGCTGTTCAAGAAAATCAACAAAAAAAAACGTGCCTATGTATATAGAAAAAAAAAGAATGGGAAGAAAAATCCATGAACATGAAAGTAAAAATCCGTGAACAAAAAAAAGGAAATAATATATTAAAGTTTTCCAAAATTAAGAATAAGATAACAAAAAAAATGTGGCTATTTATATAGAAAGAAAAACAAAAAAAAGGGAAGGATCCGTGAATTTTAAGAAAAATATTAAAGTTTCCAAAATTAAGAATAAGATTTAAGAACTTCCTGAGATTCTATTCTAAATACGGCATATTTACACATTTATTATAAAATATGAAATGTGAGATTTTGTCCATATATTTTTGGACAAACCATATATTTTATAAACGTGTATCCTTTAATTTGAGAAACAAATCTAAAAATTTAAATCCACGTTCGTCCTTACCATTATTGTTAAAAATAATTAGAGAAACAAATCTAATATTCCTAAACTACTGTAAATACTTACCATTCGTATTAAATATGGTATCCTATTTTAAATATCTATGATCTCATGCCAAATTTAGGCGACAAAAAATAAAGTATTTTCAAAAAAAAAAACTGGGAGTTTTCTTATATTTAAGTTTTCTTCTAGGGATTGTATTGGGGTATTTTAGCCCTAAAATTCTTTTTTGTTTTCTCAAATTTCCCACGTTTTGATCCATTTGTTATTATTTCATTGGTATTTAGTTCTATGTTTTGTTGAGAAAAACAAATTAACATGAAAAATCGTTGGTATTCCTGCTTCGATCTATAACAAGGTAACCTTTGTTCTTCTTTCTTTCTTTTTTTTTTTTTTTTTTAATGTTCGAGTGAGAAGAGATATGCAACAACGTTTGAGGTTACAATACTAAATGGAAGTTGCTTTGTCATAGAACTGGGAATATGTTTATTTATTTTTACAAAAGGTCTGTATCTTAGTATTCTTTTATGATGAGTAACTCATATGTACTATTTGGCTAACATATAGGTACATCATGTTAAAAGATTTTTCCGGTCTCTATACTATGTTATTTTTGATCATTTGAAAGATGGATCGAGTTTCGCATCGGCGAAGAAAATATTTTCTTCAAGCTCCCCCAAGACATGTAAATTATCAATATCTAGATATGGGCCTCCCGTGGATGCTGTGCTTGGTTGCCTAAGCAGTTTGCATGGTATGGATGGAGACACAAATGGAATTTCCTGATTTAGCGATGGTAAGCAAGTCAGGTTTTGTTAAAACTGCTATTATAAATTTAGAGATCTCATGTGCTGCAAAGTATTGAACACTGGACAAAGTTGGATGTGCTCCTTAGAATCCACATATTTGAGTGGAAGTGGTTACTCCTTGATGACCTTTTCTTTTTAATTTATGTGCAGGTCTAATCATAAATTGGTAATTTGTTTTATTTTCTAATTATATTAATACCTTAATATTGGAAGGAGAAGAAGATGGTACCTAAAAATTGTTACAAACTCGCTTCACCAGAGAATTACAAGGTAAATTTCTGAATGTGTGTATAGATATATCATGGACTTTTAGGCATCAAGATAAACATGATGTCAAATATTTAGGAGAGTAAATTAGGAAGATTGCAGGTATGGTTTCTTAATCTCTATGCTTTTGCGATTCTGTTATGTATGTGCCACATGCTGTGGGGATATTTTTTTCCCATAATTGATATGATTAAGACAGTGTCTCCGTTCTTTACTACATCTTCTTAATAATGTTACTTTTTTCCCCTTGATACGTGTATGTTATTCATTAGGAATGAACCATATGCGGAAAATGGACAGAAAACCACCTACTTTGAATTGCACCCTCTCATGGACAGTAAGTACTCCTCTCCAAAACATGTTTACATTTCGGTCTTTAGCTATTTAATTTTGATTTAGATGAAGGTGATTAGGTAGTTTATTGACAACATAATTTGTTTACTAAATTTTTATTTTGTAACGATTGTTCGAAATAATATGTGGTTGTGGTCAGCATCTAAAGGTATTATATTATTTGATTGAGATATACAATTGAATTAAAGAGTAGGTGTTGGATGAGAGAAAAAGTTAAGTTACCGGTGGTTAATAATATTAGTACCTAATTTTAACTTTTGATCCATTTTATGTTTTATTCACAATTTAGTGTGGGTGTAATTAAAGTTACTGGTGTTTTAAAGCTTACTGTCCTAAATATGATTGAAGCATTTTATGCTGGGTTTTATAAAAGATGAAGCATACTAAAAAAAATTCATTGGCCACATGTTTGATTATGAACCATACAATGAAATGGGAAAGTTTGAATTTATTACAGTTACTATCTAAAGTCATTACTGGTAGGTTCCAACAGTATGTTACTGTCTAAAACGACAGTTCCATAGCGGCATATCATATCATATCAATTGCTGATACTATGATCAATTGTTGATACTATGATTTTGTTTGGTTACCGTCATTTATATTTTCATTAGTTATTTTTAAAGAACTTCAATGGCATTATAACAATTTTTTTCTCTCAAATGGATGAGCCAGATGTAGGACCAGAATATCGCCACAACGATATTCCTGCGATATTAACAGCACTTCTGGATATTAACAACATTTCTGCGAGAACATCGCGAGTACTTCAACAACATCTGACGAATGTTGCGGAATTGCTTAAGGAATGACATAATGACTGACGAATGAAGAAACATGTAAAGAGCATGTGTTGACCTGCGATAGTTATATGATTAGCGAGAAGGAAAATCATGGTTGTCACGATGATGATCGCAGTGTAAACCCGAGATAAAAGGAAGACTTAGCTGTCGTCCATTATGTAACTACCCTATAAATAGAGACCCAATATGTCCAGAAAAGGATGATGTATTTTTTAGAGTTGAAAGAGTCTTGAGGAGAGAGAAACTTCAAGAGAATAATTGTATTTTTGATTTCTTCCAATTCTGTATACATTTTTGAGGATTAAATGATAAAGTGTCGTTTTTAATCTTCAATTGTGAGTTGATTATAGTAAGATCTTAACAAGGGTGTAGTGTGGGATTTCCTGCAACTACATTTTGGCGCACGAAACAGGGAGAATCAAGCTAAGAAATCTCTAATTACAACTTGAAGATTTGAAGAAATTGTTAGAGTTGAAGAAATGGCTAGAAGAAGAAGAAATACATCAGAACCGCCAAAAATTGTGAGGAGGAGTAAAAGACTTGCAGGTGGAGAAACAAATGAATTAGGAGAATCTTCAAGGATAAGAACAAGAAGATATAGAACAAGGATTGAAGGAGAAAATAAAATTCCACAACCGAATCAACAAACACCAATACAAGATAGAAATGTGGATTATGATAGAGTGAGTGTGCATACTTGGAGATCGGATTCGATGGAAGATGTAGAAGATCAACAATTAAGAGACGGAAGAAGAGAAGAAATAAATCAAGGAGTGGTTGAAGGATTAATTCATGAAGAAGGCAAAGATGAAACAACAGATGATCTAAGACAAAGAATACAAGAGGAAAGAAGACTAGAGGCGGAAGAGCATGCAAATTTAACAAGACAAAATCACTAGTTGAGAATGGAGAATTTGAGATTACAAAGTAAAAGATCAAAAAGTACTGTTAGATCAAATTCAAGGTCATTAAGAGAAGAACCAAGACGAAATTCCCCAATGAGAAATGTTAGAGGAAATATCCAAGAAGAAATGCAAAATCCAAATGAAGAGCAACGTCATAGAGAAGAAGAGGTAATAGAAAATCGCGATAATCCGCGCGGTGAAACTATGGAAGGTAGACGTAACAATAGAAATCAGGAGGATGGAAACAATCAAAATGGTGAAGAAAACCGAGAAGAAGGTAGGAGAATATTACATGGGCGAGGAATTCAAAGAAATCAAAGAATAACTGAGGAAGAAATTGAGAGATATTATGCGGAACAGGAACGTCTAGCTTGCGAGAGAGAAAGATTAAGAGCATAAGTAGAAGAACAAGAATTCCAAGAAGCAATACGGCAAAATAACCATGAAAATCGAGAAAGGAGACGGAAGCAACATCGCCATAATGATAATATTCAGGAAGAGTATGATAAAGTACAAAGGATAATAGAAAGACAGCGAAGAGAAATGATGAGAAATGAAGAAATTCGCAGAGAAGAAAATAGACAGCGTAATCAGCTGCGATTTCAAGAAGAAGGTGAAGAAGAAGATCGCAGAAGAAGTAATGAAGATGTAGATGAAGATACACAAAATCTCGCAAGACAAGAAGTACATGAACGCAGGAGAAGGGAAGCTGCATTAAAAAGACCGATGGAACCAAATTCAGCTGCGAATGAGCAAATTTTAAGAGAATTAGCAGAGATGAGGGGAATAATAAACAATAGAAGAGAAGGAGGTAGAAGGCAACTTGATGAAGCTATTGAATAAGCTGCGAGAACCCCTTTCGCTCAGGAAGTACAGCTAAGAGGAATACCTCCTAAATGCAATTTACCAACATTAACCAGTATCTTTGATGGAACTACTTATGCTGTTCAGCATGTTAAGGCTTATGTCAGGTGTATGCTACAATGGTAGAATCATGATGTTGTATTGTGCAAGTATTTTGCGTCTAGCTTAACTGGCGAGGCGCTAAAATGGTTCGAGGGATTGCCAAAAAATACTATAACTTCTTTTGATCATTTATAAGCTACATTTATGGGAGCATATATAAGCAATAATTCATCGCGGCCAGGCATTGAAGATGTATTTGGATTAAAACAGAAGATTGGCGAGAGTTTGAATCACTTAACCATAAGATGGAAGTCAATGTGCAGCGAGATGGCTAGAAGAGTGGATGAAAGATACCTCATTTTATCTTTCATTAATGCAATGTTCACAACTAATTTACTATACATACAAATTTTCAGAATCAAAAATACAATCACCATGACAGAGATGCGAGAGTTACAAGAAGAATATATTGCTTTGGAGGAGAAACAAAATGAAATGGAATCATATCCAATCGCAAACACCAGCTCAGTAGCGGCAAATGGAAGTTTACTTCCTAAAATGATTAACAATGTGGCGAGCACCTCGCAGGCACAACAAGAGAAAGTGGTGATTGATAACCAGCAGAAGTTAGTAGCGATGGGAAGTCGAGATCAAGAAGAGTATGAAAGGGAGAAAAATTATTACAATCGTGGAGGAAATATCAAAATCCAAAGACTTGATCTACCACAGGAAACATATGGTGGTCAGAGGCAAAACAATTTCAGAAGCCAAGGTAATCAGAAGATAATATGGGAAGAAATTAAGATGCCACCTCTAAATGCTAGTATAGAAAAAATCTGGGAAGCTATCATTTTGATGGAAAATATACCATCACCATGGAATATGGGAAAAGAGCCACATCCAAATAATCGAAGTCAAGAATTTTGTCCTTAACATCACTTTCATGGGTCGCTCAGTAAATTATTGCAGGAATGTAAAGAGGATAATTTTAAAGATGATTGATCAGGGGAAGTTAAATCATTTTCTAGTAGGACATCCACAATCTCAGCAATTACCGCCAGCACCAGAAATTCGCAGAGTGAATGTTGTAAAAGGAGCAGAAACATTCGTAATAGAAGTTGGGGCTAAATCAAAGAATTTGTTTTGTAATTCCATTGTACATTCATACATAACTATTGAGGATTTCCATGATAATATTCTAAGCAGAGTCTTCGCGAGAGACACAAATGGAAGAGAGATAATAAATATTGCGAGAGCCTCACCATTAGAAGAATGGAAAAAGCAAACTATATCTTTCACAGCACAAGAAGTACCAGAGCCTGGCGAGCAGCATGATAACCCATTGGTGATAAGATTAGAGATAAATACAAAACAAGTAGAAGAAGAAGATGAATAAAATGATGATGAAACTGAAGACTCTTGGGCCATCAACAGGGTTTTAATATATACAAGGAGTTCAGTTGACATCTTATTCTATCATACCTACAGAACCATGGGTGGAAAAGATGAGGATTTGATACCGTCAACATATAAAATTTATGGCTTTAATGGAACAGCTAACAAACCAAAAGGGGAAATTGTAATGCGGATTCCATTTAAGGGGATATCTTCAAAGATCTTGTTCTGTGTTGTGGACATTGAATAACCTTACAATGCCTTGATTGGTTTACCTTGGCTACATGGGATATTAGGTGTAGCATCTACTTTTCACCATTGTATTAAATTTCCTCATCCTAATGGTATTGGAGTCATTAAATAAGATTGGGCAGAAAGCAAGAAATGCTATGAGATTGATATAAAATCTTGCGAGGAAAGAGCTGAGAGGAATAGTAATTGGAAGTACAACATCAAGCAACGACAGAGATGTGAAAGGTTAATGGTTGATGCAATAGAACATCGAGAAGATGAAATGCTGCGAGATCAAAGAAGTGACAAATTAATGGTTGGAAGCGAGCGGATTTCAAGTGAAGAGAAAATAGAAAAGCGCAATAAGAAGGCAGCAATAGAAAGTAGTAGATAGAAAGGTAAAATGATAAAAGTTAGAAAATATTGAAAAAGAGTACTCTGTTAAAAGAATTGCAAAATTTTACAAGAAGAGGGAAGACCAAAGAAATGAAATTTTATCAGAGTTACAATACTCGCGAGAAGCGCGAATAAAATTTCGCAGAGATTAATAGAATGTGACGAACCTTTATGGCGTGCACCTTAGTTCGCGGATACAATTTCGCAAGAGGCAAATGTACGACCTAATAGTGCGTCATATAAGGGGGTATCTCTTTACATGACTCAAGGATAAGGTTATACCGCTGCTGGAACCTGAGTCATGCAGATGTTGGGGTTATAGAAAACCTATCCAGGAGAGAGATCTTGGATTTCCAACTATATAAGGTTATACCCTGGTTGGACGACTGAGAATCTCTTCTAAGAAGTGCAGAGTATGACCAAGGCGCCGAGGTACACTGTTGAGCAAGGGTGCCCGGGCGTACGAAACTACCCTGGCCATTCTTGGTAAGTCTTGGCTATGATGCACTTGGCCTGAAGAAAACCCCACTTAGGGTGCATTCTTGTAACTATAAGCCATATAGGCATAAAGGACAAGAGGCTGCGAAAACAACTGGTTATTGGTAAATCCGGATGGGAGGAGCTAGTCTTGTATGGACGATGTTCCCTCCTTGAAGGGGAAACCAGGGGGAAGATAAGGGCGGAACCCTCCATTAGGGAGCTGATAAGTGTCTAAAGACGGCAATGTCATGGGGCTTTATGATCGCAAGAACATTTAGGCCTGTCATATTGTCGCGTGACGAAAATTATACAGAGGCAACAAGACAAAAGAGAAAAGTTAAGATGAGATCAATGGGTTTTTACATGAAAGTGTAAAGACGTCCTGCGATTTCATCGCAAGATGGCAATGTCATAAGGTTCAATTCTTGCAAGAGAGTTTGTACTTATCATATTGTCGCAGATATGTTGAAAAAATATGAATAAGACAAGATCAATGGGTCAATACATTCAAATGTAAAGACGTCCTGCGATTTTGTCGCAAAAAGAAAAAATGTGGCAAAATAAGACCTTTAATTAGGAAGGCATAATAAGACCATGTGATTATTACGATAATGCTCGCAGAATTTATGAGATTTGCGATTTTACGCATAGATCATAAAGTTATGCAATTGTTGCTAGCGATAACATCGCCGATATTGAGGAAAATTTAATTTGATTTACAACTAATATCTAATCTCTACTCAATTTTTTCATATTGCAGATGAATAATAGATGCAAGTATGGAAATGCATAGAATGATGAAATTATTATTCATCCATCATATGATAAAATTGCATAGATATTATGATACATTTATACATACAATTAAAGGATAATAATTATATTGATTGATTAATTTGCAGAAAAAGAATTGTTTTCTGATTCATACAGAAGAAACTCGTAATAGGTTGGACAAAAGTGCAGCAATATTACAAGAAGAAGGAAATAAGTATACAAAATTTACAAGGAAGATAAAGAGAAGAAACAAAACTAAGTAGATCCATCACCACCTTCATCAGATTTCTTTTCTTATTTAGATTTCTCCTCATTACCAGATTTCTCTTCTTCTTCATCATTATTATTATTATCTCTATCCTCGTCAGATTTCTCTTCCTCGCAGATTTTTCTTTATCATTATCATCATTACCTTCATCTTCGCCAGAATCCTCAGTCTCTCTATCAGAAATAACAAGATTTGGAGTTTTTGCTGGAATCTCCTTTGCAAGATCAGGATACGTAGAGTAAGGAATATCATGATCATCACAAACCAATTTAACAGAATTATTGCGAACAACAACAAGAGAGCTATTAAAATTCGCAGTAGTAATTATAAATTGTTCTTTCAACAGTGAATACTTCTCATTGCGAGCAGTAAGACTATTTACGAGTTGATTCTTTTTAGCTTCAAGTTTTCTAATCCTTTCAGAATATCTCTTTTCGGCTCCTGCGAGTATATAACAACAAGTTAGAAATTTTAACAAAGAAAACTAATAAAAAGAAATAATTAATAAGGAAGGATGACTAACAACCTTCTCTTTCAGAAATCATGTCTTTAATTAAAGCTGCTTGTTCAGTATGAAGACTAACGTCTACACCTAAATTATTTCTAGCATTATCAAGAACCATCGCAGCCCAAGAAAATTCATCATCGCTATTAATAAGAAGACGAGAGAGAACTTGAGTTTCCCTCGCAAGAAGATCTTTATTCTCGCGGATAAGTCTATCTCTTTCCATTTGAATGCTAAGAAGAGTTTCATGGAAATATTCTAGGGCCTTAGTGCCATTTTTAATTGCACGATCTTTCTCGTCAATAAGATCACTATTCTTACTTCTTAATCTATTGATTTCTTCTTTTGAATCAAAATAAAGGCGTTTAAACTTATTAGTTAAACTTAAATTGAATCTGTGCTCAATCTTTAAAATATTAAGTATGGATTTAAGTTCATCTACAGAGAGGGACCTAATTTGATCATCTGAGAAACTACTTAAAGAACTATTAAGGCAAGCAAGAAGGGTACTCTCATCTACAGGTTCAGGAAAAGATTGGAGGAATGTAGCCTCGTCAGTAAGACCATAAATATCTGCAAAAATGGTTGCTTGAATAAGCTGCGATAGGGTGAGAAGAATTAAAAGAGAAAAGAAATAAATCATACCATAGAGTTGTTGATTAGCTTTATCAAGAACAGAGATTTTTTGCTTATCAACTGAAGCTTCAGTCTCCAGCTGCTTATTTTTCCTGCGAAGCTCGGCAACTTCAACTTCTAGTTTTTCTTTATCCTGGCAAAGATTAACAGCTTTCTTTTCATAAATAATACGTCTATTATCCAAATCAGAAGCAACAGCAAAAGAATCTCTTCCAACCTACGATAGAACTATATAAGTCAAGATCTGGCAAAAATATCAATAAATACATAAAAAGGATGAACAAGTAGAAACATACCAGGACGCCAAGTGAATTTAAGAGACTTGGAGTCAGCGATCTTGAAACCCCGCAAAGGGAATCATTATCAGCTAATATGGGAGCATCGCAGACTTTTGCGAGAGACTGGGATATTCCATTAATAGTTTCATCTCCATACTCATTTGGGATACCAAATGTACCATCGCCAATTTTTTTTGATAATTGAGCCATTGCAAACTCAGAAGAAGAGGAATCCTTTATGGAAAGAACGTCATTATCAAAACCAAAATTATCATCATTATTGTCCTTGTCGAAATCAACACTTAAATTTTCTGGAATAGATTGAGGAGTTGAAGAAGAAGAGAGTTGGGTTTTTCTTCTCTTTAAGGGAGGATCGTCAGATCCCTCACTGCGAGGAGCAGTAGGTTTCCCTTTGGGAGGAGCAATAGATTTCCCCTTGCGATCAACTGAAGATTTCACCGATTTCACCTTGGTACTCGCAGGTTTTATTGGTTCTAATTCTTCGATTTCCTGCGAACACAGATGAAGATAAGAAATAGGGGCAACAATATATTGTTAAAATTCATGAAAAGATATTTCTTACTTCATCTGTGAAAGATTTAAGGGCTAAGAGAGTGTTGGGTTTCCTAAAGTTCTGGTAGCTGAGCTTCATTCTGTCAATCTGAGAAAGATCGAAGTAATCAGCGAGAATATAAAAACTTGGAGAAGATAATGAATAATAATTATGCAAAAAGTTGAGAGGATATACTTCTTTAGATCTTTCAGGCCAGTAGAAGACCCATGGCTGATACTCTGAAAGATTCGCAGGTAATGTGAGAGAACCAGAAATATAAGGACCTTCAAGACATAATGGAAAAATGAACCACTTGTCATCGCTAGAGTGGCGAGGACCTTGATTAGTAGGTGTATGAAAGTCAATATCTAACATGAGAATTTTGTCTTCAGCGATCTTTTCTTTCTTCTGCAAGCGAACACCCCAGCAAGTGTATCCCTCTTCATAGGGATTATCTTGTAATTTTCAAAAAAGTTCTCCACAGTATAATTTGCAGAGACAATTGGAACATCTTTATATTGAGGATTCTTTGCAGCTTTAGGGTAGCGAGATCCTTTATTAGCACCGCGAGAAGCATATTCAAGCAGTAATCGAATACAATCTCCACCCAATTGATATATCGCTCACGAGAACCTCTAGTCAGAAATTATCATAGAATAGTGGAAGTTCCGGATCATAGAGAGGAATGGGAAGACCAGCTTCAAGTTGACCTAGCGATACTATAACTTTCTCGCGAGTGCATTCATAATCAGTGAATAATTTGATGGAAAGATTGGATTTAGGGCCCTGATCTGAAATTGTAGACAAAGTAAAACCTTTTCTTTTGAGTTTTTCTCGCATCTCACCAAAAGCAGTCAAATTTTTAGCACCAGTGACAACCATTTTTTAGTATGGGAATGAAGGAAAGGGTTGAAAAATAAGAAAGAAATTACAGCGATAGCAGATGCGCAATTTGCGGAAGAACAATAAATTTGCAGAAGAACAGTAAATTTTCAGAGAAGTTATGAAGAGAAAGAAGAAGAAAGTAAAAGGAGGAAAATAAAATAATGAAAGGAGCATTTATAGAAGAAGAAATTTCTCGAGAAGATGAATGCAATAAATGCAAAGAAGAGACATGAACGGTCAGATTGCAGCGGTTAGGAAAGACGTGTCAAAGATTTATTGGAAGAAAGAATGCATGAAAATAGCTGGCGAAGGATACAGAAACGTGTCAGAACAGAGATCAATGTGAAAAGATAAGTAGTTGCAATTTAGTTCTCATGATCTTCTCTTCTTCGCAGAAAAGACATGAGAAGAGGCAAGATGTAGGACCAGAATATCGCCACAACGATATTCCTGCGATATTAACAACACTTCTGGATATTAACAACATTTCTGCGAGAACATCGCGAGTACTTCAACAACATCTGACGAGTGTTGCAGAATTGCTTAAGGAATGGCATAATGACTGACGAATGAAGAAACATGTAAAGAGCATGTGTTGACCTGCGATAGTTATATGATTAGCGAGAAGGAAAATCATGGTTGTCACGATGATGATCGCAGTGTAAACCCGAGATAAAAGGAAGACTTAGCTGTCATCCATTATGTAACTACCCTATAAATAGAGACCTAATATGTCCAGAAAATGATGATGTATTTTTTAGAGTTGAAAGAGTCTTGAAGAGAGAGAAACTTCAAGAGAATAATTGTATTCTTGATTTCTTCCAATTCTGTATACATTTTTGAGGATTAAATGATAAAGTGTCGTTTTTAATCTTTAATTGTGAGTTGATTATAGTAAGATCTTAACAAGGGTGTAGTGTGGGATTTCCTGCAACTACACCAGTACAGTGTGCTCAATCAGTCATTTAAGATCTTAGAATCGTAGGCCAGCAGTCATCTAACGCTCTTGGCTAGAATCTTAAGCTTATAACAGTCAACGAGTACTCTTAAAATTAATCATATGCTACACGGGCTCAAGAAGTTTAGCAGTAGGAGTTAACGTGTGAACTTTATCTATTGAGTGTAAGTTTTTGTTGATTGTAGTGCCCCACTTTTACTAACTTCGATCAATCCTGCTTTAGAGCATGTAGAGAGATTATTCTAAAGTATGAAAATTTGGGGCCCTTGAAAACATTATTTGTAACTCATTGGTAATGGTTGTCTATTTTCAGGTCCTTTGGCTTGATAAAGCTTACATCGGTGAGACAGTTGTTTCTTTCACCTTTGTATTGGTGAGATTTCTTCCGGCAATCTACTCAATGTATTCTTTAAATGGTTGATGAATATGCTTTATTGTTTCAAATATGTATTTGATCGTCATATGGCCTTCGTTACACTGGATGGTCGAATCCTGGAATATGTGTTACATCCAAAGATCAATGAAATGATTTTCAGTTCATAATCATGATTGATATAATTTGAGAGTGTTTGGCAGCATGAAGTATTCTCTTTGTGAAAAACTTAGTTGGTCCAGTAAACGACCTGAAAGATTCATGAAAAGATATTTCTTACTTCATCTGTGAAAGATTTAAGGGCTAAGAGAGTGTTGGGTTTCCTAAAGTTCTGGTAGCTGAGCTTCATTCTGTCAATCTGAGAAAGATCGAAGTAATCAGCGAGAATATAAAAACTTGGAGAAGATAATGAATAATAATTATGCAAAAAGTTGAGAGGATATACTTCTTTAGATCTTTCGGCCGAGTAGAAGACCCATGGCGATACTCGAAAGATTCGCAGGTAATGTGAGAGAACCAGAAATATAAGGACCTTCAAGACATAATGGAAAAATGAACCACTTGTCATCGCTAGAGTGGCGAGGACCTTGATTAGTAGGTGTATGAAAGTCAATATCTAACATGAGAATTTTGTCTTCAGCGATCTTTTCTTTCTTCTGCAAGCGAACACCCCAGCAAGTGTATCCCTCTTCATAGGGATTATCTTGTAATTTTCAAAAAAGTTCTCCACAGTATAATTTGCAGAGACAATTGGAACATCTTTATATTGAGGATTCTTTGCAGCTTTAGGGTAGCGAGATCCTTTATTAGCACCGCGAGAAGCATATTCAAGCAGTAATCGAATACAATCTCCACCCAATTGATATATCGCTCACGAGAACCTCTAGTCAGAAATTATCATAGAATAGTGGAAGTTCCGGATCATAGAGAGGAATGGGAAGACCAGCTTCAAGTTGACCTAGCGATACTATAACTTTCTCGCGAGTGCATTCATAATCAGTGAATAATTTGATGGAAAGATTGGATTTAGGGCCCACGATCTGAAATTGTAGACAAAGTAAAACCTTTTCTTTTGAGTTTTTCTCGCATCTCACCAAAAGCAGTCAAATTTTTAGCACCAGTGACAACCATTTTTTAGTATGGGAATGAAGGAAAGGGTTGAAAAATAAGAAAGAAATTACAGCGATAGCAGATGCGCAATTTGCGGAAGAACAATAAATTTGCAGAAGAACAGTAAATTTTCAGAGAAGTTATGAAGAGAAAGAAGAAGAAAGTAAAAGGAGGAAAAGAAAATAATGAAAGGAGCATTTATAGAAGAAGAAATTTCTCGAGAAGATGAATGCAATAAATGCAAAGAAGAGACATGAACGGTCAGATTGCAGCGGTTAGGAAAGACGTGTCAAAGATTTATTGGAAGAAAGAATGCATGAAAATAGCTGGCGAAGGATACAGAAACGTGTCAGAACAGAGATCAATGTGAAAAGATAAGTAGTTGCAATTTAGTTCTCATGATCTTCTCTTCTTCGCAGAAAAGACATGAGAAGAGGCAAGATGTAGGACCAGAATATCGCCACAACGATATTCCTGCGATATTAACAACACTTCTGGATATTAACAACATTTCTGCGAGAACATCGCGAGTACTTCAACAACATCTGACGAGTGTTGCAGAATTGCTTAAGGAATGGCATAATGACTGACGAATGAAGAAACATGTAAAGAGCATGTGTTGACCTGCGATAGTTATATGATTAGCGAGAAGGAAAATCATGGTTGTCACGATGATGATCGCAGTTGTAAACCCGAGATAAAAGGAAGACTTAGCTGTCATCCATTATGTAACTACCCTATAAATAGAGACCTAATATGTCCAGAAAATGATGATGTATTTTTTAGAGTTGAAAGAGTCTTGAAGAGAGAGAAACTTCAAGAGAATAATTGTATTCTTGATTTCTTCCAATTCTGTATACATTTTTGAGGATTAAATGATAAAGTGTCGTTTTTAATCTTTAATTGTGAGTTGATTATAGTAAGATCTTAACAAGGGTGTAGTGTGGGATTTCCTGCAACTACACCAGTACAGTGTGCTCAATCAGTCATTTAAGATCTTAGAATCGTAGGCCAGCAGTCATCTAACGCTCTTGGCTAGAATCTTAAGCTTATAACAGTCAACGAGTACTCTTAAAATTAATCATATGCTACACGGGCTCAAGAAGTTTAGCAGTAGGAGTTAACGTGTGAACTTTATCTATTGAGTGTAAGTTTTTGTTGATTGTAGTGCCCCACTTTTACTAACTTCGATCAATCCTGCTTTAGAGCATGTAGAGAGATTATTCTAAAGTATGAAAATTTGGGGCCCTTGAAAACATTATTTGTAACTCATTGGTAATGGTTGTCTATTTTCAGGTCCTTTGGCTTGATAAAGCTTACATCGGTGAGACAGTTGTTTCTTTCACCTTTGTATTGGTGAGATTTCTTCCGGAAATCTACTCAATGTATTCTTTAAATGGTTGATGAATATGCTTTATTGTTTCAAATATGTATTTGATCGTCATATGGCCTTCGTTACACTGGATGGTCGAATCCTGGAATATGTGTTACATCCAAAGATCAATGAAATGATTTTCAGTTCATAATCATGATTGATATAATTTGAGAGTGTTTGGCAGCATGAAGTATTCTCTTTGTGAAAAACTTAGTTGGTCCAGTTACTTTGCTTTGGCATTATGGGGAGGCTAATTCCTTTTAGTTAGTTTTTTTATGGTTCAAAGAATTAAAAACTTTTCTTGGTTTAGTAAATTTGGTTAAAATGTATTGTGGTAGTGAAAGGCACATTTAGTAGTTCTGCACTTCCCTTTTGTTGTTCGATGCTTATTCAGGCTTTTTTCATTGATTAAGCTTTATTTATTGCAGGATAGGTTGAGAAAGGTATAGTTGTATCATTTTAATGCATCTGCATGAAAAGAATGCCAATTAGGTTAGACACAGATCTGTGATAGCAATAAAGTGTGTATACAAATATCATCGTTGTTGTATTTGTGGTCTGGCGAGTAAGATTGGCAACTCAAACAGCAGGCTCAAAGCACCCACTCATTAGACGAGTCATATGAATAAGGGACTTAAGGCCCGTAAACATAGCTTATGGGTAAGATCAGTGGCGGTTTAGTGTATCCGTTAGCTCTTTCCTGATGTAAGAAATAAGTTTTGAATGTAGAGAATGATCAATATTTAGACGAACCAAATGTACTTATAATTGCTAATGTGATTTTGTACTGCCTGGACTTCTGGGGTTCCATTTCTAGGATGACAGTTGAGGTGAGTGGCAACTTCCTGAGTGATATTACTCACAAAGGTATCACTTTTGTGCTCTATTTTAGAACTGCTCTTTTAGTATTACGGCCTCCTAAGTTTTGTCATTGATGTCAAAACTGAGATAATGAAGGCTGCTCTTGCTTTCAAGACTTTAACAAGTACAGCTAAAGCAACCTTCAACTACAATGTGATTAAAACTTTCTTCGTGGTAAGCATAAAGTTAAGGTAGGAAAATGCCATGCACGACGATGTCTTCTCTGTTATTGGAGTACCTCAAATCTCTTTGAAAGTTATATCTTTCTTTTAAATTCAACATTGGACTGTTGTACGTCTTCTCTAATTGCTCATTCGAGACGGGTAAGAAAAACATTCTCAGATTCCTCAACATTGGGGTGGCGTCGCACAAAGCAACTTTCTTTAATTATATTGTCCATATACGGATTTCTTAAATAATTATCCAATCTTTTGTTGAACAATAAAGGTGCAGGTTGTAGTCATACTCCAGATATTATCAAAGCGTGTGCCATAAAAATGTTTTTACTTGATCTACCAACCTATACCGTCCTTTTATTTCGAATATAGTATGATGTCAATGGTTTTTTGGATGAACTCTGAATTTTCTCTGATGCAGTTCAAATTCTGGTAACCAGGTATGTATATATTTCTTTTTGCAGTCACTGTAGACATCAAGTTATTTTTTCATTCATTTGTAAAATGGTTTTTGTTTTAATTAATATAGGTTTCATTTATAATTATCGTTGATGATCTGGAGAAGGTCTCATCGTTGTGGGAATTTGATGAGAAAACTGAGTCGTGCATGAATATGAATGTTTAGCCATGTAACAAAACCAACAACTATAACTTTTGCAATATGCTCATTTAATTTTCTTTTCATTTGGTTATTTAATCTTAGATGGCCAGGCTTTTGCAATTCCACATATGACTCATGAGATTCTGCCTAAGTAAGTGTGGGTGTAATAGGAAGATAAAGTCGTGATATTTTTGAGAGTAAATGAAAATATTTGCAGAAGAAAATGATTCTAGAGTATTCTGTCTGAGCTGCTTAAACACCAAACTGATCTCATTTATAGTTTATAAAGTGTAAAATCGATCGACTTGAAAATGCGTCCGAAAAAACATTAATTTTGGAACTACGTAAGATCCATAATTAGAAAGGAAATTAAGATGTCTCGACTATGTTTTTAGTCTTTAGAAACAAAGTGACTCATCGTGCATCATCTCATTTGAGTGAAAAGATTTCATGGCGAATCGCTGATAGTGCTAAGTGGTCAAAGAAGTTGATGGAGTATATTCTCAATTTGTAGTGTTGATAGGTCTTTTGTAAATTTAGGCTAATGAATTTGGTTGCGTTCTTTTTTTGTCCAATAGATGGAACAGTTGGATTATTGATGAGCAAATGAACTGAGAAACTAGTAAGTATGTGCTAGAGACTTCTTTGGAATATCCTTGGAAAACAGATTAGCATATACTTTTTGGGCAGTGCAAATTTATGCGCAATATCGTCTAACGAGATAGTTTTTCTTTTTTATTAAACTTGCCTTTCTGGCTCTGATCTATGTAAAGGTCTCTTTCACGTATCATGAACATATCTTATCGTTTGGTGGTATTTCTCCTCCATGCATTTTTTAATTACCTTCGTTGGTTCGCATATGCAATATTGATGTTTTTCTCTTTTGGCATCTATTGAGTTCTGCAATTGGAAAAAAGCCACACATAAATGTTATATATAGTTAGAAACACAAATAAGCAAAGAAGATTAAACAAACCAGAGAGAAATTATTATAAGATGGAAAAAAGTTACACACATGGATTTTTTTTTTTATATATGGGCAAGCAAAACTCTACCTTTACCTTTGTGCACAAAGAGAGTGTCACAATGTCGAATAATCTCACTTAACTAATCCAATGTGATCAAAAATAATTATTCAGCTAAATAATTATTAGTATTAAATATTTTTGAACCGACTACTTTTAAAAGATATAATTATTATTCGTCCCTCTGGTGTCAAACTTTAAATCATGACAATTTTGAATTTTACGGAATTCATTATAATTTTAAATTTATTTTTTGTTTGTCATGTTGATTTAGAACCGTTTATGCGTTTCACTAATTTTTGGTGAAGATTATCCTCGGATTGACCTAGGCTTGAGATCAAATTATATAATCCGGGGATAATCTTCTTTTTGCAGTACAAACGGTGTTACTCGAAAACAAGACTAAAATCTTCTCGATAAAAGGAAACTTTATGTGGGATGTATTACCCTTCGCCATTTGCTGGTGTATTTGGAAGAAAGGAAATTCACGGACTTTCGAAGGAAAAGAGCTGAAGACTGACGGGATTATCCAAGAAAATTAAAGCTACCATTTTGTATTGTGCTATCCATTTTAAAGCGTTTGAAGGAATCCATTTCGAGGACCTTATGTGCAGATGGGAAGTTGTTGTGAGAGATCGAGGAGATTAGGTTGGGTTGGTGTTTAGGCTGTCACTTAGGCCTAAATGCAAAGGCTTATGTGTTTTATTTTTCTCTCTATAGTTCAATCTTCTTTACATATATATATATTATTTTTTTTGCTGGAAAAAAAAAATCACATGTTGGTTCGTTAAATTTTTTGCTCATGTTTTAAGTTTTGTGTTTTACATGTGAAGAACTGATTAGGATTTTTAATTTTTTCTTTGCCAGGCTTTGACATTACAATCTTACAGAGAGCGTGATCTGATTCTTTGGCGGTGTTTCGCCCAAAATAAGCGGTCACCCAAATGTTGTTTCTTATGTGTTTCACTAATTTTTGGTGAAGATTATCCTCAGATTGATCTAGGCTTGAGATGCCTGACTTTTTTTTTTATCGGTATAGATAATTTATTGATAAAAAAAACGAGGGGGTATAAGAGGTTTATACCACCCTCAAGAGTTACAAAAGAAAAATCAAAACAAAAACGTAGAAAGAAGGCAGAGAAGTAACGGACTACCTCACTGCTCTTTGCTTACAAATGATCAAAATTAGTTTTTGGCCAACAAGTCATAACATCAGCATAAGTTAAAGACTCTAAGTTTTGAGATGCCTGACTTTGAAGTAACTTTTTTTCTTTCTTAGGTCGGGATCCACGAGGCGAAACTCAGGTAAGACCCAAGGTTAATTGACTTTAAGTTGCACGGGTGGTCAAGGCGATAACTGCATTGGGTGAGGTTTGCTATCCATATTCCTTTTATGCAATTTCAATGTTATTTCCATTATTTAGAAACACTACGCCTTCGATCTGTGGATGTTGCAATTTACAGGATATTATGTGCTTCATACTTTTCGTTTCTTCAGTGCGAATGATACAGTAAAGAGATTGACACTGTGGCCTTGATAATTTGGTAGGTGAGCCAAAAATGTTTTTTTTTTCATTCGATCACGGGTCGAGAAGGGTGTTAGTTTTACTGTTTTTGCAATGGACGGAGTATTTGCCTATGTTTTTAATGATTACCATCGTTTATGTGTTAAATGTATGTGGTGGACGTGTGTATCGGGGATTTGTATTCCAGTTTTGTTGAGGAATCTGTAACAAGTACTCTAAATAACCAAACAATTAAACATAATTATTATTCCATGTGTTTTGGATTTTGCTCATAATCTCACAAGATGTTGCGTATAACCATTTTGTGTATTCTGAATAACCAAACAATCTAAACAGAATTATTATTTCATATGTGGTTTGAGTATTTTTAATATGTACTCTTTGATAAATAACTTTTTCCTTTTTGTATTTAAGAGGGGGGGGGTGGGGGGGGGGGGGGGGGGGGGATACATGATATAAGCATATTTTGGGTGTTCAAGAATTACAAAACTTTCTTGGTCATGGATTTGTGTGAGAGATGACAAAAATCAGGCTGCCAATTTCTTGCAGTTTAATAGTCCTGGCCAAGGAGTTTTTTAGTTGCTTGGAGAGGGAAAAAGATGTATAGGGCACGTATGTCGAGTGGTATTTTACCTTTTACTATGCTTTGAACATTTATGGGAAAAGATGGGAAAAAATAACGATGGGATAATGGCTTTGGCTTATGGCAAAAAATAATTGAAATGGCCCGTTTGCAGTTGTAGGTTAATGGCCTTGCTTTCTGGAATGAGCAATTGTTGGTAGATGCATATAAGTAGGAATTACTTAAAACACCATACTATTGAAACATTGTGTGAGCATTGGTAACAATTTATTCATGCATAAAGTAATGAATTTGAGTTTTTTTTAAATAAAAATATGTATCCCACTGAGCACACATGTGTGTATGTGTGTTTGTTGCTCACTTGAAACACTTCAGTTAAGGAAATTCAATTGCTAATAGTACTATATTTTCATTTTGCTTCCGCTTATATCCTTTTCAATGAATGAGGAATTATGTTTTGCACGTGGGTTGAAAAAATGGATAATTTTGTATCTGAGCTTTAAAATTCCATACTCAGAATTAAAGAAGCTATGAGTTTTTTGTACAATTGGTTCTCTAAATTGCAGAACCATGGGTAGAGTTGGTCCTTAGGAGTGTGAATATAATTATTCCATAACCATTGGTTTCTAGACTCATGAGTACACTTGGTTCTTTAAATTTTTTGCTCATGTTTTAGCTTTTGTGTTTTACCTGTTAAAAACCCGATTATGATTTTTAATTTGTGCTTTGATTTTAGGGGAATCACCAGGCTAATTTTGTATCTGAGATTTAAAATGCCATACATGTAATTGATGAAGCTATGAGTTTCGCAGATATGCTCAAGTAATTTCTCTCTTATTTTCATTCACTTTTTATTCCGTCCAACAATAGGTATTGCAAAATTAACGTATTTAACATTTAAAATAGCAGAAATAAAATCTAAGGAAAATTCGGAAGTTTGTGTTTAGTTAAATATTACTGCCCCGTTCCCTCTATGTTGAAAGGCAGTCCCAGGGTTTAACTTTTTATATTGCAAATAAAATTTAAAGATCAAATTACTGAAGGAACCCCCGTAATGATGAGTTGAAGAGGGAATGCGATTAATGTCCAAAGTTGTACATAATACACAGACCATTACTTCTTTCAGTGGTCTTTGTCCGCTGGATTTTGCACATTCACCTTTACTTAAATTATATACATTCTAAATTTGTTTCTCCATTCAGTTAGTACAACAACATGCTTTTCATTGGTACTGTAGTATCCTTTTTTATGGGTACTGGTAGAGCAGTATTACATATTGATAAATCTCTAAAACCATGAGTTAAGGCAGTAAATTGCAACTGGGAATACATACTTGGTAGTGACGGCAACAAACAGGAATAATGTTACACAATATGGTAGCGAAGTGCAACTGTAGATTATGTGTACTATTCTTATGTTGATGGAACATATTTTTCGTAGTAGTGAAGTTGAATCATTTTTTGACTTCCTTTGTCTATCAAATGCCAAGCATCCAGCAGATAATATCATAGCATCCTAAACAACCATCGCAATCAAGCCAGGAAAAAAATTAAAACTTGACCAAGTTAATTAGTTGTTGAATGTCCCAGTTAGGAAATAAACCTTCTGGTAGCATTGGTTATTCTTTTCACCATATCAGGTACATGTAGTTAGCATTATAATTTTTATTTGAATTTTATTTCAAAATTCATAGAAGTTTTCAGATTTCTCATATGAAACTCAAGAGAATATGCATTTTGCTATCTCCATCAGATATATGGTAACTCCCAGAGCAAGTTAATTAATTAAGGTTCGACGAGGTGCGTGGGTATTTTTAGTAGGGAGAATAAACTATGAACTTAGAATTTTTATTAGTGGGTGTCTCTTGATCAAGCAAGAGAAGTATACATGACAAGACTAAATGTGAAAATCCATTTATTTTATATTTGCTTTTGCTGACTGATGTTAATACTTTTGCAGTCAGTCATGCTCAACTGCCATGTCACAGAGGGACAAATTGATGCTCCTAGATGAATTTGGTTCGAGTTTATACATCTAAGGTTTGTTTTATTGAAAAGCATATCATGTTATATGTATTAATGCTAACCCAATTCAAGTTTGGAAATATTATTCAACTTATACCCCTGCTCGGCTATATTTAACTTTACGTAAAGGTAGATAATCATTTTCCTTTATGTGGAGTATCGTTCATTTCCATGTCAATGTATAATAGATGAACTGGATGATACAGGGGTACAAGAATCAGAAGATTCCCTTTCTTTGTATTTATCAAGTGTTTTTGGGTGTTGGAGAAATTTTAGTACTTGGACAGGATCCTTGAATAGTTGATGGACACTTTAACGGCTTCCAAGTTTCTACAGTTGTGATTCCGTGAAAATACTAATCATTGTCATAAAGTTTTATGGGTATAATCCAAACTTGGCCTGAACTTGAATCTCCGAAAGATGTTATTATTAGAATGCGGGATAATTAGCATTATGCACATTCTATTTGATTAAATCCCTTTGATCTGTGTATTTTATGGTGAAAGAGTAGAGTGATAGAGTATTATCTTTGATTAGAAAATCATACTCTGGCCGTTAACTTGGTTGGAGGGGTAATCATTTAATTGCAATCTATTCTTATTAAGAGAAAATAAATGTTTAGTTTCTTTCAGAAATAATGAAACTCGCGAAGTTCTTGGCCATTGCAATCTGTTCTAATTAAGAGATTATAGAAAAATAAATTTGTAGTTTCTTTCAGAAAAAATTTAAATCACTTAAACTTTGAACGAAAATTGGTGAGTTGTATTCGAATTGCAAATCTAAATGATAGCCTATTACGAATCAACCACATGTTACTATATACTCAACATTTTTCTAAAAGCTACGTTGTCGAGCTATTTATAGTTGAGAGCGCCCCATCCCAAAAATTGGGGTTCAAATATGCAATGAAACTATTTGAGAAATGGTTTTTTAGTGTAAAACGAAATGGCATGGGAACTTTTTAAAGATATTCAAAGAATTGACAATACTGATATCTACGTTCTTCCAGTTCAGCACTGCTATGAGTTTTGGATATTTTGTACAATATAATATGGTCGCAGTTTTGTGTATATCTAAAATGAGTCCATGTTATCCTTTTCATGTCTTCTTCTTGATCATTTTATATTTTTGGTTATATACAAAACTTTTTGCGGTTAAGAAGATGAGAAGGTTACAAAAGAATTCCAATTTTATATCTTTTTTTTTATAAAAGAAAAGAAAGATTACTACTGCGAACCGATCAAACATATGTTTTGTGCCTCCCACATTTGAGGACTTTCGTTTCTAGACCCTATTAGAGAAAGCTGCAGAAGATCTGTGCAGTTTTTGGACTTAAAATCCTTACAATATACCTTATCAAAAAGTAATAAAGTGGTCAATAGATTGTCCATAATCTGGTTTGTCTTCCAGGTTGTTTTCCTTAGTCCTCCTTGCAGAGTGGTGTTTAGATTCCTGTTGTTACCCATAAAGTTGAACCTTCTGCAATTCATAAGAGAGGCCCATTGGAGAGCATCTTTAGCCGCTATGCAGTCTCCTTCCTCTTTGCTGTTAGCTCTGACTCCTCTGGTCCTTCTTCCAATAATAACTCCATAAGGATCTAAAATTGTCACACTCACACCTGTTAGGCCTGTAATGGAGTTAAAGCTAGAAAAATAAGCAAAAGTAATGTTCCCAGTGAGGTTGGCATCAGACTTCTTAGCCATAGTTGTTATACTATTAGATGGTCTAGGAGTAGCAAGTCTCTGGTAAGAATTCATATGTTTTAAAATGAGAGTCCCAGTAGTTTTGGGGTTGGGATTGACACCCTGGAAAGCTACATCACATCTAGCTTTCCAGGTGAACCAACACAATGTGGAAACTACAGCTTCCCATTCCCCCACAATGTGTTGGAGGGTAGTCAGCTACCCAAGAGGAGCACCAGTTGGATATAGAGTCAATATTTAAAGTGGAAGCATTCAAGTTTAAAGAACAATGTGCCCAAATAGCTCTTGTAAAATTGCAGTGCATTAAAAGATGTTCTCCTCTCTCTAAATGATTCATGCACATCACACAAATAGGGTTAATATGAGTTACATAAATATAAATATGCCCACTAAAAGGTAAGATGTTTTTATGCATTTTCCAAGTGAAAATTTTTATTCTAGGCATCACATTCATATTCCATATTTTCCCCGCCAAAGTATCTTGCTGTTGCATTTTTTTCTTATCCAAAATATCATACAAAGATCTGCTACTGAAATTTCCTTGAGGGTTGTCCATCCACCTCAAGGTATCCTCAAGGTAACTGTTAGGCTGGATAGTTAGAATTCTCTTGATAGTATTCGAATCGAACAGAAGTTTCAGGGTTTGAATATTCCAGCTATTATCAGTCAGAAGGTCAGAAACATGAGAATGGGTACTAGCTCTCCCTTCCTCATTTATAATGATAGGGTTTCCCTAAGAGTCAGGGATCCACATATCTTTCCAAATATGCACACTCTTCCCATTCCCTATTTCCCAAATGCTATTTTGCTTAATCAACATGAGGCCTTTGTACACTCCCTTCCATGCCCAAGAAGATCTCTCATTACAAGTGGCATGAAAAGGATTGATTTTAGGATAATACCTCCCCTTCATGGTTTTAGCATATACAGAGTTAGGTTGGTGGAAAAGGCGCCAACCATTCCTAGCAATAAGAGACATATTAAAATGGCTCAGGTCTTTTAGCCCATTGCCACCTTTTTCCTTAAGTTTACAAAGCCCTTTCCAATTATTAATGTAGTAACCCTTTTTACCATCATGTTTGCCCCACCAAAAGTCTCTAATGATAGCATTAGCTCTTTTGATAGTATTTTTTGGAAGAATAAAAGAAGACATACTATAAACAGGGATGGTCTCAAGCACAACTTTCTCCATAACACCTCTACCCGGAGGAGATAAGGATTGCACATTCCACCCTTTAGATCTACCTGTCATTTTCTCTAAAACATTTTCGAAACAGGCTATCTTGGATTTATTCGTAAAAAGAGGACCCCCTAAGTAATTATCATTGAGGCTAATTTTCTTAACTTTAAGAATGTCAATTAGCTCTTTTTCAAAGATATTGCTCACATGAGGGGTAAAAAAGATACCCGATTTGAAAAAATTGATCATTTGGCCTGAAGTCTTACCATAATCGTCAAGCAAATTTAGCAGATTTTTACTTTGAGTAATAGAAGCCCTGGTGAAAATGAGGCAGTCATCTTCAAAGAGTTGGTGACTTATAGAAGGACAATTTTTGTTTATTTTAAAACCATAGATAAGCCCACAGCACTCAGCATTAACAATGGTTCTAGAAAAGGACTCCATACAAAGGATAAACAGGTAGGGAGATAAAGGATCTCCCTGACTCAGACCTCTAGTAGGTTTGAAGCTCTTACTTGGCACTCCGTTTATAATAATAGAAGAAGAAGAAGTGCTAATGCATTGCATAATGAGGTTACACCAATCCAAACAGAAACCCATTTTTTTTAGAATAGCAATTAGAAAATCCCACTCAACCCTATCAAAGGCTTTCGACATATCAATTTTGAGCCCCATGTAGTTATCATTTTTCTTTTTTCCCCTCATGGCATGGATTATGAAGAATTAATTGGGGGATATGAGAATTAATTGGGGGATATGAATTACTTCCCCCAACCCATGGTGTGTGCTAAGGGGTGACTTTTGGTTATGAATATACTAAAATACCCTTCCCTCAAAATAAAAATAAAAACTTAAAATCAAAAAACAAAATCATATCCCCCATTTCCATCTCCACTTCTTCCCTCAAAATAAAAATTAAAAACTTAAAATCAAAAATCTAAATCATATCCCTCATTTCCATCTCCACTTCTTATTAATCTTATTTAGGGGTAGTGTTTTGAAACCCAAATATTCTCCATTCCCTTTAAAATTCTAAACTCTCCCCACTCTATATCAAATTCTCTTCACCTCACTTTGGAAACGAAATTTTTTTTTTATTCGGAAGTGATGAAGATCATCTTTGAAAGTGATGATGACCATGCCGGAATTGATGAATACCATGCCGGTACCGTGTTCCGGCATATGGTCTTTATCAATTCTGGCATGGTCTTCATCACTTCCATTTTGAATTTTTCCTGTCTTTAAAAATCTTGGTACCGGCATGGTCAGTTGATATGAAGACCATGCCGGTATTTTTTTTCCGGCATAGTTTTCATATTTATTTCCTATGTCGGAAAACAATACCTGCATGGTCTTCATATCAACTGACCATGCCGGCACCAAGCTTTTTAAAGCCAGGAAAAATTCAAAATGGAAGTGAGGAATACCATGCCGGAATTGATGAAGACCATATGCCGTAACACGGTACCGGCATGCCCGATAATTTCCTATCAATCTTAGGTAGTCAAGTGAAAAAAAAAATCAACATTTCGGATACTTTTCATTCGTTGTTCGGCATAGGTATTTAAGCAAAATACTATGCTGGAACAAAATTTGGAACGCTCGAAAAAACTATTACCATGCCGGTACCTGTTCAAAACCAGAAAAAAAATCAACATTCGGAAGATCAAAACCAGGAAAAACCCCCCCGGATAGTGGCAAACAATTTATGAACATTTCCAACAATTGCCGGCATGAGTTTTTGGTTGAATACCATGCCGGCACCAAGCTTTTTTCAGCTGCAACAATGGTGGATTCAAAGAAAAAAATCAATTTTTCAACCTCTTATTATCATTAATTATCTCATCACAATCATCTTCCCATTTTCAAAAAAAGAAATTCCTCTCAAATATTTTTTTCCCTCCTTCTACTCTCACCCAAACACAAATAAAAATACACACTAATTTATCCCCCAAATACTTAACATTTTACTAATTATACTTAATCACTAATCCTAATTAGTGGGGGCTAGATTAGGAATTAAAAAAATAATTACATAGGGGGTCACCCAGAATTGCTATTGGGACACCTATTTTGTCCCGTAGCTATATCCCCCAATTAATTCCCATATCCCCCAATTAATTCTTCTGGATTATCTCATGAGCAACAAGAATATTGTCTGAGATAAGCCTTTTCTTCACGAAAGCCGACTGGAAAGGGGAGATCAGTCTATCTAAGAAAGGTTTTAATCTATTAGCAATAACTTTCGAAATGATTTTGTATACTATGTTACAGAGGCTGATAGGTCTGTAGTCACCAGTACTAGAAGGGTGAGGCACCTTGGGAATTAAAGAGATGTGATTCAGGTTTAGTTCAGTTAGCATATGACCACTAGAAAAAAAAGATTTGACAGTTTTAACAATATCAGTGCTAACAGTAGACCAGTTTTTTTTGGAAAAAACAAGCAGGGAAACCATCTGGACCAGGGCTAGAATTAGGTGGCATTCCAAAAACAGCACTACGAATTTCATCAATGGAAGGAGAAGACATGAGATGGATATTATCAGCCTCAGTTATGGCAGTAGGAACAAGATTGATAATGTCATAATTAAGCACAGGAGCAGAAGTAGTAAGAAGAGTTTCAAAATGAATATTTAAACAATTAGCAATTTCATCTTTACCATCTATCCACCTATTGTTATTATCATGAAGACCTATTATATTGTTTCTTCTTTGACGTTTTATTGCATTCAGATGAAAAAAATGAGTATTTTTGTCCCCTAGTTGGATAAATTTTTCATTACCCTTAATTTTCCACATCTCCTCTTCATAACCCCGAAGTTTACAAATTTCAGTAGTTGTGATATGTATATTATTATCATTCAACCTAATATTATGATCAGATAAAAGATTTTCTAGTTTTTGGTCTAGAGAAGCCAACTTAGTCGTTATATTTCCAAAATCATTTCTATTCCATTTTCCAATATCTGTCCTAACCATTCTAAGTTTACTAGCTAGAACATAAGCATTAGATCCCTGCAGTTTAATGTCCCAAGAAGATTTGATTATGTCTCTACAAGCAGTTTCTTCTTGATAAAAACCAAAGTATTTAAAAGGCCTATGTCCTTTAGTAATAGGAATATCAGTAACTAAAAGAATTGGAGAGTGATCAGAACCTATAGGGTGTAAGTGTTTAAGACAAGCATTAGAAAAAGTAGTTATCCAGACCCCATTAGCCATCCCTTTATCCAACCTTTTTTCCACAAGTTTACAGCCATCTTGGTGGTTGGACCAAGTAAAAAGGAAGCCCAAAAAGCCTAAGTCAGTCAGCCCTAAGTTGTTTAAATCAGTGTTGAAATTCCTCATTTCGGCTCCATTAGCAGCCTTTCCTCCTCTCTTTTCAAAAGGGTGGAGAATGACATTTAGATCCCCTATGATCAGCCAAGGCTGGTTCATGTTCTGACCCATACAATTAACCATTTCCCAAGATTTAGCTTTCCTATAGTCTTTATAAGGACTACCATACATACAAGTAAGGACCCAATTAGATTTAGTTTTTTCATTCCAAACAAGGCAATTTATCTGATTATCATCTTGATAGGTAATGGATAATTTAACAGAATTATCCCAAGCAACAGCAAGCCCCCCGGCAATCCCCACAGGAGCTTGACATGCAATATTGTAAAACAAGTTTTTGTTTAGAGTATCCCTAACAAACTCATTTGGGTTCTTAGTTTCCGACAGGAAAACTATGTTAGGCACATGCTTTTTTATAAGTTTACCCAACTGTTGTCTAGTTGTTTTGGGACCTAAGCCCTGACAGTTCCAAGATAATAAACTAATGAATTGCCAAAAATAAGAAACTACAGGGTAAGAAAATTTTGGAAAAACTACGAATTTAGCATAGAATTTAAACATGGATATATGCAAAGAGTGATTTTTCTCAGTAATGAACCAAAAATAAGCTAAAATTAGGATTTTTGGAGAAACCTGGTTAGCTTCCTTAAAAGTTCCCATGGTAGGTGACTCCGCGATTTGAGCAACCTGAAATTTAGTACCAGAAAAGCTAGTGTTCTGTTGGGAGGATGAAGCAGTAGCATTCCTGTTGGGATTTGCTGGAGAAGATCTAGCTTTCCCCATAGTTCTTTGCTTTCTGCAATGAATGAAAGTACTAGCAGCAGAAACGATGGATCTGAGACCTTCTTCAGTGATGACCGAGTTATTTTCCACTGCATTATAATCTTTCAACTGTACACTGATGTTAATTGAAGACCTGAAGCTAGTTATAAGAACCAATTTTTCTCTACTAATAAGAATGTTATTATTGAGATAGGTTTTAATGGTGTAGATTAAAGGATTTTTCCAGAATATCGCACCAAGCGATTTCCATTTTCTTCTACCTCTCCATCTATTGTTATCATCTCTGATACAAAGCCTCAAACATTTATTTTCTTTGGAATAGATGGAGTTTCTTTTACTCTTGCAGGACCCGAACATGGTAATACTTTCCATGAACATAAATTTTGGACATTTCTTCATTATAACAAACAGGTAGAGTGCAAAAATTATACATAAAAAACAAAAGGTTACTCAAAAAATTAATCAGGAAACCGAAGACGGAAAAGATCAACAGCCAAGAGAGAAAAGGAAGAAAACCGAAGACGGAAAAGATCAAAGAACCAGCAGAAACAGAAACAATCGAACCACCAAACGGAATCACCAAAACCGAGACACCAACCGGAATCCCCAAAATAGAATCACCACACAAGAGTCGCTAACAGAGAATCCCTGAACTAGAATCACAGTTACAAGAATCCCAAAGATCCGACAAGAATCAAACTTAAAACCAACACAAAAGAGATAAAATCCGGTCACTTCCGATCAAAAGTCACCGAAAAAGAGGGCTAACGGACAAAAAAGGACAACTCAACGGAAAGAAAATGTCTTTTCAGACTCTTTCCATGAAAAGAGCCGCGGACAGGAGAGAGAGAGTGGGTCTTCCAATTTTATATCTAAATTATAATAGGACATTAATATTTTTTCCCGAAAGCTAATATTTTTTTTTCTTTTGAAAATGTATTTGTATTTTTCTACGTGTCTGATAACTTTGTTCTAATTATCCTCCTATGACGTGAGGCACTGCGGGATGTGTAACAATAGGTGCATGGTATTTTTTTCATACGATAGTGTTGTAGTCAATGGAGTCTCTTTACTGGCCAGTCACGATGATGGTTAGTATGCAAAAATATGTGGTGAGTCAGTGAGTAAGAATTAGGTGATGATTCATTAAGTTTTTGGTTAATCATGTTTATATTATGATTATACTCACCACATGTCTAATGGAAGTGATTGTCCACTCGCAATTGGAATTAAGTAGAGATAGTTCTGTAAGTTCTTTGCAGTCCAAAGGTTTGGTTTTAGTTCTCTAAAGATTTTGGACAGTTCCTTCAACGTATTTAAGCAGTTCTCTTTACTGAATCTGTGAACACGAAAATCACGTAGGCATCAACGTGTTCACAACCAATCTCCGCATATACTGAATGCAAGCATTAAAGTATGAATATGGAATGAGATGCTTGAATAGATGTTGATTCATTGATTCCAAACCCCGCGGGTTTGTCATGATCTCCTCAACATTCGTAATGGTAGATCTATGAAATTAAATGCGAATATAAGGATATCACAATACGAAATGTAAATGAGACAAGGATTTATGTGGTTCAGCTCTAAGGCCTACATCCACAGGTCTGGGAGGTATTCACTATGTGGTAAAATATTACAAGAACAGTCGAAAGACTTTTGGGTGATATATGGAACCCGAAGGTTAACCTCCTACTTACTTCTCACTGGTTTCTCTCTTATTCTCACCCCTCCAACTGTTCGACCCCCCTCCATGTATTAGGAAGGGACATATATATAGCTTATCTAAGTGGGACCCTTGGAAAAGAGTTGTTGTAATCTTATATTCTTGTGTTTTTTGCATAGTCCGCGGACCTCTTTGTCATCCCACGGCTTCTATTATTTCTAAGATCATCACGTTGACCAATCTCCGTCTCCTTCGTTGGTTAGCTGACGCGTGCCCTCAGCACTAAATACGAGTGGTTGGGGTGGTCCAGTCTGCGCCAGGCAATGTCGGTCTTCCCTTGTCACGTCTGTGTCAGTTGGGCCTTCCCCAGCCGTTGATCACATCTCATCTCGGGATAATATAAAGTGTTTCCGAATAGCTCCTTGGTGTTAAGTGGGCATACCTTTCGTTGATGTTCCTTCATCTTCGACTGTTGATCTCGACATATGGCCCATCACCTAGATCCTTTTTAGAAGAAGTTATGAGGGAGAAAAAGCGCACCACATGATTCTTCTTCTGACTATAACTGGCGCCCAGTCATAAGAAGAGGGGAAAATTGTAAGTACCCTTATGTATCTCCCTCGCCATGTGTACTAGCAAGCCCACGTGGAGGACACGTCATAATGTTCAATGGTACATAGGGGCATCCAAGGATCTAGGTGATGGGCCATATGTCGAGATCAACAGTCGAAGATGAAGGAACATCAACGAAAGGTATGCCCACTTAACACCAAGGAGCTATTCGGAAGCACTTTATCTTATCCCGAGATGAGATGTGATCAACGGATGGGGAAGGCCCAACTGACACAGACGTGACAAGGGAAGACCAACATTTCCTGGCGCAGACTGGACCACCCCAACCACTCGCATTTAGTGATGAGGGCACGCATCAGCTAACCAACGATGGAGACGGAGATTGGTCAGCGTGATGATCTTAGAAATAATAGAAGCCGCGGGATGACAAAGAGGTCCGCGGACTATGCACAAAACACAAGAAGATAAGATTACAACAGCTCTTTTCCAAGGGTTCCACTTAGATAAGATATATATATGTCCCTTCCTAATACATGGAGGGGGGTCGAACAGTTGGAGGGGGGAGAATAAGAGAGAAACCAGTGAGAAGTAAGTAGGAGGTTAACCTTCGGGTTCCATATATCACCCAAAAGTCTTTCGACTGTTCTTGTAATATTTTACCACATAGTGAATACCTCCCAGACCTGTGGATGTAGGCCTTAGAGCTGAACCACATAAATCCTTGTCTCATTTACATTTCGTATTGTGATATCCTTATATTCTTAATAATTTCATAGATCTACCATTACGAATGTTGAGGAGATCATGACAAACCCGCGGGGTTTGGAATCAATGAATCAACATCTATTCAAGCATCTCATGCCATATTCATACTTTAATGCTTGCATTCAGTACATGCGGAGATTGGTTGTGAACACGTTGATGCCTACGTGATTTTCGTGTTCACAATTTGGCGCTAAAAACAGGGACTCTTGTCCCGGTAAAAAGATTTATCTTTTCCTGTGATTTTATAGCCTTTACATCAAAAACTTTACTTAGAACATAGACAGATCTGCGTTTTAAGCTCATTTTTCGCACACATCTATATTCTTTGTATTTTCAACTCACAGATCTGGGCCTTTTACAACTTTTAACTAGCAGATCTGTGTTTCGGTCTATTTTTCGCACATATTTGTAACCAATGTGTTTTCTACCAACAGATCTGGGCGTTTTATAACCTCTAACCGACGGATCTATATTTTAACTATTTTTTCATGCGTATTTTCTACCAATAAATCTGAGTTTCATAACAACCCATGGACCTCATTATCCCAATTGATTTCGCACATTTACCTATGTTTTTCATACTATTTGCAAGACCAGTAGTTTGAATACACTCTTTGCCGCTAGAAACCTAGCTTATGGATACCATGAACTAACAGCTAACCTGTGGATCTTTTGCCTCGATTTACCTCCATGATCTCTCTGCAGAATATTACAATGGAAAAGAACAAGGATATAGGGAAATCAAAGGTACCTTCAAAAGATGCGCCTAGGACTATGCCAATAGTGACAAGGAGCAAACAGACAGGCGAAAGATTCATAGCCTGGGGCAAGGCGCAGAATGAAGCAGAAGGAGCACTACTCTTAGAGGCGGGCATCATTGCAATGGAAGCACAGAAGGCTGCAGCGGCAAAAGCTGCTACACCTAGCGTAATAGCTTTTCAGGCGGCCGTCTCCAAAGTGACAACTACAGCCAGACCTACTGAGCCCCGAGAAGCAGCAGTAGGCTCGGTAATCCAGGACCCTCCTTACGGGATGCCGCCAACCAATGGACAAAATGCACAACTGCAAGCAGGATACCACGGGATGATCGAACCGGTTGTACAGCTGGTGGAAGAAGTCAATACCGCAGCCCCCGACGGACAAGCTCAATTACATACAGGAACGCAAAGTCAAGAATCAAACCAGTCTGCGCAAATACGGGCAGAGCTAGAAGAGCTAAAAAGAAATCAGAAGACATACACGGAGGCGGTGGCCTTACTAGCCCAAGAGAACCAGCAGTTGAGAGAAAAGATCCTCCAAAACGCAGAGCAAGGGAATCAGCAAGACGAGGCTAACTCTGCGGTATAGAATAGAGACCAGAGAGCGATCCTCGAAAGCGTCCCAGCGGCAGGTAACCAAAGAATAATACCACGAAGAAGTGCGCGTAGCAGCAGGAGGTCTGACCCAGACTATCATCCAGAGACTTCAGACTACTACGATGAAGATGAGGCCGCGTTGCCACAACCTACGAAGAGGGCGCATCCTTCCATTCAGGACGAGCACTATTTGGCAATGGAGAGTCTTCGTGCAGAGATGCTAGCAGAAATCAACCAAATCAATACCAGGCAAGGAGGTGGAAGACTAGAACAGGTTATGAAAGAGGATAGCACTACCCCCCTAGCGCACCAGTTGGCTAAGGCTACTATTCCGCAGAAATGTCCGGTCCCATCCTTCGAATATTACGACGGGTCCGCGGATCCCGCTGCCCATCTACGATATTACAACAGGGTAATGGCCAGGTGGGACTACGATGAAGCTATACTGTGTAGATATTTCCCTTTAAGCCTGAAAGGATCCGCACTATCCTGGTTTGATAACCTCAAGCCCGGATCCATTGTTTCGTATGATCGGCTCACCGAAAAATTCTTGGCCACCTACATGTATAACAAGGTTGTGAACACAGGAATGGACAAGCTCTTCTCGCTTGAAATCAAGTACAAGGAATCCATTTGAGAATACACGGATAGGTGGCACAAGATATGTCAAGCCATAGGACAGGTGGATCTCGTGGTGAGTATTAACTGTTACAAATGGGGACTGGACAGGATGAGCCCATTGTTTGTTGAAATCCACGGTATCATCCCCGCCACAGAAGGAGATTTGAGGATAATCATCGAAAAACATGCAAGGTTGGAAGAAATTCAACGGGAGAACCCGAGAGCGCAGGCTCAACGACCTCCACGGACCAATTCCGCGGAACAAGCAAGCGGATCAAGAGGTTACCAAAGGGATCCGAAAGACGACCACAAAAGGAATGGTAGAAGGTTCGAAGATCAAGTCTACACGAAGCTCAATACCAGCTACTCACGCATCTTAAAGGAGATCAAGGACCGCGAAAACTTAGACTGGCCTTGGTCTAAGGGGAAGCAACCACCGGCTTCAGATAAGTCCAAAGAATACTGTGATTTCCACTGCTTCAACGGGCACCCAACAGAGAAGTGCAAAAATCTCAAAGATAGTGATACAAAAGCTGATAGGTGCAGGGGAGCTCAAGAAATATATCGAAAAGGCTGGAACGGAAGACAGAGCCAAACGCAGCAAACAAGTCCAATTACCAGAAGGCAACCGCATAGTGAATACTATATCCTGCTCAGAAAGCAAAGAACCAACCCTAAATGCACAGATAGGGAAAAGATTGAGGAAACAATTTGAAGACTATTGTGAGCTTTACAATTTAGAAGGGAAAGGGGTGGAAGATCACGAAGAATGGATGGACGCACCCCTAACCTTCGAAATAGAGGACATTGAGGATGACATGGAAGACCACAACGATCCTTTGATCCTCACCTTTCCAATTGCAGGATGCAACATAAAGAAAATCCTCATCGATGGAGGGAGCTCCGTAAATGTCCTGTTTTACGATACCTTCAAACGTATGGAGCTTAATGACGAACAACTCTCGACCTCGCACCACACCATCCATGGGTTTAATGGTACGGCTACGAAACCTCTCGAAGATATTGTTTTGCAGGTGGATGCAGGCCCCATGAAAGTTGACACTCGTTTCAGTGTGGTAGACGCGCCTTCACCCTACAATGCCATTATTGGACGGAGATGGGTCCACAAGCTTAAAGGAGTCATAGCCACCTACCATCAATGCCTCAGGTTTCCTACCCCCTAGGAGTAATGGAGATCAAGGGTGATCAAGCTTCCGCAAAAGAATGCCAGGCAATGCAAATGCAACTCAACAATGAAGAAGATGAGAAAAGAAAAACCCGTAGGGCTCGAAATAAAGCAATATCAAAGGACAAAGCCATCGATGAATACCTGGAAGAAATCTCATGGAAAACCTTATCCAAGGAGCATCCCGTAGGGAACGCGTAAGCATCAACATCAACTGCTAGCCAGGACGCCCTTGCGAACGAACAGCCTGAACCTGCCAAATAGCAATTAAAGAAAGTTCCTCTCCTTGGGGAACCAAAACCCACATTCACACCCTTGGAGGCGGTAAAAGAAGTTAACATCGGGACAGAGGAGAGCCCAAAGAAGATCAAAATAGGAACTCTAATGGATGAAGAACGCGAAGCCTCCCTGGTGAAACTGCTTAAGGAGTACGCGGACGTCTTCGCATGGAAACTATCCGACATGCCCGGAATAGATCCGAAGATCGTACAACATGAGCTGCGTATTAAACCTGGCACACCCCCGGTAAGACAAAAGGTGCGAAAGGTGGCCACGGAGTATCACAAAGCAGTGGACACGGAGCTACGAAAGCTATTGGAGGATGGTTTCATAAAAGAAGTCAAATATCCTACTTGGATCTCTAACATGGTGATTGTACCAAAGAAGAATGGCGGGGTCAGAATCTGCATCGACTTCAAAAACTTGAACAAAGCATGACCCAAGGACAGTTACCCACTACCCAGCATTGATCAACTAGTCGACGCAGTAGAAGGATACGAAGAGCTATCGTTCATGGACGGATATGCCGGGTACAATCAGCTATTTTTAGCAGAAGAAGATCAGCAACATAGAGCATTTTACACACCCCATGGCCTCTATTGCTACGTAAGGATGCCTTTCGGACTCCGGAACGCGGGAGAAACATACCAAAGGATGGTCGATGCTATTTTTAAACCGTGGATTGGGGGAACCTTAGAAGTCTACGTTGATGATATGCTCGTAAAAAGCAGACTCAAGAAGACCCATCACCAAGACCTGAGGGACATCTTCGAAGCTATGAGGAAGCACAACATGAAGGTAAACCCGGAGAAGTGCACCTTCGGAGTAACATCTGGAAAATTCCTCGGATACCTGGTGACAAAAAGGGGCATTGAGGTAGATCCCGCGAGAATCCGAGCCATAGTAGACATGCCATCCCCAAAGAACCTAAAAGAAGTACAAAAGCTCAACGGATCCATAGCAGCCTTGGGAAGATTTATCTCGAGATCCTCGGATAAATGAAAGTTCTTTTTCAACATACTGAAGAAGGGAACAAAATTTGAATGGAGTGCAGAATGCGAATAAGACTTCCTAGGAATCAAACAGTACCTAGCGGAGATCCCTATCCTTCAGAAACCGGACCCTGACGAAGTCTTGGCATTATACATCGCAGCAACAGATGACGCGGTAAGCGCAGTACTTGTCAAGACCCACACAAAGGAGGAGCATCCAATCTACTATGTCAGCAAAACCCTGAACTCCGCGGAAAGAAACTACACAAGAATCGAACAACTGATTTTATCCATCGTATGGTCCACCGTGAAGCTGAGGACGTACTTCTTAACGCATGACATACGTATCCCGTGTCGAGCACCCTTAGAAGCCATCCTCAAAGGGGAAGAAAAGGTAGGACGCATAGCAAAATGAAGAACATACCTCGACCAATTCAACATCCACTATGAGCTTCAACACTCTCAGAAATCCCAAGTACTTGCGGACTTCCTATCAGACCTACCTCTGGACAACGAAGAAGAAGTGCGCGTACAAGGATGGAGAGCCGCGGGCGCCCCAGATATTGAAAAGCAAAAGGAGCCAAACGATATTCTTGAGCCAGCGAGCCCACGGCAATGGGAGGTCTTCGTAGACGGCTCCAAAAATAGAGACGGCTCAGGGTTAGGCATCGTTATCACCACACCCACAGGGGATAGGGTCGTGCACACATTCAGATTAGAATTTGAAGGCCATACAAATAACATCGTAGAATACGAAGGAGTGGTCCACACCCTCCGCTTGATAATCGAGATGGGGATACAAGAAGTACGGTTGACAAGTGACTCCCAGCTAATCATCCGACAGATAGGCTACGAATACAACGTGTACGACGAGACACTAATGGCATACATGGATTTGGTACAAACGTTGGTTTCCCAAATACCAAAAATCAAGTTCCGACATCTGCGTAGGAAGGAACTCAGGCACGCAGATGCCTTGGCTTATGTTTCGGCCATGCTCAAGAACAAATATGTCAAATCAATCAAGGTGACAAGAGTGTACGAACCATCTATCAAGATCCAGGAGATATGCGCGAGTAACCAATGCAAGTCCGCAATGGAGGATGTCTTCGATGAGGATATCGGAGAGCTCATATTCGACGACTTCCAAGACGACGATATAATGCAACAAGCAGATGAGGACGACGATTACAGTCGGGAAGAAGAGTGGAGACTCGGAATCCATTCTTTCCTCCAGGAAGGGAAACTACCCCAGGACACCAAACAAGCTAGGAAAATACAATCCAAAGAAGGGATGTACGAGCTAAGAGACAGAACCTTATACAGAAAATCATTCCTAGGGCCACTTAGTCGTTGTCTGTCCCGATCCGAAGGACATGACTTCCTGAAAGATATCCATAGAGGAGATGCGGTAAATCACAGCGGAATGAGATCACTTGCAGATAAGGAAAAGACGCAGGGCTACTACTGGCCAACAATGATCCGAGACGCGTCCAGAATGGCACAAAGGTGTGAGGAATGTCAAAGATTTGGCAGGCGAATCCACGCCCCAGCCACAAAGTTGAACTCTGTGGACAGTCTGTGGCCCTTCGCAAGATGGGGCATCGACATAGTGGGCCCGCTTATATCAGGAACCGGGAAAAGAATATTCCTAATAGTGGCAACAAATTATTTCAGCAAGTGGGTAGAAGCCAAGGCACTGGCGAGAATTCGTGATTCAGACGTCTTCACTTTTATATTTCAAAACATCATTTGCAGGTTTGGCATCCCCGCAGAGATAGTGTCTGACAATGGTAAACAGCTACAAGGAAAAAATATCGACTTGCTGTTCGACACCTTCAAAATTCGAAAAAACAAATCCACCCCCATATACCCGCAGAGCAACGGACAAGCGGAAGCCACAAACAAAACTCTAGCACTCATCCTCAAAAAACAGTTAGACGAGTACAAAGGGCGATGGTGCGAGAAATTACATAACGTTCTGTGGGCATACATGACAACTCGAAGATCGGCTACTGGGAGTCTCCATTTCTACGCACGTACGGAGCGGAAGCAGTAATCCTCACGGAAGTTCTAATACCGACAAAAAAGACAGAAGCATGGGAAAAGAACCTCACCACGGACATGATGTTAGAAAAGCTTGATGATCTCGAAGAAAGAAGAGAGACCGCACTACAAAAAATGGAAAACTACCAGCGCAGGCTGGCCAAAGAATATAACAAAAAAGTAAAACTTAGGAATTTTGTAGAAGGGCAGTATGTGTTAAGAACCATTCCCCAATACCAGCGAGAAAAGAAATGGGGAAAATTAGCACCAACTTGGGGCGGACCCTACGTAATACACGACATCGCAGGAAATGGCTCCTACTATTTGCGTAATTTGAAAGGGGAAATACTCAGGCATCCGTGGAACGCCAAATATCTCAAGCCATACTACCCATAATCTATTACCTTCGTATGCATTTCAGAAGAAGAAAATTGACTTACAAGTCCGTATGTTTCTATTTCTGATGGAGGAATAGCACGCCTCAACTTTTCAATCAATACAAACTTTCATCTTCAGTTGACATAACTCTACTCATTACCCGTACGCATTTCGATGTGTTCAATACCCATAATCAATACCGTATGAGACACATGTATATACCCATATGCATTTCAATTTACTCAATCTACTCACTACTCATATACCACTTACCTACCCATCCTTACATAAGGAGATCAACAAAAGAACAAAATATGAATGTATATTGAAAACCGTTCCATATCTTAATAAAATGTCAACACTATCGTTACCCCGTGGACGTAAACCTTAGGGCTGAACCACGTAAATTCGTGTGCAGTTATTATTAATAAAGACCTGCATTGTACTCTAATAAGGGGAATATCCCGCACAAAGCGTGGACCATACCCACTGTAATATACCGGGAACAACCCGAACAAAGCATACACATGCAATCTCTTGAACTCCCCCATAAGCGTCTATAAGTGTACGACCAGGGGGTGACTTCCCAAGGAACGAGATATCCAAGCAATGTTATAAGAAGCGATATCCTTGAATGCCGGCTAGACCCCCACCGCTCAGTAATCCTCTGGCCCAGGAATTAGCTGAACGGGGTGACAGGTCGCAAAACGATTCCGAGGATACCAACCTACGGAATTGCATGAACACTACAATTTCTCAAATCCTATAAATCAAGATCCACGGATTGCAAAACCAATCCCGTGGATTACAAAACTAATTCCGTGGATTGCAAAATCCACAGAACTGTTTAATTACAAAATCTACGGAATTACTTAATATATTAACTTGGATCTATAAAAATAGATGCGAATTATACAAAATACCAGTTCAGATTTGGACGCTAAAGTTTGATCTATTACATGGCAGTTGATTACGAACCTAGCAAGAAAAGTAGCAAAAATTCCAAGAAGATTAAGCAACTGAGATCAATCCCCAACATACTAGATATGATCTACTGGGAAGGAGCACCATCCTCGGGTTTCTCCTTTAACGACGAAGGAACACTACCACCAGATGAGGGGCCGGAGGAACCTGAAGGGAGCGTGGGCACGGGACGTCGAGTATAACTCTTTCTTATTCCATGGGTCTTCTTGAGATCCGACTCAATCTCACCAAGAGTCCTGTTAATATCCTCCGCCAACTGCTTACGATCTACAAAGCCTATAGCTACGCTCTTCATCTCAGCTTGATTTATGGAAATGGAAAGATGCTCCGCCTTTTCAGTAGCTTGCTTCATCGCTTCCTCTCGAGACAAAGCCAGACCCCGATGGTAGCTGACCTGGCCTTCCAATTGAACTACCTTAGCCTAAGCTTCGGAAAATTTGTCATTCGCAACTTGAAGCTGTCTTTGGAGATCTGCGGATATTAGAAGAAGATGGTGAGTAATGACAAATACAACACAAAGCACACTCGATAACAAAGACATATACCTTCACAATGGTTAACCGCGGAATCCCGTGCTTTTGCGGCATAATCATATTCATTTGATAACCTATCATAGTCTACCTGCAGAAGATTATGAGCATATTGACTCGCACTAAGGTCATCTCGAAGCATTGAGTTCGAATGATGATATCGGTTAACCTCATCATTCTTCGATTCCAACCCCTTGTTAAGACGGTACATAGTCACCTCTAAGTTTTTCTCATATTCAGCCTGGCGAGCCACATCAGCTCGAGACGCGGATAAGGCGCTACTAAGAGCGCCAGATTCCACCCTAGCATCGTCTCTTTCCTTGGCAAGACGTTGCATGTAAACCCACACATCAGAGGGATGAGAAGAACGCGCTTGCCGCAATTATTCTTCCATATCATTAAGCTTAACTTCTTGGGCGGAAATTTGGCCGCGAGCTTCCTCGAGATTATCCCGCGTCCATGAAAGAGCACCGTTGAGCAACTGACGGTCGTGATCATTTTGATTTTGCAAATCTACCCAACAAATTTTTTTTCTGGCGCCATTCTTCGGCCATAGCATTGTGGACATCCGCGCGAGCATTCCATTTCACTGATTCGTTATTGAGTTTCTCAACTAACTCAGCAATACGACCTTTTTGGCGAACTCTCTCGCCACGAAGCCACATCAATTCAGGGATTCCACCCACTGAAGATAATACAGCGGGAGGAGAGAAGAAGGAGACAACTCAGAATATATAGGGAACATCGGAAAAGCAAAATAGAGGAGGCACAACCTGAAATGGACGAAGAATTCTTCTCAGCCACCTCTAACTTTCCCTTAACCAAAGCTAGTTCAGAACGAAGCCTGGCCTCATCCACGCTTTGTTGTTCCTTGCGCTTAAGAAGATCCTTCAGCTCAGTTATTTCCCTATCTTTAGCAGAGGCCGCAGCTTCAGCACTCGAAAGCACTCCTTCACGATGACGGAGTTTCGCTTCTAGCTTAAGAGACTTGGCCTTGAAAAGACGGTAAAGAGTATGGTTACAATACTCACTCCTCATCACCTACAGATCAAAAAGAAATTAGTTCATATAACATATCTAATTAAAATCAGGTTTAGAAAGAACAGGACATACCTCCAATAGTCGCTGCTTAGGATAACTATACTGGTACCCATCAGCAACAGCCATCATGCCAGCAACAGTAGAGGGAGGATTCACCACCAGATCAATCCTGCTGGCCACAAGATCCTTATCCCACTCTACATCTACCATCTCCGCAGAGGTCGACTCCATATGCTGGCGAGTAAAAGAATCCGAACTCTTCTACCCTTCAATCACAGGGGCAGGATGCGGCACGACAAGCAAGTCTTTCTTTCTAAGCCAAGCCAAAACAGCATCATCGCCATCCGCGATCAAGGATTGCGAGAAATCATCAGAAGGAGAATCCAAGGACTTCCCACCAGGTGAAGCACTAGTTTGGCCTTACGCCAAAACCCCCCCAATAGCGGAGGAGGTTCCAACAAAACCCTCCGGATGAACCACCAAAACCTCAGCATCAGACCCGCGTGCTGCACCACCCCCGCAACTACCTTTAAGAACATCCCAGTCATCACAAGGAGAAAGAAGACTGAAGTCCAAGACGAGTCATATAGCCGCGGCCATGTCGAAAGACTGATCTCCGGATAGAATATTACCAAAGGAGAACTCACGGTAAGCATCCCAATCCTTGTCACTACTACCTAGAGCAACTCCCTTGCCCTTGTCCGCGACATCCGCTGCAGACCGACCTACATATCTGCGGCCACACTCGACTTAGCTCCACCAGCGGCCTCATCAACAACACCACCAGTGGCCTGATCTCCACCAGTGGCCTGACCACCACCAGTGGCCTCATAAACAACACCACCACTAGTGGCCTGACCACCACCAGTGGCTTGACCACCACCAGTGGTGTTATTACCACCAGTGGCCTGATCAACACCACCTCCACCAACGCCCCCGTCGGCGCCACCAACACTATTTCCTTCTTGAAAAGGTGGAGAAGTATCAATCCGCTCTTCTTCGTCGAAAACATCCTCGTCAACGTTCACTGGACTGCTCACATCCTCTAAGCGCGTAGAATCTTCGGTAGGAGAATTTGACGATTGCTTGGGATTGATCTTTTTCTTTCTAACCACCTATGATACATAATAATAAATTGCCTTGAGTATCTCCTTTCCTTGGCATAATCCACATTATTTAAGAAAAGGAAGGGGCATATATACGAAGAATACAAACATACCTTAGCATTCCGCGGAAGAAGGTTAGCGTCGAAGATATCCTCGTCCTCCGCGTCATCGACATCACGAATATAATCGAAATCCATACCTTCGAAATTCATCTGCCAAGGGAAATAATGGGCATAACGAGAAGGAGAGGTTTCGCGGTAGGAGCTGTCAACAGTAGGCTACCAACCATGGGCTCCGAGGACCCAACCATAGGCCCACGGACCAACTACTTCGACAACAGTGGAAGATCACTCATATTCATGATCACATTTGATCCTCTCGTCAGCAGGAATAGGAAGACCTTCAGCACCAGGAATCCTCGCCATCTTGGAATCACTTACTTCGCTCAAAAGGCGAATTTCCCCCCTAACAGGAGCAATATTCCGCAGATTCACAGACCACGGCTTACGTGTCTTCCTATTGACGTAATCCCCAAAGGACTTGTTAAAATTTTCAGGAGTATACCACCCTTTATCCTCTTCTAAGTTGGGGGCATAGCAGGTCATCATCATTTTCCCTTTGCTACGAAGATAGCATTCTCGGAGATGACGAAGATAATTTCCCATCAACTGCTGCACCCCGCGGTTATGACTTTTCTTAGCAGTATCGCGGCTAGATAAGACCCGGTAGTATAAATCATCACCAGCTTTATACAAGGGCAACATCAAACCATCCTCGAAAGCGCCCACGGTTGTCAACAAATGAAAAGCATCGTACTGATAATTAATAACCATCTCGTAGGTTATATCTTTATCAGGGGCGTAAAAACACACCTGGAAGTGCTGAAGACCGTGCTTCACTTTGAAGGCTTCAAGATCTATGTGCCTGAAAGTGAACTTCTTGTTACCCAAAGGTAAAGGACGAAAAGTGACAGCAGAGTCATCTTCATAAGCGTCTCCTGCAACATCTTCCGCAGAATCTGCTACCTTCTTCTTAGGAGGAACCACGTCTCCTAAAGATTCTATCTCCGAATCCTTTCTCTTCGCGGGATGATTCTTAGTTGTTTTGCCTGAGCTAGGCACAGATGAAGGCGGAGGAAGATTAGCCCGCGGTGGAGGCATGGTACGGAGAGGCTGCACATCTAAAAGTTCAGTGCGCGGATTCTGATGCTTCTTAGGAGACTCATCTCTAGGTCGGCTCGCGGCGTATCTCGACCCCCGCATCGGATCACCTCTCTGGAGTGAAGGCTTTTGACTAGAGGACGAGGACGGTCGTCTATCCCGAGGGTTATCCTGAGTAGGAGGAGGCGAAGCCCCACCCCTGATATGAGAATCTCTCCGAGGAGATCTATGAGGACTCGGCGGAGGAGTTTGATAAGGCACCCGTGGACGATCAGACATATCTGCGAACACAAACACAAATAGGAGGACAAGTCAGAATCAAGGAAGATCAAAAACAAGGAAATCTCAAGAACAGCAGTGAACGCGAAGAAAACCCTAGATTTCATCCACCACCATGTGAGCTCTCAAATCATTACTCAACTTAAAAGGAATCGAAACGAAGCCGATAAAATGCACGGCTCAGCAGTGGAAGCCTTCGACTCCATGACATGCATGGGATTTAACCCCATCATGATTCATCACTAAAAATCGAGAACTGAACAGGGGAAAAAATGGCGAGAAGAATAGGTAAAAAAGCCTACCTGAACTACAATAACTTCAATAATTAAAAATGAGACGGCGACAAAGAATAAGTAGCAATGACGTCGCAAGCAGCAATAGATAGTAGCAGAAACAGCAGCAGCAAAAACAGTTGCAGAAGAAGTTAAGAAGATGAAGAAGAAAATAGGGCAGGGAATAAACAGAGAATATGAATTTAATTCACATTCCCTCATTCTCTTCTCTCTTAAAGTACCAAAAGAAACTGTCCACCACCCGAGACACAGTTACGGCCGGACATGGCAAATGTGCACAATAAATGCAAATAACACCTTTTTAGAAGAAGTTATGTGGGAGAAAAAGCGCACCACATGATTCTTCTTCTGACTATAACTGGCGCCCAATCATAATAAGAGGGGCAAATTGTAAGTACACTTATGTATCTCCCTCGCCACGTGTACTAGCAAGCCCACATGGAGACCACGTCATAAAGGTCAATGGTACATAGGGGCATCCAAGGATCTAGGTGATGGGCCATATGTCGAGATCAACAGTCGAAGATGAAGGAACATCAACGAAAGGTATGCCCACTTAACACCAAGGAGCTATTCGGCAGCACTTTATCTTATCCCGAGATGAGATGTGATCAATGGCTGGGGAAGGCCCAACTGACACAGACGTGACAAGGGAAGACCGACATTGCCTGGCGCAGACTGGACCACCCCAACCACTCTCATTTAGTGCTGAGGGCATGCGTCAGCTAACCAACGATAGAGACGGAGATTGGTCAGCGTGATGATCTTAGAAATAATAGAAGCCGCGAGATGACAAAGAGGTCCGCGGACTATGCACAAAACACAAGAAGATAAGATTACAACAGATCTTTTCCAAGGGTCCCACTTAGATAAGCTATATATATGTCCCTTCCTAATACATGGAGGGGGTCGAACAGTTGGAGGGGGGAGAATAAGAGAGAAACCAGTGAGAAGTAAGTAGGAGGTTAACCTTCGGGTTCCATATATCACCCAAAAGTCTTTCGACTGTTCTTGTAATATTTTACCACATAGTGAATACCTCCCAGACCTGTGGATGTAGGCCTTAGAGCTGAACCACATAAATCCTTGTCTCATTTACATTTCGTATTGTGATATCCTTATATTCGTACGAATTTCATAGATCTACCATTACGAATGTTGAGGAGATCATGACAAACCCGCGGGGTTTGGAATCAATGAATCAACATCTATTCAAGCATCTCATGCCATATTCATACTTTAATGCTTGCATTCAGTACATGCGGAGATTGGTTGTGAACACGTTGATGCCTACGTGATTTTCGTGTTCACAAAATCTAAATTTTTGAACCACGTTCAACGCGCCTAAGCAGTCCTCTCTACCCAGTCTGTGAGCCTCCACTATGGTAGAGATTAATTTATCTTTAAATACTTCCTTATAGACAGGTACGGGTTATCTCCCTTGGTAAAGAACTTTTAGATTATATCACTCGCATTACGCCTTTCACGTATTGCTTCACATGGATCGGAGTTAGTGTCTCGACAACTTGCAATTTTAACATTTGTAGATATGCGCAAGTCACAAGATGCAACATGTACCCTCTCGACATTAATAAAGCTTTCTCTACAGTAACGCTGCATGGACACTTCTAGCATTTCACTTTTTTTTTTTTTTTTTGAAAATTTAATTTCAAAAATTTGCATGTAATATACTATATATCTTCTAAAACTTTTACAGATAAAATTGTTGGATAGGATAATTTGTTAATAAAAAAAAAAAAGGTTAGACAAAAAAACGTGTAATCATGTTTGATTGCAAATATTCATAGACGTATAAAATTTAATTATTTTAAATCCAAAACTTATGGAGTCAACTTCTTTTTAATTATTTTATAATATTTGCCTATAAAATTAATACTTGAATTTACGGAAAATGGGTTATTTGTCCAATTTTTTTTTAAAATATGGTTCAAATGGACGAGTAAAAATTAGTGTGGGTGAAATTGACACAAAAAAAAATAGCAAGGATGAAACTGGATTCATCCTGGATTAAACTTAAAAAATAGCGAGGATGAAACTGGATGCATCCTGATGTAAATTAAAAATAATAAAAAGTACTTGAAAATGGGTAAGATAAAACTGGTTACATCCTGGATATTTTTATATTTTTGTCCATTTAAACAATATCAAAATCTAGATGTCTTTTTCACCCAGAAATTGTTGATTTTGGTCTTTTTAACCAATTTTGTATTGAATTTAGGTTTATAATATCAAATTTATATCATCAAATTATTAGATACCTTTTAGGTATCAGACTTCCCTATCCTTTAAAAGATCAACCTAATCAAAGACGGTTCAAAAATAGTCTAACGCATTTAACCACGGGCACGGGGCGAAGCCCCGCCAAACCAAATTAATTGATTCCATCGGCCCGGTGCGTAGCACGGGTTACATACTAGTAAACATTGAAAAATGCTAATAAAATAAGGTTTATTAAGGAAACCCGTGGGTTTATTGTGGAAACCCACATGACTTATTATGGAAGCCCAGTTCGGTTTAAGGAAACCCTGGGTTTATTGAGGAAACCCACATGGCTTATTATGGAAGCCCGATTCGGTTTATTGAGGAAACCCACATGGCTTATTATGGAAGCCCAGTTTGGTTTATTGTGGACACCCGTGGGTTTATTGAGGAAACCCACATGGCTTATTATGGAAGCCCAACGTGGGTTTATTGAGGAAACCCACATGTATTATTATGGAAGCCCAGCTTGGTTTATTGAGGAAACCCACATGACTTATTATGGAAGCCCAGTTCGGTTTATTGAGGAAATCAACATGGCTTATTATGGAAGCCCAGTTCGGTTTATTGAAGAAACCTGCATGGCTTATTATGGAAGCCTAGTCTAGAGCTTATTATAGAATCCCAAAATACTTATCGTAGAAGTAATTTTTGGATAGACACAAATCTCGGAAGATAAACAAGGATCTTCCAAGATAGATACGAATGTTGAGGAGATAAATATGGATCTTTCAAGATAGATACAAATGTTGTGGGGACATACACAAATTTTGTGAAGATAATAAGGATCTTCCAAGATATGCTCAAATCCTGTGAAGATAGACAAATATCTTCTAGGATATACTCAAATCTTGTGAAGATAGACAAGGATCTTCCAGGATAAACTCAAATCTTGACAAGATATAAGGATCTTTTAAGATAGACAAGAATCTTCAAGGATAAGTACAAATCTTTGTGATTATTCTGGATAACTACAAATCTAGGGTTATTATGGAACCAAATTATTGTTTTAGGTCTATAAATAGAGGCAAAAATCCAACTCAAAAGGGACACAATTTCTATTCCTTTTCTCCACAACTACTTGCTTAGAACTTTTGTTGATTTTAGCATTGGAGTGTCTTTGCAGGTATCCCCACCACTTTCCATCAATAATTCATTGGAAAAGATAATCAACGGCGGCGATTTGATCATCACACACACATCTCGAAGATTGTTGGGGTGATTAATTTTTGCACCAACATCTCCCTTCACCACTGATACCAATGGAAACACCACCAATACCAACAAAAAATAAAGAAAACAAAATCTCATTTTCACAAACCCTCACGCCAAACCAAGCAAAAGCCCCAAGGGAAGATTCAGCACCTGGGCTTGGTGGCTTTGTTTTGTTGTCCCTCTAAGTTCCACGTTAAAATGTGTTACGTTTATACCTATGCTGGACATAGATGGTAGATTTGAGTTGGGAGTTTTGCAGATCACGTTTACACCAAAACTATTTCATAATCTTCATTTATTTATAAGCAATAACTCTTACAGGGACATAATAAGTGCACTAAATTTAAGTTATGTAGCTTGGTTATTAAATCCTCAAGAGACAAACTCAGTAAAATCTCAATTTCAACGAAACGACAAACATCTCACTCTAAATCCCTAATCACTCCGCCAACAAGTTTTCTTTTACAATATATTATCACCATATTTCATTTACAAATGAAAATAAAACAAGGGACAGATGATTACCTAGCACAAATAGTTAGATTCCATGGATGCGTAATTTTAATTTCACAAAATCAAGACAGATTAGTTAGTTCGGACTGTAGACAGCAAGGATATATTAGTGTCATACATACCTCGACACCCACCAGAGAACTGCCTTGTCAAGCTTGGTTAGGAGCCTGCATATTTTACAACAAAACAACAATTTCACAAAATCACTACAGATTAGTTAGTTGGAACTATAGACAGTGGGGAGATCTAGAGATATCGCATTGGCATAAAAATATGTTAACACTCTAAACTAACAAGTCAATCAAAATTGCATTCATAAGGAGTATAAGACCAGCAACCTTAGTATGTTCATGACAGTCACTAGCTAATTAAATGAAATTTCCACTTTGTATATAAGTTGTTCCAACTCCAGTACTTGCATTTAGAGGAGCAGTACTTGCATTTTGCATATAAGCTGCTCTTAATTTTATCTTCAAGTTATGATGTTGCAAAGACTCTCAATTCAACCTGAAATAGTAATAACCACTGCCATTATCCAACATAATCTCTGTGAAAACCTATCATTTCCAGCGCTTCTTTCAACCATCGAAACAATCAGTCTAGATACTAGGTAATAACACCATTGCTTGCAAGTATATCATGTTAGAATTAATGTTGGTTTAGCAACAAATCTTGCTTGGCTTAAGGTAATCATGTTTTGGTTAATTCGGATTAGTGCTAAGCTGGATTACAGTCAGCTGCTTAGCTGTCCTATGACTCACCTGGTGAGGTGTCAACCAACTAATGATGAACAGGTTGGTTGCCACATAGCTATGACTCAACCCTCTTCTAGCCTCTTATACATATGTATTTTTTTGATAATCCATTAACTAAGAAATGATAGAAAATAAAAGTAGAAGCTAAGTCATGTACTTGTTTTTGTTTTTATATGTTTTACTTCTTTCTTCTTAATATGTGTTGTTGTGTATCATGTTCTTGATGTGTATCTTACTGTTATGCTAATGATAGAGGCATATTCAGCTAATATAGTGGCTACTTGATTGTTCTGCATAGTTTCTCAGATATTGGAGAGTGTGTTTAAACTAGGCTTAATGAATATTTCATTATATGGGTTAATCATAATCATGTTTAAGCCTAAATTATATCGATTATGAAGCTGAAATTCCAACATTCTACTTCTATTTCACCTAGTTATTTTCATATTCTTCAACTAGTAATATGCAGAATCATGTTTTTCGGTTAGTTGCACATAAATTAACTCTTATGTAGCTATGTGGTACTTCCTCTATGAGGAATAAAGTTTTAGAAGTTCAAAGAGCAGTTTACAGTTGGTATTCTTGGTTTCGTTGTGCATATACCTTTTTTTATCACAATATGCAGTTTTTATACTGATCTTGCTAAGATTTTTGGTAAAAGGGTATTGTAGTACAGAAAAATTGATTCAGTTTTGGATAATGGATCTAAATAAAGTATATAGTACTGTCTTGATTATTAGGAGTCACATCAGTGATGCTTAATATCATGTTATTTGTATTGTGATGATAATATGCCTGCAATGATTTGTAGTTTCCGTAATAGGTTAGGACCATTAATGCAAGAACTTCTGTATTAAGATATTAACAGTTATACTACTTTTGGATTTAACATGAGGATATGACTTTTGGGTTGATCTTTATCTATTCCTAAAATATTTGAAACCATGCTTAGGTGATCATTGTTTGTCTGTTGCAAAGAAACTCTAAACATATGTTAATGTTAAAGTTTCAACAAGTATTCAACTGGATAACAAGTGATTCAAATTCAGAAATACATAGGGTTGGAACTGTTCCCTGAGTTCAAGGTTGTTGGAAGTTTTAGAAGTAAAGGTGTGCTTAACTAAGTGGAGGAGGGTACGCAGAAAAGACGGACTTCGGGGAAACTTTCTTGGTTCATATGGTAGCAACAAAAGCTCTCTTTATGCTCAGGAGTTGCATGTGGTTTATGGCAATGGTTAGAATCTGGGATCTAGTGGAGGTTTTTGCGGTGACATTGTTGTCTAGGGAATGTATTCAAGATATAGTGTTTTTAGGTTCATATTATTGAGTTGTTGTTCGTGAGTGGGGCTGCAGTAGTAATGCAGCTTTCCTTGGTGTTACTGAGAAGATCAGTGGGAGACATGTTGGTTGTACAAATGTTATTCCTGCAAGTTTGAAGCCGCACAAGATAGGTTCAAAATTGTTCTCAGATACCTTGAGCATGAGGTTGTAACTCAGAAATGCTTGTTACTTGTGCAAAATTGAAGGCTGTTTTGTTGTGATGCAGACACCATCTTCTTTAGTGTTGAAATCAGTTTTGTGTGTGATGGCTTAGATGATTGGCTATTCTGCAAGTGCAGTTAAGTTTTAGGACTTACAATTATTAAAAGTTTCTTTGGTTGTCTGCAACTGCTTATTTCTCGAGTTTTACCTTCCGCTAAACACAAAGGTGAGGTTGTTTATTTCAACTACAAATCAAGTTCAAGAAATTTTTTTCCTCTAAGGTACAGATTTTGACTTTCAGGTATGTAGTCTGATTTTCAGTTTCCGAAAGTTGTGATGGTAGATAAAGATAGTCTGTTTTTTCATTATTCGATTAAGTATCGCCAAAGTGATGCTTTGAGAATAATGACAGAAGTTTAATGAGAATCCGTATGTTTGTTGTGTTTTATATATGATTTATTTTATAAATTGCGAGTATGAATCAACCCAAAGGTAATTTATGCTTGCAAAGTCTTGAATGAATTATATGGTTGTGAGTGACTTGTTTTTCCATGCTTAAGGCAAATAAGATGTTTGTCATGTGTAAAGTTTCGGCAATAATCAAGTCTTGACATATTGTCGGAAGCTCGTGAATCTAATGTTGCATTCCTTGTTCCGAGATGCAATACATAAGAATCCAGTAGTTTGAGTCTAGAAATTGGAAATACAAGTCAAGGTAAGAATTCACAAAGTATTTTGTCATTTAACTTTTCCCGAAGGTTTAATAGTCAGTTTAAGGTATGTTTTTTCCTTAAGGTGCAGACTTGTTTTTCAAAGTATACTGCTGCATTGCAGCTGTGTTGTTTGTTTTTAATTTGTGAAAGTTATGTCTGAATATTCTGTACTTTCTATTATTCGATTAAGTGTTAGCAAAGCGACTTATGCTTGCTGAAGCACAAAAATGAATCTTTGAGAAAGTTATATATGTAAGGTACAGGTCCTGGTGTTTGTGCTAAGGTCTCTAGACAATGCAAGTAAGTTTGAATGGCTAGTCATGGTGTAAAAGGATCAAAGTGGAAAGTGTTGCATTACAAGGCTCTGGATGCTTGTGGCTAAGTTGAGAAAGAGATAAATATGCTTGTGGTTCAGGATCAAAGAATCTTTCATCAGTCTTCGGTGAAGCAAGGTTTGCTTGTGATTTATTTTGGATGTTGCAAGTGTGAACCTGCCCAAAGGTGATTCATACTAGTAATGTCTGAAATGGATTTTGTTTTATACTTGGTTTAGTTTTCCTTTTTTCTATTGAACCCAAAGGTTTAATGGAATTGTTACTTTGCTATGCATGAAGTGTTGGTTTTAAACTCGTTAGGTTAGACTCATGTATATTGCAATTCTTCCCAAAGGTGGTTTGTGATGATACCGAGTCTTTTTTTTTGAGTTTAAGATGTTTATTACTTGGCAGTTTTTGAGATTCTGGCATCATGGTTTACCCAAAGGTGAACCGTTGATGGTATTGAATCTATTCTAATATTTCATTGGTGTATAGATTAAAGTATAAACAACACTGTATGGAGGCAGAGTCCTAAAAAATAGTGGGAGCATGATAACATTTGTTTTGTTTATCATCTTAACTGTTTAACTTGTTTTTGTTGTTTATGTTTTCAAGGAACGAAAGATCAGTGGAAGATCAGTATAGAAAGTCCCTTTCGACACAGCTTGTAATGAGCACAGAATAAGTCTCTTCGGAGACAGATCTTTGGGCACATATAAAGTTCTCTTTAAAGATCAAGGTCTCTTTTGAGACACAGAATAAACCTTTCAGATATTAATCCAATAAATAGATGAATCAAGGGTCTCGACGGAGACATGTTTCATTTTGAGACAAAAGTTTTCTCTTCGGAGATATATCTTTTATTGGGCAGGTCTGTATATTTATCTCGACGGAGATGTTAATCATTATTGAGCCAATTAAATTTCTTGGAAAACATACCTCAATTGAGCCAGTTATTCTCTTCGAAGATGTTTAAATGTCTCGAAAGACATACCTTAATTGAGCCAGTAGAATCTCTTCAGAGATGTTAAATGTCTTGACAGACATACTCAATTGATCCAGTAGAATCTCTTCGGAGATGTTAAATGTCTTGTATGACATATCTCAATTGAGTCAGATGTATACTTATTATATGTTTCGACGGAAACATGCCTCTTAATTGAGCCAGATGTTATACTTGTCTCAACGGAAAGTATCTAGAAATCAGATTTGATTGCGGTAAAAGCACATAAAGTTGCGGTGAGAGCATATAAATATTGATTTAGGTTTAAGTTTTCTGCTTTGAAAAATTAAAGTTTAAAGTGCAGTTTGTTTGGGCATAAGGTCAAGCCATTTAAAGTGTATGCATAAAGTTTAAAGTGTAGTTTACTTGAGATTATATGGTCCGTCTAGTTTTCTGATTATAAAAATGGCATATACATCTCTTAAATGGTGTATGGGTCTGTATAGTCGAATCCTAGCGTACTTTTCATTTACAGACATACAGTTTGAGAAAAGAGTTTTGTTGCTAACCAAAGTGGGAGAATGTTAATGTTAGTTTAGCAACAAATCTTGCTTGGCTTAAGGTAATCATGTTTTGGTTAATTCAGATTAGTGCTAAGATGGATTACAGTCAGCTGCTTAGTTGTCCTATGACTCACCTGGTGAGGTGTCAACCAACTAATGATGGACAGGTTGGTTGACACATAGCTATGTCTCAGCCATCTTATAGCCTCTTGTACATATGTATTTTTATTTTTATGATAATCCATTAACTAAGAAATGAGAGGAAATAGAAGTAGAAGCTAAGTCATGTACTTGTTTTTGTTTTTATATGTTTTACTTCTTTCTTCTTAATATGTGTTGCTGTGTATCATGTTCTTGATGTGTATCTTACTGTTATGCTAATGATACATGCATATTCAGCTAATATAGTGGCTACTTGATTGTTCTTCATAGTTTCTCAGATATAAGAGAGTGTGTTTATACTAGGATTAATGAATATTTCAGTATATGGGTTAATCATAATCATGTTTAAGCCTAAAGTATATCGATTATGAAGCTGAAATTCCAACATATCATCCATTAGCAAACTTGATAACTTGAATCCAATTAACAACCCCTCCAAGTGCTGGTCGAAATTAGGAGAATTCTACTTCAATTGCCACCACCACCACCACCATCATCAACTAATATAACAGTTGATTGTGAATCCAGTTAGAAAAATCATTTAGATGAATATACTAATTAAGATTCGATATCCTCCACCACCACCAGTAAGAAGTATCACCACTACCAACGTCTCCCAAAAACCACAATCACACCCATCTCCACCACCACTATGACCGCAACGACAAGAATACAACAACAAATCATACCTCCTCCACCACCGCCACCACCACCATCATCAACATTACTTTTTGAACTCTAAAATTACATAATCAAAACCTAAAGAAATCTCAAGATCAATCAAATCGAGATAAAACACAGATTCAATCTAAATCAAATCATATACAAACACGAAATCAGTTTTGAAAAATCTCTGAAACCTAAAAATAAATGTCATACCTCCTCCTCCCCTGCCGCCACCAGAACCACCATCACCATAGTTACTTCTCTCTCTTCGATAATTCAGAAAAGTTTAACTATAATATTACCAGAAATCAAAACCAAACCTAAAATTAGATTTCGATCTCGTTGAATCTGATTTAAAAAATTAATATTTAGACGAAGAAGAAGATGAAGAAGGGGGTCTAATCGGTTGCTGATAATTGTGGATTCAATCTTGAATCAGTTGGCGGCGGCGAATATGGTGGTGTAGTTGTGCAGGAGGAAAAGAAGATGATGAAGAAGAAAAGCTGGTTATGATGCTGGAGTAGGGGTTGTGCAGAAATCATGAAAATAAAATTGAAGCGGCGGATCTGGTGGTGATAGCAGCGGCGAGGCTGGTGGTGGTAGTTACAGAGGTGTTGGTGGTGGTCGAAAGAAAAGGAGAGGAAGAAATAAAACTGAAAAAGGAAGTGAATCGATCAGAAATTAAAAGAAGAAGGGTAAATATGGAAAATAGGAAAACCCCTAATGGGCTTGTAGATAGAGATGGGTATATTTATTGTATGATAATGGTAATTGTGAAGCCCATCAAAATAAGGGATATTTCTAGAATTCCCACTAATTTAAATGGGGGTCTAAAATCTTATGTGTCATAAGAAAATAAAACTTTCACCCTCTGTTAGAAATGCTCTAATAGTACATAATTTGCACTTATCTGGTAACTTTTCTAAATAAATAAAAATATGTAAAGAAGAAAAAGAAAAGAAAAGAGAAAAACAAAAAAAGAAAGAAAGAAAGGAGAGATGTATTTTGTTAATTAAAACATTTATACAGGATCGTTATGTAATTTTCATTCTAAGAAGTTAAAACCTCGCCTCACTGAAATTTTTCACTCAAAAACCTTTCCCTCTTTTTTCCCTCCCCTCTCCCAAAAAATCCTTGTAAGAGTATTTGTTTCAAAATTAGGGTTTCGGAAATTCAAATCGTTGTTTTATGGATACAGCTGCTTGCCCATCAACTCCTCGATGGAATGTTGATCGACCTTACCTCACCGGTCGATTTCATCAGGTTTTACTCATTTCCTCTCCATTTCCCCCCTCTGAATTTCATTTATAATTTTATAGAATTTCTTAAATCAATTTGAATTTCAGGAAACTAGGGTTTCTTCTCAATCAGGAAAGCAAGGGATTTCTCCAAACACTTTTAGGTATACGCATTTTTGTCTTAGTGTCGGTCTTAGTGTCGACTGTGTTATGACTCAGTCCGAGTCATAAATCTTGCCACTATACTTGGATTCCAATATTTGTAGTGTGTCTTACTCATACTTATTTGTGTAAATTTGAAACAGTCCGGGTTCAGAAAGTCCTATTGGATGTTACCATGCTTCTGTTCAGGTTTGTGTTTTAGCATTGGTTGTGTAATACATCACTCACAGAGTTTTGTTTGAGAAGTTAGCTTAAGTATAAGTGTGTTCCAAGAGGTTTGATTTTTAAAATTCGTGGAATTTATTTCATTAGGAGCTCTTGGTTATCGATGATCTCCTCTCGGCTTTGGTTGGAATTGAGGGTCGATATACTTCAATAAAAAGGGTTCGTGGCAGCGAAAGCCAGGTTACATTCCAGGTTGATGCATCTATGGATTTAGCACTTCAGGTTGGTCTTGTAGTTGCTCAGGAAGTTATTAGTTTGCAAGATTAGCAATTTGTTTAAATTTTACTTGTTTGATATTGATTTTATGTTGCAGGAGCTTACTAAGCGGATTTTCCCTTTGTGCGAGAACTTTATTTTGATAAACGAGTTTGTAGAATCAAGGTCTCAATTCAAGAATGGACTCGTTAATCATGCTTTTGCTGCCGCATTAAGGGCACTTCTGCTAGTAGGACTTCTCGGCTAATTCTCAAGTTGCAGTTTATTTTAGTTCTCATTTATTTAATTCTAGCTTTATGTGCAACGGGGGGAATTGCAGATATGTATTAGCATGCAGAACCAAAGATTGTGCATTCTATCGTAGTACCGTTTCAGTTGAGGAAGTAGATTCTTTTTGTTTTTGCTAAAGAGAGAAGAGTGTGAATGCAATATTTTTCCATTTAGAAGTTCCTAGCTATACATTGGTGTGAAACTTTCTTTTGGTTACCCTGTTAAAGTTTGAGCACATATTTACCTTTGTGCACTTAATTTATGCTGCAAGTGGATTGTTCTCCCTGAATCAAATTAACAGTTGAGATGTACTGTAATGTGTATCAGGATTACCAAGCCATGGTGGCTCAGCTAGAACACCAGTTTCATCTCGGGAGACTTTCCATACAAGGTTTCTGGTTCTTCTGCCAGGTTCGTATTTTCTCTCAACTCTTGTTTTTTTACCATTTGGTTCGCAGTTTCACGTATAGCACAAGAATTTTCTCGTGCTTTGCAGCCAATGATGGGATCAATGCAAGCTCTATCAGCTGTAATAAAGAAGGCTTCAGCAATCAATTTCACAGGTTCAGCGGTTCTAAATCTCTTGCAAAGCCAGGTTAAATGCTTTTTATTATTACATTTGTTATTGTTCTATTTTAGGGTCAAATATCCTGCTTTTGGTGAAATGTCTCAACTCAGTTCCAGTTTGTTTGTGTAGTTCTAATTGCGGCTCTTATGAATTTCAGGCTAAGGCCATGTCTGGCGATCATGCGGTGAGGTCACTGCTTGAGAAGATGATGCAAAGCGCAAGCTCTGCTTACCTTGGTATATTGGAAAGGTATTTATTTGCGCAATTATTAGCATAATTTCCTTAGTAGTCTTGTTCTTACACTTGCAAGCGTGTTCATGCTTCCGAGAACTCGTTGGCATCTTTACTTTGTTAAAGTTCCGTCTTTAGAAGACTTAACCTAGCAACAAGACGATATCATCCAATTTTTATGTATGTTGCCAAAAAACAAAAAAAGAACACACAAAAAAAGAACTCACTAAAATATAACATGGAGAGAGGCATAGGCCCTTAGGGTGAACTTGATTCTTGTGTATGTGGATGGGAATTACTGACATTGTAGATTAGCGTTTTTGAGTTTGGCTGAAACTACCTACTCCTATGATGGTTTTCCTTTTTTCTAAATTAGTAAATTCTTAGCGTCCTTTTCTAATGATTGCATATGTCCATTCAAACCTTAGATGGGTCTACGAAGGGGTCATAAATGATCCTTATGGCGAATTCTTCATTGCTGAGAACAAAGCTCTCCAAAAGGTATATGCTTGTTATTCCTTACTAGGTGTGACTGTTAACTATCCATTATAATTGCTAATATAGTTTCCACTTCAATAGGAGTCCCTCACTCAAGATTATGATGCCAAATACTGGAAACAACGTTACAGCCTTAAAGATGAAATTCCTGGTTTCCTCACAAATGCTGCAGTGATAATTCTGACCACGGGAAAATATTTAAATGTCATGAGAGAATGCGGGCACAGTGTTCAGGTAGTTTTACATTATAATGCTTATTTTCAATCTTCTTCTTTTCAAGTCTTCATGTTAAAATGTGGCAAATAGCTCTGAGTGAATTAATTATTGACAGGTTCCTATGCTGGAGAATGCAAAATTGACGAGCTTTGAGTCGAATCATCATTACCTCGAATGCATAAAGGCTGCTTATGATTTTGCTAGTGGTGAGCTCTTGAATCTCATAAAGGAAAAGGTGTGCTCCGGATATTGTTGCTCAATCATTTAGAAGTGTAACTTCTTACTAGTGTTCCCTCTTGCTTCTTATGTTCACAATAGTGAGGGTTTCTATCTTTTTTTGCCACAGTATGATCTCATGGGAAAGCTTCTGTCTATCAAGCACTATTTCCTTCTCGATCAGGTATTTTCATGCATTACATTTTTAGTTATGTAGTTAACCATAAGCATGCGTTAGAAACTCTCCCTCAAGTAGAGATTTATTTCCCCACAATCACCCATATAATCTTCAGATCTTGATACCCTTAATTTACAACTGCATAGTGAAGAAAAAACAGAGAAACCATCCACTGTAAAATAATGAAAATCTTATTACAATATACATAATTGCAATAATAACCATTAACATAAAAATACTCATTATTGGAAATAGTAAAAAAATACTAACACTCTCTCTTTAGCGAATTTGGTTTTTGTGCTGACTGAAAATTCTTCAAACTTGAAATTCCCAAAATTACTTGAACATATAAGCTCAACTTATGAAGAGTATGCGTAGTGGTAGTTTCATAATCTTTATGAGCGAGTTCCTTACTGTCGTCAGGGGGATTTCTTGGTTCATTTTATGGACATAGCTCAAGATGAGCTTGCTAAAAGGCTTGGTGAGATTTCTGTGGAGAAACTTCAGGTCAGCTGTGAAGGTTTTTTTCGTTACATCTCGGTTAAGAATTTTACAATTTGAACTAGCTCCATGTAAAACACTTGACTTTTCATGTTTTTATGTCCTTGACAACATAGTCTCTCTTGGACCTTGCCCTACGCACAACTGCTGCTTCAGCAGATCCATGCCATGAGGACTTGACATGTTGTGTTGTAAGTTGGTGATTATCCTTATCTTTTTTGTTCCATTATTGTCTGGAAGATAGGTGTTGAATCTGCATTATTGTTTCACGATTCTTCTTTACATTTCAGGAAAGATCCTCATTGCTCAAGAGACTGGGCACACTCAAAGATCTTGGAATCAATAAGCCTATTTCTGATAGTAATGATTTAGAAGAGCCAATAAGCATCACTGGTCTGGAAACATTCTCTTTGAGTTACAAGGTATTTTTCAGTTATCACTGTCCATCCGTTGTTCTTATTTCATCGAATTATTCTTAACATTTGGTTTTGAAATTAGGTTCGATGGCCACTGTCCCTCGTGATTTCGAGGAAAGCCTTGACAAAATACCAATTGATTTTCCGTTTCCTGTTCCACTGTAAACATGTCAATCGCCAACTTTGTGGAGCATGGCAAATACATCAAGTATGGTAAACTTAACCTAATAGGATGACTCCTTTGTTTTCTTGTTATCTTTTGGTTTGTGCTTTTACTGATTTTGGTTTATAACTGCAGGGAATCCGTGCTGTAAATACTCGTGGAACTATTATCTCCCGATCTTCGTTGCTCTGCCGTAGCATGCTTAAATTTATTAATAGCCTTCTACACTACCTGACGTTTGAGGTGATTACTGTTATTTCGGCTATCTTTGCTCTACCATTTTTTTAAATACGAATACTCTACCGTTCTTGCCTTTTATAAGGAATACTATTTTTTTTGACCCGTCTGAATTTAACATGTATCCTTTATGCGCTTAAATTAACACTTGAGGCTATCTTGTTTTTAGGTTCTTGAACCAAATTGGCACGTAATGCTAGCTAAACTTCAAACTGCAAAGAGTATTGATGAGGTTTGTTTCTATTCTCTTGTATTTTTAATAGACATTGTTTTCCTCTAGAAATCCGATCTCAAACTCAAAGGTAATTCTGCATTGTGCTCCAATGCACATACTAGTGGAACTGTGGAATCACAATCTGTCATATTTTGAGCGAAACACACTATACACAACTACATGGCAAGATGATTTATATAAGATAAACAATAGTCACCCAACAAGGAAATTTCAAATGCTTTCGACGTATTGATGTAATATGCTTAAGTTATGCTATATTTGAAAGTAATATCTCTGTATGATGGTATATCTGTTATATCTGTGGCAGGTTATCCAGTACCATGATTTTTTCCTTCAAAAGTGTCTGAAAGAATGCTTGCTGCTGTTACCTGAACTTCTAAAGGTTAGAAACTGTCGGTTTTCTGTATCATTTTATCTTCTAACAGAATCTCTCTTATAGTAAGGGCATTCATTCCACTAGCATCTTCTTTTCATTGCAGAAAGTGGAGAAGCTGAAATCAATATGCCTCAACTATGCAGCAGGAACTCGGTGGTTGATTTCATCATCCATCTACCTTCCCAGGTCAGACGTATCATCTACCAGTTCTGATAAATCTAAGCCTTGGAGATCAAGGAACAAACTTCAGGCGTTAAAGTTAACTGCCGAGGATGCAACAACAGCCACCGAATCTCTTCTGTAAGAAATTCAGAATACAGATCCAAAGCTCTATTTTTTTGATTTTGCTTAATTTTTTTCCCACGTACATGGTACATCTACTTATGTTTACTCCTCCCGTGACTTGAATAAATGTGCAGGGCATTCGAGAGGGAGTTTAACAGTGAGCTTCAGAGTCTAGGACCAATCTTAAGCAACAATTCACAGGCAGAACCATACTTAACACATCTGGCGCAGTGGATTCTCGGCATTGGAAAAGACCAATAATGTGGCTGACCCTTTCTTTTCTTCTTCCCGTGTTGTAAAGAATTGATTGTGAATATTTGATATTTTTCCTCTCACAAGCATTGGTTCAAGAAACCACGTGTTTTCTTAAGTGGCCGAGTTTTTTGTTTTTTTTAAGGACAAAGGGGATTCCAAAAGCCCCAAAGGATTTTATTTAGACTACCTAAGTTGTACCAAGTACTCCCTCCGTTTCTAAAAAATAGTCAAGTTTACTTATTTTGGTATGTCAAAAAAATAGGTTTGTTTCCATATGTGGAAAATCAAATGTTATGATTTTACTATTATACCCATAGAGGGACCACTTCTCTCTCCTTTTTTTCTCTCTAATATAAAAAGGGACCACTTCTCTCTCCTCTTTCTCTAATAGCAAATGAGTGGGGACCAAATGATAGTTTAGGAAAAAATATGAAAAAGTGGCTACAATGATTGGTTTCTTAATTTTTGTGAAAACCAAACTTGATTATTTTTTAGAAACGGAGGGAGTAGTATTTAACACCAGAGTGGACAAAGGGAATGCTTCAAAGGACAAAGGGGCTTCCACCATCAATGTTATCATGCATGGCAATGTGTTACAAAGAAATAAACTTGATATCATGAAAGTTAACTGACGCTTAATTTTCAACACCAGAGATTTATTGCTCCATTGAATGTCAGTGATATCGCCCAGAATCGCCTTCGTTACATTTGAAGCATCCCCTATCCCCTTTTATAAAAGTTTAAGAAAGTTATATCTCAATGCCAAGTTAACACCCAAGTTTAGCCTCTGCCAGGCCCAGAACCAAATAAGTAGCATCAAACGTTGAAGTTCCTAATCCCATGTACGTGCCCAAATGCTCTTCAGCTACCGCACCAGGCAACACCTTTGTTCGGGAACTTTGATTTTGATGTAGTTGATCTTAGGTGTCAACTCTAAGAATTTTCTTCATACGAAAGACATAACTTGCAATCTATATCTGCCAGCTTCAAAACTTGACCAGCTGAGAAAGAGGCATTAGAGAAAATAACGTTGCTTCTCATCTTCCATAAATTCCAGAGGACACAAAGACCCATAGTGAAAATATGGTCGTCACGATTTTTCTTCCCCTGCAGCAGAATTGCTTTAGGTGCCTCAACTTATGGAAACCCACTTAATATACTATATGATGGGTCTACCCATTGTTTTAGTAACTCTAGTTGTTGTTACAGCACTTCGCTCAAGTCACAGTGTGCTACTCTGTATGAGGACCTCCTTCCCTTCTGCCACTCTTCATTCACACGGTTCTCAAAGCGGAGGAGAAAGGGCGGGGCAACAGGTACCACGAGCCCTCTGTCCCACACATCTATTCAGAAGCAAGTGTAGTTCACTGGTTCCACCGAATGCTCCTATCTCTAGGCAAAGATCGTGTGAGTGTGCAGTTATGCTTCGGATACTTCGCCATTTTAGATCGACCCAGTTCCCCTTCTTTTCCGGTTCACTCCCTTTTCCGACACACAAGGACCTTTAGGGCTCGACCTTGGGGAGAGGAAAGACGCGGTGGGAAATTTACTCGCTTTATTGAAAATTATTTTTTCCCATGGGCAATAACAGATGCACAATGGACTTCTCTTCATATTCACAGAAAGACATTGTAAGAGCTAATTACAGCTTAGCCTACAACTATGTTTTTCTAGTTTTCCTATGACCAATGTATTTATGACATCTATCTCTGTAACAACTCATTGTTGGTAACAAACTCTAACTGTCACTTTCATTTACTAGTCATCGAGTCTTAATGATACTATAAGTGTCCGTCCTTCTCTATTTTTTGTGATCTGATGATAACAACTCAATACAGATCGTTTTTCTTCTGAATACAACTTATTTCAAATCTTATCATATCTTTCATGGTATCAGACACCATTGTCGATTTAACAACTTACTCTGAACAACTTATCTGTATCTTTCTTCTTCAACTTTCATGGTGAGAAAAACGAACAACTCGATGCATTCTACTGGAAATAATATAGGTTCTGCATCTAACAACTCAGGTAACAACAACTATTCACCTTCTATTGGACCGATTCAGCAAAATTTACCGTCACCGCCAAATCCCCAAAATCAACCACCGCCATCACCACCAATTCATCTTCATCAAGGTCCACCTCCAACACCATCACCATTTAGCTTTCAACTTCCTATTCCGAATATCTCCGATTTTGTTTCGGAAAACCTTGATGGATCCAATTTCTTGGTTCGGAGAGATCAACTCTCTTCAGTCTTGATTAGCAATAATTTTTTTGTATATGTTGATGGTTCGATTGATCCTCAACCTCAATTTTTGAATCTCAATAATCTTCCTGTGGTAAATTCGTTGTTCTTGGAATGACGTGCTATGGAACCCTATGTAGGATCATGTATCAATGCTACTGTTCTTCCTTCTTTAGCTACTAAACTTCTTGGAAAGCCTACAGCTCGTGATAAATGGAATCATCTTTCTCGTATTTTCACACAACAATTCTTTGCAAGCAAATCTCAACTCTGTATTTAATTGCATCGTCTTAGACGAGGTAACACATCAATCTTTGATTTTCTTCATTAGAATAAGTCTCTTTCTGGTTCTCTAGCAGAAATCGGTGAACCGGTACCTGATTCAGATTTAGTCATGTATACTCTGAATGGACATGGTTGAGAATATTTCACTTTTATTATTACGATTCAAAATAGAGAAACACCTCTTGCTTTTTGTGAGTTGAGATCTAGGTTAATTCAGCATGGGAAGTGGTTAAAGGAGCAAGATCAAGTTTATTCACATCGTGTTGTTAATCCAACAAACCCTGCTTTATATGTCAGGAAGTCGAATTTTCGGACATATCCTCAAAGAAACCTTTCCACAACTTCTATCAACCTCCTTATAGTCCTTCCGTGTCCAATAATACTCATGCATTCAAGAAAGGAGAGTTCAATCCAGCACATAGGTCTGCTTTTCCATCTAACATCATTCCATATTAGATATGTAACAGAACTGGTCACTTTGCAAGCAGATGCAAGTTTAGATATGCTCCTCATTTTACTAATGTTCAATCTGCTTTTGAACAACAACAAAAGGCTTTTGCTGTTATGGAGGTGCAATTTGTTCCTGTTCATACTTCTACTAAGACTTTTGATATTTGACAAACTTCTGACTCATTCCCTTTAATGCTCAAGCTGGCGGTGAGTGGAGTTTTGGTCAATCAGGTCATATTTGGCTACCAGATTATGGTGCTACTAGTCACTTAACTAATGATCAAGCTGTTCTTGTCAAGATCGTGTGAAGGCAAATTTGACCAAGGCGCAGATTATTAGGGCTGTCACAGCTTCTGCAACACTTTAAGTCGGGAAAGATATCTCGGGCTTGATCACATTTATCTCCAGATACTCGTACCACCATATGCATGTGGGGAGAAATGACCATCACTTTAGAGAGCGTAGCCTTTTTGCCGAACCTTCCCTTAACAGGGAATCTTGATATCACGTTGTCTGATGATGAAGATGAGATGTGTGCCAATCTTATCGAGAAGTCAGAAGGGTTCGTCCGAAAAGATCACGAGACGAAGTGTTTCTACAGCTGGTGGGTGTCTAAGTGGTTCCCTGATAAGCCGGAGTTGGACATAGAAATAGATGATACTCTCCATGTTGCTACATTTTTAGCTTTGTGGCTGTCCTTCCCTGACGAGCCGGAGTTGGACATAGAATTAGATGATACTCTCCATGTTGCTGCATTTTTAGCTTTGTGGCTATCCAGAGATATTTTTTATGACGACTCTAGCAAGAAGGAGATTAGGCGACGGCTTATCAAATTTACTATCAAATTGGCGAAAGGCCTCGTTCTTCCCATCGGTGGCTTATTTCTTGGTTCTTTGTACACCCAGTTGGATCATCTGGTTGTGGATATGTATGCTTCAAACGGTTATATGAAGGTGGACTCGTATGTTCACGTTGTTTTCCTCCAGGCATGGTTATGGGAGCATTTCGCAAAATATGCTCATAAACCGTTGGTTCCGCTTCCTGAGTCTTGCGGTGGTTCTCGAATACTGCGATGGTTTTCTAGGCGTCCAAGATCTGGAGTGAAGCTTATAGATTTTCTTGATAACGTTTATGCTATTAATTTTCGTCCCTGGGCTCCAGTTCACGCGTCCATAGTCCAGCCAAATACTTTTGTCACTGCTCTGAACTTAACCTTGCTTTTATCCGGGGGAAATACGAGTGTTGGAGAAATCGTATTTATGAGGAGTTGTATCCCTGGACATGTGTCATCTTTCTTCCGAGGATGTTGCAAGGCGGTACCTTAAAATATTGACAATGGCGGCTTGGCATATGGGTTTTGATCAAGGGGTCCCATTTATTCGTCAGTCGGTTGCTCCAGAAGAGTTATTGCCAGCTGTTCTCAAAACGCCATCATTCTTGTGCCAGGTAAAATCCTTCATTTACTGCTTCCAGATCGAAGTCCAATAACAACCCCTAGGTACAACAAGTTCTGGCAGGATGAGTTTCTTGTCATCCATGGGTTTGTGGGCGATGTTGTGGAGAATGCTCGTGGTAGACCTTCCTCTGTGACTTTAGCGGAGCATCCGCTGTTGAGAAAACTTTTTTCTTCCAAGCGAAAGTCCCCTAGTATGGATACAGGTCATTCTCAGAAAAGGGAACGAAGGTCCAAAAACCGTGCGGGTGGTTTTCGGTCGGATACGGAAGTTCCTATGACCTTCAATTCTTCCAACATACGCGTATGTACGACTCCCTACTAGCTTTGACTGATTTACGCAAGTATTCTATTTTTTGTCGCTGAACATCCTTTCTTCTTTCGCAACTCAGGGTCTTGACAACACAAACGCCTTTGTTAGGCTTGCACAAAAGTCAGCTAATAAGTTTCTTGAAGATGCAGAAGAATCCGAAGAAGAAGAAAGCTCGGGATCTAGCAGTGATGACGAGAGTGCTTCTGAAAATAACGTTGGGTCTTTCTCTGGCGAGTCCGCAAATGAGTTGGTAAGTTTACGGATTTTCCTCTCTCTTTTTTATTTTTGCTTTTGAAACAAAACTAAATCGTAATGTTGCAGGGAGGAATTATTTCTGAAGATGGCCTTGAGGTGGAGACTCGCCACAACGAAAGTCCAACCGTGGAAGCGGCGCCTACTGGTGATTTGGAAATGAATGTTGATAACGTTGAGACCCATATGGTGGAAGGTACTCCAGCAACCATTGGTGCAATCGTAGTCAGGAATTCTTTGCCGGTTCTGATTCGATTCAGGCGCCCTTTTTGTTCCTCTATATTTGACTCCCCACGAAGACCATGTGTTGATTGGAGGCTTCAGTGTACCCGTTAAGCATGCAGAGTTGTATACCAGGATATGGGAAAAATATGGTCATATTGCCACGACCAAAAAACTCACTAGACGATTTGCATTGACTATTTGGGTGCGGATCAAGTTATGGTGGATGATGGTAAGATTCTTCCTATATCTCTTATTGGTTCTAGTTTTATAGTTCCCGCTGATAGTAATACTTATTTTTCCTCAATGATGTTTTGCTAGTTCCCCATATTAAGCACAACTTATTATCAATTGCAATATTTACTTTATGATAATTGCCGTTCTTTTGAAATTTATCCTTGGTGATATGAAAATAAGTCTCTTCTCAATAAGCAAGTTTGGGTAAGAGGGTTCATGTGCCAGAACTGTATCCCATTCAATATTCTCAACTTATCAAGGTGGCTTTCTAGACTACTTATGCTTCCATTATGGCTTCTTCATCCTTATGGCATCAAAGTTTAGGTCACACAACTCCAAAGATTGCTTAACATCTTTCTTTTACACCATCAATAAAGTTATCTTATAATATTTTTGATTCCACTTTTACTTCTTGTCACTTAGGAAAAAGTAAGAGTTTACCATTTTATTCTTCCAGTTTAGTGTCTTGTAAGCCTTTGGCTTTAGTACATTGTGACATTTTGGGACCAAGTCATGTGTTGTCTACTCTGGGATCTAAGTACTTCAATTTGTTCTTTGATGATTACAACAAGTTCAACTGTACTTTTCCAATGAAACTTAGATTAGACTGTCTTGCTTGTTTCACTACTTTTAAAACAATGTGATGGTGCACTTAAATTGGTAAAAGGAACATTTAGAGAATATTTAGATTCATATGGTATTTCTGTTAGAATTTATTATCCTACTCTTCATCAACATAATGGAGCAGCATAGAGGAAGATTATACAAATAACTAAGATGGGTAATACTCTGACTTCCAATACTACTAAGAAGTTTTAGGTAGATTCTTTCCTCACTGCTACTTACTTAATTAACATATTACCTATAAAGTTATTACAATTTAAATGTCCTTTTGAAGTACTTTTTAACAAGCAACCTGATTACTCCTTCGTAAAAGTGTTTGGTTGTATCTTCTTTCCTAATCCCACATATGCAAGACAAGACAAGTTGATTCAAAAGTCAGTGGCATGCGTTTTTCTTGGTTATGATTCAAATCATAAGGGATATAGGTGTTTTGATCCTTCAACTAGAAAAGTGTACACTACAATGAATATAGTTTTTAATGAGTGTCTATTTGTTTTTGACACTCCCTATGCCGTCCATAATTCTCCATCAACATCTCATTTGGGTCTTCCACCTGTGTCTTCTTCTACTACTTATTCTACTGCAGTTCATACTTCTTCAGTTCCTGCTTATTCAATATCTTTACCTTTTCTTACTTCTAATGATTGCACTATCAAAGAGCACGTAAGTTCTACAATTATGTCTCTCCACTTGACTCTAAAATGCTTACAATATCTAAGTATAATATTAATAAGACAAATAAAACGGGTCCTGAATATGTAGCTTACAGTAATTGGACTGCTAGGAAACATGTTAGTCATCATCTTATGCTAGGACACACCAAATATCCTATACTAGGATTTTAGTACTGTTTCTAATCCTACTGCAGAAACCAAAACATTTAAACAAGCTGTTAAAATTCCAATATAGGTACAAGCAACGAATAATAAATATACTGCCTTATATGGGAATCATACTTGGGATGAGGTACCTTATGTTCTACAAGACCAAATTAAAGTCAGATGGCACTGTGGAAAGATACAAAGCTAGGTTAGTATCCAAAGGGTATCATCAAATAGATGATGTTGATTATGATGAGACTTTCAGTCCTATTGTGAAAGCTACTACCATTAGATGTGTGTTGAGTTTCGCTATGTGCAACAAGAGGGATATGATACAACTTGATGTCTCAAATGCTTTTATACATGGATATTTGGATGAAATGTATATATGGAGCAGCCACCTGGATTTGTTTATTCTGAGCATTCCCTCTTATGTATGTTACTTAAAGAAATCTCTCTATGGATTGAAACTGAAAAAGTGGGGGTACAACAACCTCGCCTAATAATTCGCTTAGAAATATGTATGGACTAACTCCAATATACTTTTAAGAGAATCAACTAGACAGTCAGACTCAATCTTAATAAAAAGTATATCAAGGAGTTATATCTCAATTTCTTGATTCAATACTTACCCAAGAAAATAGAAATCCGCGAGTCTAATTGAATACAAGAGAAATTAACTTGAACGGTACCAAAGACCAATGTTCAAGTATTAATCAATTTCAATCAACAACCAAAGGTTGGATTTACAAATTGATCGATTCAACGCACAACCTGTGATATTTCAATTATATAAAAAAAATATAATGTGGAAAAGAAATAACACATATACCAGAAATTTTGTTAACGAGGAAACCGCAAATACAGAAAAATCCCGGGACTTAGTCTAGATTGAACATACACTGTATTAAGCCGCTACAGACACTAGCATACTACAAACTAACTTCAGTATGGACTGTAGTTGAACCCCAATCAATCTCGCACTGATCCATGGTACAATTGCGCTCCTTACATCTCTGATCCCAGCAGGATACTACACACTTTATTCCCTTAGCTGATCTCACCAACAACTAAGAGTTTCTATGACCGAAAGTCGAAGACTTTAATAAACAAATATGTATCACACAGAAAAGTCTACATGAATAGATAAATCTGTCTCCCATATAAATACCTACGAGTTTTGTTCCGTCTTTTGATAAATCAAGGTAATCAGGAACCAATCGATAACCCGGACTTATATTTCCAAATAACATCCTAGAATTATCAATCACCTCACAATAATCTTAATCGACTAGCGAAACAAGATATTATGGAATCACAAACGATGGGACGAAGATGTTTGTGACTACTTTTCTTTCTTGCCTATCAGAGAAATTGATCTCAAGCCAATCTTACAATTACGCTCAATCAAGATAGAAACATCAAGATCAGATCACACAACTACAGAGAAAATATTTGGGTCTGGCTTCACAATCCTAATGAAGTCTTCAAGTCGTTAGCCTATAGGGTCTCGGTAGAAACCTAAGGTTAAAGGAGAATAAACTCTAGCTTATACAACTAGTATCACATAGGAGGTGTGGGGATTAGGTTTCCAAGTTTCTAGAGTTCTCCTTTATATAGTCTCCAAATCAAGGTTTGCAATCTAAGTTACCTTGGTAACAAAGCATTCAATATTCACCGTTAGATGAAAACCTGATTAGATTCAAGCTAATATCTTTCAACCGTAAGATCGAACTTAGCTTGTTATACACAAATGAAATGCACATTTATTTAGGTTTGTGTAACCGTACCTAAACGTGTACACCTAGTTGGTTCAACGGTAGTTAACCAATGGTTAGCCATATGACATCTTTCATATCAACCATATTCATCTTCACCATAACTAGTTCAAATGACTCAAAATACCTAGTTAGAGAGTTGTTTAATTGCTTAGATCTCATAGAAGTATACAAGACACAATCGAAGCAAAAACTATTTTGATTCACTCGAATCGATCCATGAAATTTATGGCCACGGTTTGCAAATATGCTTTCCTTAGTTTATATAAGTTTAAGTTCACGAATAAGCCGTTTTTAGAAAATAACCCACTCAAGGACGCATACCGATACACATACTTAAGTACCCGGATTGAGTTTGTTTTCAGTTCACAAACTCCAACATAGATTCACGGGACGTGAACTTCCGGTGGTACGCGGACTTTAGTTCTGGATATCCTGAGCAGCAAAGTATGCATACTTTGGTTCAAGGATTTTGGACTTACACACGTATGAGTTCACATACAATGTTTATATCCATTCAAGGTTATATATTCTAAACTCTCATTTCAATCATTGAACCATTCTACCGATAATAAAAAACCATTTACCGATCAAAAAAAAATCATTGAACCATTCTTAGAGGATGTTAAATAGAGGTTATTCACACACTATTTTTCATCAAAGCAATTTTCAAGATATTGAAATAAAACATGACTTTTGTTACTTGTAAAGATGAAATTGGCCAAAGCGAAAACTTACCAACATATATTTCGAGAAATAGATAAGCGAGTTAAACTCGGCTCGAAATAGCAAATGTGTATAATCTAAGTGTATATAGCAATACGACTTTTGTCTCAAGATAGGAGATAGAGTAGATAAACTTTTTGAGTGATAGATAAGTTCAAGTCTCCTCATACATTTTAGTTGATGAAGTTCCACCAGTTCCTTGAGTAGTTCTTTGTATTTGCATGTTGATCGCTGTGGAGTCTAGAGCTCAACTACACTTTTTATCCTAGTCCGAGACTTAGCTATAAGTAGACTAGAATTCAAGACTTATAGTTTTGGAAACTAAACTTGACAAACAATCTTGAGATAAAAACGCTTGAGAGTTCGACCGAGCAGTGCTCTAATAATCTCCCATTTTGTCAATTTTAGTGACAAAACTATCAATACATATGGAATACAAAATAAATAAACTTTGCAGCTTCTCTTCCACATGCATGATCTCCTTGGTTCTTCAACATTACTTGAAATCTTCGTCACTTCCAAGTACTCAAATGATTCCTAAGATATTCAATGCAACATCATCGCTGTTGAAGATCCGTACGTATCCATAACAATGAGAAAACAAAAGCTCTCAATCATTGTTACACAATGTCATAGTATTATTACACAACATCAAAGTTCAATTGTATCACAACTTCGACAACAATACTATGGTGATATGTATCACTCCCCCTTATTCAATAATCCGTCTCACATGGAAACCACTCCCCCTTACATAATAATCCGAAAACCATATGTATTTGTAGTGTGAACTTCACATTAATTCTCCCCCTTTTTGTCAATAAAATTGGCAAAGGTACGGAAACTAGTGGGATCCTAATGAAATTTCCATAGAGACATTTCATGACCAAAAGAAAGCATATATCAACTTTTTAGATGCAATCATATAGCCGAAACTAAATGCATTCATCAAGGAGTTTATAAAGATACAAGATAACCCCTACAATATTCCACATCCGCACTCCCCACAAAGATTTGGTAATTAAGCACAAGTTCAATTAAGAACTCTCCCCCATAAAATGTCATTCCCGAAAGAACAACAAGAGCGACCTTACTTTCACAAGAAAAGAGGGATTTCTTTGGACAACAACAAATCATATAGGAATATGAATTTATATATATATAAAACTCAATTATATTAACCACAAGAGAACCCATTATTAATTCAATCGGAAATACTCAACATAAGAGAACTTACAGAGCCACACAGTATATACATAAAAAATATGGATCAGGGAAGATCAATACTGCGGAATAGACAAAAATTCATTCTATCTTCCATCACTATTTTCACAATGACATACAATAGACTTAATCTTTGTAAACAAAAGCTCATCCTTTCTTCCGTCAATATTTTCATAATGACATAAAGGCTTAACTTTTGTTTGTCAAAAGTTCATTCAATATTTTATCAATACTTTCCTATCGACGTACGAAGGACTTAACTTTTGAACACGTATAGGACAATCATAGTTCAAGGATGCAAACACACATATCACATAACAAATTGCAATATATAAAACCATAAAGATTAATACTGCAAAATCATCTTCCAAACAAACTTTAGAATTTAAACAAATAAATCTAAAAATATTGAAGATGAAAATCGTTGGACATAGCTGTGTGTAATCACAATAATGGATATTCCAAACTCTAGTTATTCTTCTCAAAAACACAAGAATAAAATTCTCATAAGAAGTTTTTCTAGACATTGAGACCTCTGAGAAATTATTTATCGTCCCCGAACTCCTTGTCGTCAACAGCCATATGAACATATGGTTCGTGAAGAAATGAGTTAATTCCAACAAACCTTCTAGGTTGAAGATGTCGAACTAGGGCCTTCTAAATCTCTAGATTCTCAAAACAAAAGCCTTTATTTGCTGAATCTCTTTTCTTGTCTTCTTCAACTCTTCCAGTACATCATAAAACTTCTGAGAATTTAAAGGAACGACCCTTGGCTTCCTCACATTCCTTCTTCTTCTTTTCAAAGTTGGAGGTAACGAAGATCTTTCTTTTTCCTTTGTGATTGATGGCTTAACAATCATATTAACATCTTTTTCATAAGAAGACATGATGCTTGGAGTATCCATAAGCGTACGGATTTGTGAGAGGAATTCACACTTCAACAAGCAGTTTTAAGTTAAAAATAGTTTCAGGGAAGGAAGAAGGAATGTAGGGTTACAGAACCTTTATACACTTCAAAGAATTCACATATGCACAACTCATACCTTATAAAAGGAAGAATTGTCCATTTTAACCCTCTTTTATTGATTAACCAGGGAAGACCTTTCCGATATCAATTAGATATGGAAAATTCCAATCTTTCAAAACATGCAAAGATTAAAAAGAAAACAAAATTTTAAAACCATTTTCTTTTTGTAAAGCCTGAGATGTGTATAATCTTGTCTCTTTTGATCAGGCACATGAGACAAGATGCACTAACTAACACAATTTAAGTTGTGCTAGGGTGAACAATAATCTGTCCACCATATCCTTTTCGATCGGAATTCATAGAACCATGTTTTTCATAGTGTTTAGACCATAACTTTATTTCCAATGGTCTTTTATTATCCTTGGAAACCAACTTCTTTAACGAGTATAAAATCTTACATACCTCAGCGGTCTTCTGAACAAGTTTGAGCTTGTTTTCTAATCGATTTTCTATTCGTTGAAGTTTGTTGGCATGTGTCAATTTATGTTTATACTTAAAACACTTTGAAAGTTCATGGACCTTGAGTGAGCATGTCAACCTGGAATATGATTCAGGTATCCGAGATGTGCAAGCTGCTAGACACATAGTAGAACCTGAAAAATTAGACAGAGAGTTTCCAAAGGAAAGGTCAACTTTTTCTTCCAGATTGGATGAGTTTTCTTCTGAAAGAATATCAAGATTGATGTATGTATTGCTACAGTTATAAAAATCAATATTTTCACAAAGAAGTGCAATACTTGATTTTTCGTCTTCATTAGACTCACAGTTGTCAGACATTTCATCAAGAGTTGCAGCAAGACCTTTGTTCCCAGTGTATTTCTTTCGATTTGAACACTCATTTGCAAAATGACCAAAAACTTTACACTTAAAGCACTGAGGCATATCCTCGTCATCAGTTTCATCAATATCCCTGTTTTTAATAGGAACACGATTATGGGGTTTATCTGATGACTTGGATTTTTCTCTGGAGAACCGCTTATTTCTCTTCAAAAGAAGGTCCCTAAACTGTCCTGTGATAAACGAGACTGACTTGTCAAGATCTTCATATGATGAATCATCCTCAGAAAGATCATCTTCAGAGATGCAAACACTTTTACTTTTATTAAGTAATTTAATGTTCTTTTGTGCTTTGAAAACAACATCATTTCCAGATTTGGATGTATGCTTATGATCAAAGATCTTTAACTTCCCAACCATAGTATTTCTGGAAAGTGTTGTGAGATTATTTCCTTAATTGATGGCATGCTTCTTAGAATCGTATCTAGATAGTAGGGATCTGAGAATCTTCATCACAATATCCTTTTCAGGAATAGTCTTACCTAATGAAAAAGATGCATTAACAATTTCAGACACTTTGTGATTAAATTCATCAAATGAATCTTCATCGGCCATACGAAGGTTTTCCCAATCATGTATTCCCTTAAAATACGGTTTCTAAGATTTCCCAGGCATCTTTAGACTTTGTGCACATAGTCACATGATGCTGAAGATCTGGGGTAATGGCATGTATGATAGCATTTAAGCCGTCAGAATTTTGCTTTGCAGTAAGGATTTCTTCGGGACTATATCTACCAATATTCTTCGGTATAGATACATCGCCTTCTGTATTAACCGGATGATCATAGCCATTAACAAGACGCACCCATGTTTTAAAATCATGAGCTTGAAGAAAAGCACACATAGCAATTTACCACCACAAGTAGTTTGAGCCATCGAAGACTGGTGGTACATTTATGGAGATAGAATTTCTGTCCATAGAGTCAGATCGCTACAAACACATACTTATGAGGTCTTTAAACGTGTTTGCCTTCTCTGATACCAATTGAAAAAGTGGGGGTACAACAACCTCACCTAATAATTCGTTTAGCAATCTGTATGGAATAACTCTAATATACCTTTAAGAGAATCAATTAGACAGTCAAACTCAATCTTAATAAAAAGTATATCAAGGAGTTATATCTCCATTTCTCGATTCAATACTTACTCAAGCAAATAGAAATCTGCGAGTCTAATTGAATACAAGAGAAATTAACTTGAACGGTACCAAAGACCAATGTTCAAGTATCAATCAATTTCAATCAACAACCAAATATTGGATTTACCAATTGATCGATTCAACGCACAACATGTGATATTTCAATTATATAACAAAATATAATGCGGAAAAGAAATAACACAGACACCAGAAGTTTAGTTAACGAGGAAACCGCAAATTCAGAAAAACCCCGGGACCTAGTCCAGATTGAACACACACTGTATTAATCCGCCACAGACACTATCCTACTACAAACTAAGTTAAGTATGGACTGTAGTTGAACCCCAATCAATCTCACACAGATCCAAGGTACAATTGCGCTCCTTACATCTCTGATCCCGGCATGATACTACGCATTTGATTCCCTTATATAATCTCACTCACAACTAAGAGTTGCTACGACCCAAAGTCGAAGACTTTAATAAAAAAATTTGTATCACACAGAAAAGTCTACATGAATAGATAAATCTGTCTCCCACATAAATACCTACGAGTTTTGTTCCGTCTTTTGATAAATCAAGGTGATCAGGAGCTAATCAATAACCCAGACTTATATTCCCAAATAACATCCTAGAATTATCAATCACCTCACAATAATCTTAATCGACTAACGAAACAAGATATTGCGGAATCACAAACGATGAGACGAAGATGTTTGTGACTACTTTTATATCTTGCCTATTAGAGAAATTGATCTCAAGCCAATCTTATGATTGCGCTCAATCAAGATAGAAACATTAAGATCAGATCACACAACTACAGAGAAAATATTTGGGTCTGTCTTCACAATCCCAATGAAGTCTCCATGTCCTTAACCTACATGGTCTTGGTAGAAATCTAAGGTTAGAGGAGAATCGACTCTAGCTTATACAACTAGTATCACACAAGAAGTGTGGGGATTATGATTCCCAGTTTCTAGAGTTCTCCTTTATATAGTCTTCAAATCAAGGTTTGCAATCTACGTTACCTTGGTAACAAAGCATTCAATATTCACCATTAGATGAAAACCTGATTAGATTCAAGCTAATATCTTTCAAACGTAAGATTGAACTTAGCTTGTTATACACAAATGAAATGCACGTTCATTTAGGTTTGTGTAATCATACCTAAACATGTACACCTAGTTGGTTCAACAATAGGTAACCAATGGTTATCCATATGACCACTTTCATATCAACCATATTCATCTTCACCATAACTAGTTCAAATGACTTAAAAGAACTAGTTAGAGAGTTCTTCAATTGCTTAGATCTCATAGAATTATACAAGATACAATCGAAGCAGAAGCGATTTTGATTCACTCGAATCGTTTCATGAACTTTATGGCCACGGTTAGGAAATATGCATTCCTTAGTTTATATAAGTTTAAGTTCACGAATAAAACATTTTTAGAAAATAACCCACTCAAGTACGCATACTTAAGTACCCGAATTGAGTTTTTTTTAGTTCACAAACTCCAGCAGAAATTCACGGGACGTGAACTTCCGGCAGTGCGCGGACTTTAGTTCCGGTTATCCTGAGCAGCAAAGTATGCATACTTTGGTTCAAGGATTTTGGACTTACACACGTATGAGTTCACATACAATGTTTATATCCATTCAAGGTTATATATTCTAAACTCTCATTTCAATCATTGAAACATTCTTAGAGGATGTTAAATAGAGGTTATTCACACACTATTTTTTATCAAAGCGATTTTTAAGATATTTAAATAATCAACATGAATTTCGTCACTTGTAAAGATGAACTTGGCCAAAACGAAAGCTTACCAACACATATTTCGAGAAATAGATAAGCGAGTTAAACTCGGCTTGAAATAGCAAATGTGTATAATCGAAGTCTATATAGCAATACGACTTTTGTCTCCAGATAGGAGATAAAGTAGATATACTTTTTGGGTGATATATAAGTTCAAGTCTCCACATACCTTTTAGTCGATGAAGATCCACCAGTTCCTTGAGTAGTTCTTTATCTTTGCATGATGAACGTCGTGGATTCTAGAGCTCAACTACACTTTTTATCCTAGTCCGAGACTTAGCTATAAGTAGACTAGAAATCAATACTTATAGTTTTGGCAACCAAACTTGATAAACAAGCTTGAGATAGCAATGCTTGCGAGTTTGACCGAGCAGTGCTCAAACAGAAACAAGCTCCTAGATCCTGGTTTGTGAGATTTATCACCTTTGTTGTTAGTTATGGTTTCACAAAGTCAGACGTGGATAATTCAATGTTTTATTACAGCAAATCTGGCTTGAAGATGATATTCTTAGTTTATGCGGATGATATAATTCTAGTTGGCTCAACTGATTCTTTGCTTTAATCTTTGATATCTTCTTTAGGTTCCGAGTTTTCCCTGAAGGACTTAGGGAAATTGAGTTATTTTTTGGGCATAGAAGCAGTCTTGAACTCTGCATATGACAAACTTGTTCTCGCCTAAAACAAGTATTCTCTGAGCTACTTAAGAAGCATGATATGACTGACTATAAACCATGCAAAATACTAGTTGCTCAAGGACAAAGAGCATCAATTCTTCATGGTAACTTATTATATGCTAGTTATTACAAAAGTTTAGTAAGCGGTCTCCAATATCTCACTCACAAGACCATACATTAGTTTGATGTAAACCATGTCTCACAGTTCATGCACTCTCCCACTGATATTCATTTGCAGTTAACTAAGTGTATACTGAGATACTTAAAAGGTTCTTTGGGTTCGGGGATTGTTATTATCTCTAGTCCTTGCAATACTATGAAGGAATTTTCCGACAGTGATTGGAATGGTTGTCCTGATTTGCGCAAGTCAACTGCAGAATATTATGTTTTATTGGGTGATGAATTGGTTTCCCAGTCATCTAAAAAGTATCCAACAATATCACGTTCATCCACTGAATTAGAATACAAGGCTTTGGAAATAGCTTCTTCTGAAATTTTGTGGGTTTCTTACCTTTTGGCAGTGTTGCAGGTGCACTTGGTTACTCCTTGTACTTTTATTTTTTGACAATTTGGGTGCTAGAAGTCTTTTTGCAAATCCAATTTATCATGTTCGTACCAAGCATGTGGAAATTAATTATCACACAATCAGAGGGTTGGTCTCTAATGGGTTCTTGCGCCAGTTGAATTTGTTCATACCTTTGAGAAAGTTGCAGATCTGTTTACTAAAGGCTTCTCTAAGTCTCTGCTAGCTTTAAGATCTACAAAGAAAATTGATGCATTATCATAGTGCTCGGTTTTAAGGGGACAATAAGAGATAATTACATCTTAGCCTATAACTCAGCTTTTCTTGTTTTCCTATGACCAATGTCTTTATGACATCTGCCGCTATGAAAACTCATTGTTGGTAACAGACTGTAACTGTCACCTTGATTTACTAGTCATCGAGTCCTTTAATGATACTATAAGTATCTATCATTTTTTTTAAATGATATGATGATAACAATTCAATACAAATCATTTTTCTTCAGAAATACAACTTATTTGTTTTCCTTAATGCAACTTATTTCAGATCTTATCAGATTTTTCATACATAATGACTAAATATTGGCATTAAATCTTCTGAGATTCTCTTTGGCAGCTAAACTCTGTACAAGTTTACAAGCAAACAACATAATATTCGGGAGAATATGAGTGAACCAAAACCTTTCCCATTGGAATTCATTAAGGCTGAAGAATTTGGTATATAATCCATAAAAATTCCGTTAACAACTTTTTTCGGAGAATGAGACAAGAGTATAGTGTTTGAAAATAAAAAATTAGTTTATTATTTTTTGCATTCGAATTTTGCAGCTATAAAAAATCTTATGGGTGACAACCACTAAAACCCAACAATGTCTAGGTTGTATTCTCTTAATGCTAAGTCGGATATCCATATGATTGCTCCAGAGTCATATATGACTAGCTTTTAGAGTAAGTTATTTAATACTATGACTAAGAAATTTGTGACAAAAAATTAGTTATGCCATTAGGAAAATCATATTACGCTAGGAAATTAAAGTTGTGCCTAAATTAAGTTTTTTTGGAGTCATTTACGGATGAGAGTTCATCATTCTCTAGCCTTAATGATAAAAAAAAAAACTTATGGAAGGGCGTTCATCAATTCTCAACCATAATTTGTTGTTTACAGTCGGGAGTTCATCAATTCTAAAAAGGATAGGGTACTAAGTATACCACAAATTTTTTGTTCACAAGACAGTGTGGACAAACTTGTTACAATCAGTATGTAATACTTATAAATCAATATAAAAAATCCTTGTACTTGATTTATAAACAAGTTTACTCGTACGATCTAAATAATCAATACCCAACAGTCAACATAGTATGTACCCGAACTATACGCGAACCTAATTCTAACAAGAACAAATCTTGTAATCTATACATTAAGATATAAATTCACAATAGAAAGTCTTGTAGGTTCTATACAGTTTGATCTTAGAAACTTTCTTAGGTTTTTAACATACTACTTGGGATATTTCTCTTATCATGATAAATAACATAATGCGGAAAAGAAATAACACAATACACCAGAAATTTTGTTAACGAGGAAAACTGCAATGTGCAAAAAATCACGGGACCCAATCTTATTTTGAACACCGCCCGGTATTAAGCCACCACATACACTAGCATACTATCAGACTTATGATTGAAATGTAGTTGAGACCAAATATACCACATGAGCAATTGTTATGCTCCTTGTGTCTCTTACAAGAACTCAATAATTACAAGAGTAAATAAGAATTACGATGATTAAGGTAAGATTTCGGATACCAAGAACTATCAAGTAAAAGATAGTCTGATCGGGCTTCAAGAATCCCTTAGTGAAGACTTTAAAAGTTGTAACCTAATACAGTATCATGAAGAAACCTAGGTATTTAGTGTACGACTCTATCCGCAATTAGGATACATAGGTGTCATGATTGAGATTCTAGTATGCAGAGAGCCCTCTATTTATAAAGACGAACAAGGCTAGGTAGCTTACAATCAAAGATGAGTTCTTGAACCTGCTTCAATATTTGTGAATTACTTTGATACCCATCAAGCTTAACTTCTTCATATAGATTGATCATGTAAGCATGTGACAAGTTTTCCTTGAATCATAGAAAAGGATGTGCAACCGCATATTCGTCAAAATAAGATTTGTGCACCAAGTGGTTATCCCAAGAAAAATAGTTAAGATGTTCGTGAACCTTCAAGCATTAGTGAAGTAAAATAACTCTTGTAAATGAGGGGGTACAACAACCACACCTAACATTTTCTTTCGACAATCTATATGGACTAAACTCCAATATAACTCCGACAGTATCAACTTAATGAAACTTAATCAAGAAAGATATCCTTTATCTATTTCTCAACACAATCAGTAAATCAAATATATATGAATCCGCGAACCTGATTTTAATAAGAATAACTTAGATGGTACCAAAGACCAATGTCCAAGTGTCAATCAAGTTCTATGCAACAAACAAGGTCGGATTGTCAACAGTGATTGGATAACGCACAACCTGTGATATTTCAATTATATAACGTAAATATAATGCAGAAAAGAAGTAACACAGACACTAGAAATTTTGTTAATGAATAAACAGAAAATACAGAAAAACCTCGGGACCTAGTGCAGGTTTGAACACCACACTGTATTAAGCCTCTACAGATTTCATCCTACTACAAGTTAACTTCATATTTAAATGTAGTTGAGCCCTAACCAAGTCTCACAACGATTAAGGTACAATCGCGTTCCTTACATCTCTTGAATCTCACAAGACCATGCACACTTTATTCCCCTATATGACGTCCTTTACATGTTAGAAGTTTCTACGACCCAAAGTCGAAGACTTATAAACAAATCTTGTCTCCCACAAATAAGTCTATTCTATTTGTTGTTTCCGTATTAAGATAAAGATCAAGGTGAACAAGAAATACAACTAATAATCCGGTCTTATACTCTCGAAGAACAGCCTAAAATATTAGTTACCTCACAATTATGGAATCACAAGAGTCTAAGACGAAGAAACTGTTGAGATTACTTTTTTATATATTACCTATCGTAAATAAATCTCGAGAAAACCTTAGAGAAGATTAAACTCAATACGATAGAAAAAGTAAGACCAGGATACGCAATTACAAAGAAAATAGTTGGACATGGATTCAAGAATCCCAAACGAAATCTTTAAGTCGTTAAATCTAGTAACGATTTTTAGAAAAATTGGAAACCTTGGTTAAGAGGGAATCGACTCTAGTTTGCAACTAGGACACACGAAAGTATCGGGATTAGGTTTTCTAGATGCTAGAGCTTCTCCTTATATAGTCTTTCAAATCAGGGTTGCTTACAATCAAAGTTAAGATAGCTTGGTAACAAAGCAATTAATATTCACCGTTAGATGAACTCCTGATTTAAGATTCAAGCTAAGTTTACTTAGAAAATAAGCAATCAATCTCCACCGTTAGAGGGTTTAACTCGATACACACAAATGGATGAACCGTACTTAAAAGTGTATAAAAGGTTGGATCATAAACAGTTAACCGAAGTTAGCCATATGAACACTTTTAGCTTAGCTATATTCATTTAACACTTCTAGACTCAATCTGATAATCATCTAATCATGATAGATAATCAAATGTATGTAAATGTGTTTTAAGAGAGTTTTTCAAATGTTCACTATCTCATAGAAATATTCATGAAGCATTTGAAACAAACTCGGTTCGGTTTGTAAGTGTACAAAGTACTTATACAAGAACCAATTCATGAACATAATGCTATGGTTTGCAAACCTAGTTCGCATACCTTAAAGCATTAAGAATCCAGGGACTTCAGTTTGCAAATAGAGTTCGCAAACAAACTTGAATTCATGAGTTTAAAAAATAGTTAGCATACAGAGTATGTGAGAAATTTATCATACTTACCGATTTAAGAACCTAACCACTGAGTTCGCGAACTACCGTTCCGGACCTTGCCTAGTTTAGCAGTTCGCAAACCACAGTTCCGGGCCCATCACAGATAAACTCATTTGGAAACACAGTTCGCAAACAAGAGTTCCGGACCCATACTAGTACTTCATAGTTCGCATACTGGGTACGCGTACTGTGCTGTATCCATACATTGGTAGTAGTTTTAAAACTCTCGTTAATCGATTTGAAACATCCTTCCTTAGAAGACGATAACGGTAATCTTACTCATACCATTAGATTCAAGTAATTTTTAAATGATTATTTGATCAATATGAAATATTCCGAGTTAACATCAGATGATTGTCTCACACAAATCATGTAAGATGTTTAAGGTAATTTTCACATGATCATCTTGACTTAATATTTAGTTTCTAACAAATGAATTTTTTAAGACTAAAGTTGTCAAGTAGATGATGAAGCATTCTAAGCTTTAAAATCGTATTTCGAGAATTATATAAACGAGATAAACTCGACTCGAAATTTCAAATATGTATAACACAAAGTCTATACGGCTATACGACTTCGTCTCATTAGTAGATAGAATTGAACAGATTTCTGAGTGATAGATAATTTTTAGTCTCCACATACTTTTTGTCGTCGAAGTACCTCCAAGCTTTTTAGTATATCTTCTTCTTCAATTGGTGAACGCCGTGAAGTCTAAATCTCAACTACGCACTTTTATCCTAATCCGATACATAGCTATAAGTAGACTAGAAATCAAGATATATTTTTGATCAACTAAACTTGACAAACAAGCTTGAGATAGTAATGCTTGTGAGTTCGACCGTGCAATGCTCTAACAATATCCCCTTTTGTCAATTTTAGTGACAAAACTATCAATACATATGGATTACACAATAAATAAACTTTGTAGATTCTGATCCATCATGCTTGATTTCCTTGGCTCTTCAACTTCCTTGAATTCTTCGTTACTTCAAGTTCTCCATCGATTCTGAATGTGTACAACTCAGCATTATTATTATTGAAGATCCGTAGCAATAGCAATACGAAAACAAATGTTCTCAATCATTGTTATTCAGTGTCATAGTATTAGTATGTTAATCAAAGTCAAATTGTATCACAACTTTGAAATAATACTATGGTGATATGATTTGCTCCCCCTTAGTCAATACTTCCATCTTTTGCACAATAGGTAGAACCTATAGAATGGAATCCACTCCCCCTTACATAATGATCCGTAAACCATATATATGTAGTTTGAACTACTAAATAATTCTCCCCCTTTTTGTCAATAAAAATTAGCAAAGATACGAAAACTATGGGATCGTTATCAATTCTCAAAAGATAATTCATGACTAAATAAGCGTATCAACTTTTCTTCAAATGATTTCACATAGTCGAAACTTAGTGTATTCATCAAAGAGCTTATTAAGATACAAACCGGTCTCCCCACAAAGATATAGCAAATAAGCACAAGTTCATTTAAGAACTCTCCCCTATTTGATGTCATTCCCAAGAGAACAACATGAGCGACCTTACTTTTACAAGAAAATAAGGATTTTTTTATATATTAATAATTCACATGGATTTGTATCCAGTAAACATCGAGTAAATTAACCACAAGAGGATCATTTTTATTAATTTAATCGGAATCACTCATCATAAGAAAACTTACGAAGTAAATATAGTACTTTCATATAAAGTGGATCAAGGAAAGATCAATACAGCGGAATATCTCAAAAAGTTCATTCTATCTTTTATCAATATATGCGTAAAGACATAATAGACTTAACTTTTGAGCATTTACGAGATAATAATATAAAACACAAAAAGTAAAGGAACATATTTCATAAGATATTTGCAATATATAAAACCAATAAGATTAAATACTGCAAGTTCATCTTCTAAAAACTTAGAATTTAAATAAATAAATCTAAAAACATGCAAGATGAAAAATTGTTGGAAATAGCTTGTATAATCACAATATATGTTATGCCAAACTCTAGTTATCCTTCTTGAACACAAGAATAAATAAATTCTCACAAGAAGTTTCCTGGACATTATAGAGCTTTCTCAAGGCTTCTATAGAAAATTCCCATTCATTATTGAAAAATCCATTGATGATAGGATCATTCAATTCTTCTAGGTCTCCAGAGATGTCAGTTAACTCACTAAGCTATGTTTTAAGTTCACACAAGGTGTTCTTTGTTAGAGACAACATTTGTTCATATTGAGCTATCTTTTCCAAGGATAAAATGATTCGAGATTTCAAATTATTTCTTTGGATGATAAAATCCTTCGCAACAGCCCTAAAGGCATTATCATGATGACAAACAGCCAACAAATAATTAGAGGAAGATCTTTGAAAGGCTTCTTCTTTTTCTTTCTTGAAGTTGTGATTCCTTCACATAGATAAACATTAATGGCTTCTGTTACATCCGTTTTCGCGGTACCTATGGTTACAGGAGCCATGATTTTGTGTCTTTCACGAAATAAGAAGTGAAGGACAAGTTTCAAGAAGCAAGGAGTAAATAAATAGGATATTGGAAACACCAAACCATAAATATGTTTTTGTATCAGGATGATGAAAAAGTTCTTCACGGTCCACGACCCATATAATTTTTTTTGATAATATATCAAATATTCTGCAAAACTTATCTTACATGTCCTTATGTAAATTTCTCATGATTATAGTTTATATTTATCAATATAAGTATGAACTCATTCTTAGATCAATAAACATAGGTTAGAACACAAGAATTGTTGATGCATTACACACATTAAGTCTTTGTAGGCAGGAAACGATGTGTTTGATAATAAGTGTAATACACAAGATTGTATATGATTTTGAACATTTGGAGAAGATTCACCAAGAATAAAAATCTTACTTATTATCCATTCATGAGAACAATTAAAGGAATTCATGATATAAAATATATAAAGACAAGAAAGAACTTGAGAAACCTTGATGCAATCCTCATATTCTCAAGTTAATAATGAAGATGCAAACATTACTACAATTAGGTAGCAATGAAGTGACCAGAATGCTAGGTTCTTGTGTCACAAGGTTTATTGTATAGATTGACGCCTTACCTCGTCTGGCTCAGATTCTTCGAGATTTATTCTTGGTCTATGAGATTCCATGTTGGTTGCGTAAAGCTATATTTATCCTCTGCATATCATTCTGAAGCTTGGAAATTCTCTTGTTATTCTTCTTGAATTTCCAACACTTGCTTTGAACATGATTCGTATTTCCGAAAAATAAGCAATATAGAGAGGAGTTCTTTTTTTAGGAATCGGCCTCCTGTTTATCACAACACTCTCCATCCAACTTTCCAGAACCGGCGAGAACAAAAGAATTGTTTGTGACCACAGTTTTGTTCTTGAACTCAATACCATTTGTGTTTCCAAAGGACTTCTGAGAAAATAACATTGTTGATATCTTGGAAAAGCTTCCAGAAAGCCTTTGTAAATTACACTTAAGAGTATTAGTCTAATTTTTCTTTAGAGATAGGGTTCTGGTGAGTTCACCGTTAAGTTTATTGAACTCAATATTTTTTACCTGTAGCGACGATTCAAGCTTCTCCAACGATTTCTTTAGTTGAATATTTTTTCGTGAATTTCTTTACTTTTATCAAAGAATTTCAAAATCTCAGTGTCAAACTCGTATTCTGAAACATAATTTGACATAACAGAAGTTTCTGCAGAGAGAGCATAATTTTGTATGAAAATATCAAAAGTATGCGCATCATTGATGTACTGACAGGATTTTACTTCTTGTATTATTGAACCATTGGAAGCATTGAAGCAAGAACGCCGTTTCTCAGATCTTCTGCTTCTTTTCACAATACCTATGATCTGTTGCATAATCAGGGACCAATTAAGATCAATATGATCAGTGCAACATTCACCAGCCCAAGACAAGTTAAAGGATTCACTTGTATTGGTTACAACATTGAACATTGATGTTCTGTCTTTATTCCGATCATGATCAAATAATTTTAACTTTCAAACAAGAGATTTTCTGGAAAGTGTTTCCAGGTTATTTCCTTCAATCATGGTATGTTTCTTTAAATCGTATCTAGCTGGTAAAGATCGGAGAATTTTTATCACAATATGCTTTTCATGAGTAGTCTTACCCAATGTAAATGTTGCATTAACAATTTCAGACACTTTGTGATTAAACTCATCAAATGAATCTTCATCATCCATATAAAGGTTTTCCAAATCAGAATTTATGTTTTGAATCCTAGCTTCTTTCTCAGAGGTATTCCCTTCAAATACGGTTGCTAAGATATCCCAAGCATCTTTAGATTTAGTGCACTTAGTCACATGGTGATGAAGATCTAGGGAAATGGCATATATAATAGCGTTTAACCCGTCTGAATTTTGCTTTGCAGCACTAATATCGGATTCACTATATCTATCAATATCCTTTGCAACAATTATACCGTTTATTGTAACTTTTGGAGGATCGTAGCCAATTACAACATAAACCCATGCTTGAAAATCACGTGCTTGTAGAAAGGCTAGCATAAAATTTTTCCACCATAAGTAATTCGAGCCATCGAAGACTGGTGGTATGTTTATAAAGATAGCACTTCTGTCCATATAGTCAGATTGCTACGAACACATACTTATGAAGTCTTAGCATGTTTGCCTGCTTCGATACCAATTGAAAATGCGGGGGGTAAAACAACCACGTTCGGAAATCTATATGGACTAAACTCCAATATAATTCCGAGAGTATCAACTTAATGAAATTCAATCAAGAAAGATATCAAAGAACTTTGTCTATTTATTAACACAATCAGTAAATCAAACAGATAGGAATCCGTGAACTTAATTGTTATGAGAATAACTTGGATGGTACCAAAGACCAATGTCCGAGTGTCAATCAAGTTTTATCCAACAAATAAGGTCGGATTTATCAACTGTGATTGAACAACACACAACCTATGATATTTCAATTATATAATAAAAATATAATGCGGAAAAGAAATAACACAGACACCAGAAATTTTGTTAACGAGGAAACCGCAAACGCAGAAAACCCGCGGGGACCTAGTCCAAAATTGAACACCTCACTGTATTAAGCCATTACAGACTCTATCCTACTGTTGATACATGAAAATAATTACCCCTTAGCAGGGTAGTGAGCCCCTAAAGTAAGGATAATCCCACCATAAGACATGGGAGACTTGGGGACTAAATCCCAAGTCCAATAAGACATGTCCATAAAATGAAAAGGATGAGGAAGGGATTTATGTTAAAGTTGGAGGTTACATTAGGAGGAACGAAAATAATTGTATATAAGGAAACTTCTATGACATGTGGCATGATTTCATGAGAAGAAGGCTTTTGGGAAAAGCCTATATAAGGAAGGACATAGTACAATGGAAAGGGGGTTCTCTCTCATTCTATTCTAGGAAAAGGTGTTGTCATTGTTGTGACTAGGACGTGTAGGACCAAATTCATATTCACCTCTCAATATTTGGCGACCACACCCGGAGGCTCGTCTCTAGTCCACCATGATGCACCCAGCAAATGCTAGCGCAAGCACGTATGGAAACCAGTTGATTGAGCGACCAATTAACCTCGATGAAGTAACGATAGAAGACGAGCTTGATGACAACGAAGAAGAAGCACCAATAGAGGGAGTGTTCATAAAGCTAACCACACGGGGACGCCAACCAGGAAATACAAAGGCGACATAGGGAAAAGACAAACAACAGGCGAGTGACGATACACACTCAGCTCCCCTGACTCTGCGAGATATGCATAAAGAGTTGGAAAGCCACATCCAAAGGAAACAAGAAATGAGAAAACTGATGGGACAAACAACAACAATGGAGCAAGACACTAGCAGAGAAAAGTAGAAGGACAAGGTAGGCGGCGAGAACTCGCTTATATCAGTAACACAAGAGGAAATAGAAAAGTACTTGGAGGAGATAAACTACCGCATAGAAAAACAAGATAACTACGACTTCATGAACATCCCATATACCTCTGAGATCATCGAATATCATTACCTGGAAGACTGTATATCCCCAAAGTTCAAAGTGTACAATGAGAAAGGAAATGCACGTGAACATCTAAGCCAATTCCTAGAAACCATGAACGACCACGCCTCTAATGGTAGTTTATGCTTGAGAGAATTCCCCAAATCGCTTGCAGATACATCACTCACATGGTACGACAACCTGAATCCAGGAAACATATATTCATGGGAAACCATGTCCGTCCTCTTTCATTGAAAATTTTATTCAACAAAGAGGAAGGTCGCAACGATAGACTTAAGCAGATGCACCCAGCGGGTAGGAGAGGAAATATGAGGATATATCACTCAGTTCTTCCACTTTGCACTAGACTGTCATGAGGACATCAAGGAAGGAGCGCTGGTAGAGATCTGCATAAGCGGGATGACGACCGCCTTCAAGAGAAATCTAATTAACTTTAGATTATATACCTTCGTTGAGTTGGAAGAAGCCGCATGAAGTATTTTCGACTGTGTTGAGGACTCAAACATGGACCATACATGGCACTATTCAGTTGACACCACATCAATGGACCCCCGTAATACGCATGCGAATAATAACTCGAATGGGTAGAACGCGCCTGCATATCAATCCGCTACTGGAAACCAGGGCGGCGTTAGGAAGCCAAAACGAGACTTCATTCAACCACCACCCTTTCCATACTGTCGGGAGCATATGTCGAACTATTGGAACAATGGGTAGCAAACAAGGAAATTTAGTTGCCACCAATAGTAGTAGATGTCAAAAAAATGGACAAAAATGCCGCTAGGTACTACCACTACCATCAACGACCGAGCCACCCAACACTAGAGTGTTTCGCTATCAGAAGCGTCTTTGACCGGAAGTGTATGTACAGAGATATCAAATTAACCAATCGAGTGCGATCCTCTCCCGCGATATTAAAATACATTGGATGATAGCAAAAGAAGCAGGCTAGGATTTTTCGCTGAACAATAGTGAGACATACTTTTGTGTAATCAGTTCGCAAAAAGGAGAAGGGCACCCATACATAATAATAATAATAATAATAATAAAACACAGGTTTTGTTTTCCTCATTTAAAGAAGTCCCCTATATAGGCCACGTGTTGCTATGTGCACCCGATCGACCGACTTACAAATTTACAAAAGGTTACGGGTTTCCACGTGCGCCCAGTCAGCTAACATTACAATAGGCCGCGGGTTGCTATGTGCGCCCGTTCATCCGATATTACAATTATTACAGGCTACAGGTTACTATGTGCGATTATGCGCCCGGTCGAAAGATATATAAATTTACAAAAGGCTACGGGTTGTCACGTGCGCCTAGTCATCTGAAATTACAATAGGCCGCGGGTTTCTATGTGCGCCCGTTCAACCAATATTACAATTACTATAGTCTACGAGTTGCTACGTGCGCCTAGTCGTCCGACATATAAATTCACAAAAGGCTACGGGTTCCCATGTGCGCCCAGTCAGCTGACATTACAATAGGCCGCGGGTTGCTATGTACGCTCGTTCAACCGATATTATAATTATTATAGGCTACATGTTTCTATGTGCGCCTAGTCGACCGACATACAAATTTACAAAAGGCTACGGGTTGTTATGCGCACTCACTCATATGACATTACAATAGACTATGGGTTGCTATGAGCGCACGGTCAACCGACATAAATTTACAAAAAAAGAACTACTGGACCGCTTTGGAAATTCCCTTAAGCACAACTCTCCGCAAGGTGCGTTTCGAACCCTCTGCGGCCTAAATTCCTCTAAAAATAAGGAAGGCGTGTTTTGAACTCTCTCTAAAAGTCTAATCCCTCTTAAAAAAGAGAGAGGGGAAACGCGTTTTGAACTCTCGCTAAAGTCTAATCCTTCAAGAAAAAAAAAAAAAAAAAAAAAAAGCACGTTTCTCTCTAAAATCTAATCCCTCCGAAAAAAGAGAGGTGAATGCGCGTTTTGCAATCTCTTCAAAGTCTAACCTCTCGAGAGGGTAATGAGCGTTTTGCACTCTCTTAAAAGGGGGATATGCATTTCTTAATCAGAAGGATCTGCCAAAACAATTAACATGATCCATCCTCAAAGAGACGATTTTATAAAATGACTAAATTAATAAAAACAGCTTCATATTTATAAAACTCAAAACTCCGCTACAACGACTTTTACACAAACTCTAAAATGGAATGCGTGCCAAAGAACAATTCTACAAGACTAAGAATTTTCTAAAAGCATAACTTGCTTTCCCCTCCACTTCATGACGAAACAAGCGCCCAAGCAATATAAGGAACCCGTAACCATAAACACCTGCAAAAAGAAGAAGAGGGGAAATGAGGATCTTCTACAATAAAACAACAACGACTGATTTAATAGGCACATCAACATTCAAAACGAAAAACATAAATTAAAAGTATCCACAAAAGTCATCAAAAGGCACAACCAAACGCGTCACATTGTTCAAACAAAACAAGAGAGGGAGGAGCGGGAAGAAGGAATAGAAATAGAGCATGTCAAATAGACTGAAACGCGGACCACTCTTGCTTCTTCCTTTTAAGCTCTATGCGAACCTCATTCTCAGCTTTTTCCTCCTGTTGAGCTGCGCTAGTCGCCACATTGGAAACAAGCTGCTCCAGTGCCATCTTCTTCACGGAAGTCACTTGAGAGAGTTTCACTAATTCCTTGTCTAGTTGGGAAATCTGGACTAGAAGCTGCACGCGAGGATCACTCCGACTCTTCACTTTAACCAGTAGATCGTTTAACCACCCCACATAAAAGCTGAGGCCAAGCGCCGACCGAATAGGAGCCTCCCACCCTTCCAATACATCAGCGCCAATAGGATTACCTTTCACTCGTGAAAGTTGGTTAGCCACTTCGAGGAGATTTTTGTTCATGTAACATAGCGTCCGCATGTAGAGGATGCCCTCATTTACCATATGACCGCACCGCTTCACGATATCCCTGTAGGTGGCAGCCAAGGTAGATGGCACCCAAAATACATGCACCAGTTTATGAGTTAACGAATCAACACCAGCCTCGGCAGTGTCTACCACTCTCGAGTAACGGAATCTAGCATCTTCAGTGACCCACGAATCATGATCATCAGAGCGCCTCTCCCGACGACCAATGGGCACAGATCCATCCCCATAAATGGGCACAGATCCACCCCCATACTTTCAAGATTAACACGCTTCCCACTACCCGCACTACTAAAGCCATCCTTCTTGGCAGAGTCTTGCTTGACAGAGTCCTTACGCTTACTACCCATGTTCTAAAAAATGATGATAAGAGATGGGGAAAGCGCGATGCGTAAGAAACAGAAATAAAGAAAAAAAACAACAACCTTCTAAAAAAAGAGGGAAGAGAAGAGAAAAGAGGAGAATCCAACCTCGGAAATAGGAAGATCATGAGAAGGATCACGAGGCTTTGAGAGAGAATCCGAGGAACCAGATGAGGACGCAGAGTCGCTTGAAGAATCTGCAAAACAAATAAAATGTAACATTGTGAATAAAGAGTTAGATGTATAAATAGAGCAAAAAAAAAAAAAAAAAACCGCCAATTCGGCACAAGGTTTCTCTTCTTTCCTAAGGAGAGGCTCTACTCTCTTACTAACTAACCACGGACCCCCAGTATTTAATCCAGAAGGGGAAAGTGGCGCGTCTGTGATGCTTAGTGATAAAATCGGAAATGACATTCTGCACGGGCAGAGCAGCCGAGCCGTGAAGCGCTTCATGAGCGCGAAAATAACTAGCAAGTAAGCGCTCACCTGTTGGGAGCGGTGGAGGAGTTTTCTTGCCCTCAGTTACCTTGGATTTTTCTTTGACCGGGGGAGTTGGTTTCTCTTCCTGATCAACGACTTTATACCAGCCCTTCTTCTCTAACTTTGTTGGAAATTGATCCTTGATCCCCTGCTCATTACGAGAATCATCTTTGGAATCTAGTAAATAATCCCATAACTCTCCGTCCTTGTCAATCAAGGCCTTGAAAACATCCGCCTCATCATAAATATGAGTCCCACGAATGGGCAGTCCCGTAAGCGCGACCACATTTTCCAGGACAATGGCGGCCTCTCCCCACGTAAAGAACAAAGTATGGACATGAGGCGCACAACGACAACAAAGATGTATCACATCACGTTTACTCCTAACCACTTCTTGATGACGAGATAAGTTTTTAGCTTCCTCGATGCCCTCCGAACGGAGAGTGGCCATGTAGTCAGGGTTGGAAAGAATGTAAGATACCCAGTGTGGCCATATGGGAGGCATCATAATAGTAGAGAGAATCTCAATCGTAAGAAGATTGTAACCGCCGCGGTGAATGACCATGCGAGAAACCTTTTTAAATGAGAAGGTGGTTGGCCCTTCCGTCTCCGGATACATGAGCCATCCGGGCGCGGATGGATAAGGCAGTACATGGGGATTTAGAAGGCAAGGAATGATAATATCTTCCGCTGGAGGAACATATTTACCATTGAGAAGAACCCTTAGTTTCAATGTGCGCTTCAGGACAACAGTCCGCGTGATCTCATCAATCGTGTAAGACACACCATTAACGGGTGGAGGCAATTGCAGTTCTCCTTGATCTCCGGGATTGATTTGATCCTCGGCTTTGACTTCCTCCATTCCAATATCTATTTCCTCTTCAGATTCCTTGTAAGTACACTTATGTATCTCCCTCGCCACGTGCACTAGCAAGCCCATGTGGAGGCCACGTCATGAAGATGAATGGTACTCAGGGGGATCCAAGGATCTAGGTGATACACCACATGTCGAGATCAACAGTCTAAGATGAAGGAACATCAACGAAAGGTATACCCACTTAACACCAAGGAACTACTCGGCAACACTTTTTCGTATCTCGAGATAAGATGTAATCAGCGGCTGGGGAAGGCCCAACTGACACAGACATGACAGGGAAACTGACACCACATGGCGCGGACTGGACCGTCCCAACCACTCGCATTTGATACTGCTCAGAGGGCACGCAACAACTAACTAACGAAGGAGACGGAGATTGGTCAGCGTGATGATCTTAGAAAGCATAGAAGCCGCGGGCTGACCAAGAGGTCCGCGGACTATGCACAAAACACAAAAAGATAAGATTACAACATCTCTTTTCTAAGGGACCTACGTAGATTAGCTATATATACGACCCTTCCTGTTACATGTGGGGGGGTCGAGCAATTTAGGAAGAAAGAGAGAAGGTGAGATCAGTGAGAAGTAAGTATGAGCATGAGCCTTCGGGTTCCAGAGAGACCGAAAGTCTTTCGACTGTTCTTGTAATCGTTTACCACATAGTGAAATCTCCCCGGACACTTTGTGGATGTAGGCCTTAGAGCTGAACCACATAAATAGTTCTCTCATTTACATTTTTGTATGGGTATATTCTCATATCCATGTGTTTTCATAGATCTATAATGGTAGATGTTGACAAGATCATGACAAACCCGCGGGGTTTGGAATCAATGAATCAACGTCTATCTAGGCATCTTGCACTATATTCATACCTTAATGCATGCACCCCGTACATGCGTAGATTGGTTGTGGACATGTTGGCACCATTACGTAGTCTTCGTGTTCACAATTTGGCGCTAGAAACAGGGACTTTTGTCACGATCAAAAGATTTATCTTTCTCTGTGATTTTATAAACAGATCTGCGTTTTAAACTCATTTTTCGCATCATATCTATGTTCTTTGTATTTTCTACTCACAGATCTGGGCCTCTTACGACTTTTAACCGGCAGGTCTGTGTTTTGGGTTACTTTTTGCACATATTTGTGACCAATGTATTTTCTACCAACAGATCAGGGCGTTTTATAACCTCTGGACCGACGGACTTATGTTTTAACTATTTTTTATACTTATTTTCTACCAGTAGCCTCATAACAACCCTTGGACCCCATTATTTCAATCGAGTCGGTACATCTACCCACGTTTTTTCATACTATTCGCATGATCAGTAGTTTGAATGCATTCTTTGCCGCTAGAAATCCAACTTGTGGGTACCGTGAACTAATAGCTAACCCGTGAATCTTGCCTCGTTTTATCTCCGTGCCCTATCTGCAGAGTATTGCAATGGAAAAGAGCAAGGACGTAGGGAAATCGAAGGTACCATCAAAAGAGACGCCTAGGACCATGCCAATAATAACAAGGAGAAAACAGACAGGTGAAAGACTCATAGCCGGGGGAAAGACGCAGAACGGAGCGGAAGAAGCATTACTTTCAGAAGCGGGCATCATTGCAATGGAAGCACAGAAGGCTGCGGCGGCAAAGGCTGCGTCACCTACAGTGGTAGCTTCTCAAGTGGACGTCTCCAAAGCGATGGCTACATCCAGACCTAATGAGCCCCAACATGCAGCAGTAGGCTCGGTGATCCAAGACCCTCCGTACGGGATGCCGCCGGTTAATGGGCGAAATACGCAACTACGAGCAGGATACCACGGGGGTGGTAGAACCTATTGTGCAGCTGGTGGAAGAAGTTAATACCGCAGTTCCCGACGGACAAGCCCAACTTCAGGCAAGAACGCTAAGTCAAGAATCAAACTAGTCTGCGCATATATGGGCGGAGCTATAAGAGCTAAAAAGGAATCAAAAGACATACGCAGACGCGGTGGCCTTACTAGCCCAAGAAAATCAACAATTGAGAGAAAAGATCCTCCAAAGCGCGGATCTAGGGAATCAACAAGACGAGGCTAACTCTGCGATGCAGAATGCAGACCGGAGAGCGATCCTCGAAAGCACCCCCGCGGCAGGTAACCAAAGAAGAATACCCCGAAGAGGTGCGCGTAGCAACAGGAGGTCTGACCCATACTATCACCCAGAGACTTCGGACTACTACGACGAAGATGAGGACACGTTGCTGCAGCCTACGAAGAGGGAACAGTCATCCATGAAAGACGAGCACTATTTGGCGATGGAGAGTCTTAGTGCAGAAATGCTAGCAGAAATCAACCAAATCAAGACCAGGCAAGGAGGCGTAAGGCTAGAACAGGTTATGAAAGAAGCTAGTACTACACCCCTAGCACACCAGTTAGCTACGGCTACTATTCCGCAGAAATTTCCAGTCCCATCCTTTGAATATTACGACGGGTCTGCGGATCCCGCGGCCCATCTACGATATTACAACAGGGTAATGGCCAGGTGGGACTATGATGAAGCTATACTATGCAGATATTTACCTTCCATCCTGAAAGGATATGCGCTATCCTGGTTTGATAACCTCAAGCCAGGATCCATTAATTCGTATGATCGGCTCACCGAAAAGTTCTTGGCCACCTACATGTATAACAAGGTCGTCAACACCATAATGGACAAACTCTTCTCGCTTGCAATCAAGTACAGGGAATCCATTCGGGAATACACGGATAGGTGGCACAAGATATGTCAAGCCATAGGACAGGTAGATCCCGTAGTAAGTATTAATTGTTACAAATGGGGACTGGACAGGATGAGCCCATTGTTTGTCGAAATCCACGGTATCATCCCCGCTACAGAGGGAGATTTGAGGATAATCATCGAAAAACATGCAAGGTTGGAAGAAATTCAACGGGAGAACCCAAGAGCGCAGGCTCAACGACCTCCACGGACCAATTCCGCGGAACAAGCAAGTGGATCTGTAGTAGCAGGATTTCCCACACTACACCCCTATTAAGATCTTATAAAAATCTAAGTGAAACTAATTGAAGATTAAAGAATTAAACGACGCTTTTATTATTTAGATCTTAGAAATGTTTACAGAAAATATTCAAACTCAGAATTACAACTTTCTTTTCTGGAGTTTCTCTCTCCTCAAGATTTTCTCAACTCTAAAAAATACATCATCCTCATCTGGACTTACTTGAACCCTTTATATAGGAAATTAAATTGTGGGTGACAGCTAAGTTTTCCCTTTCTTCCGGATATATTCTGCGATCTCATCGTGGTATTTACAATATTAATCTTCGCCAAGTTTTGTAATCCTCGTGAAACAACACTCTCATAACATGTCTCTTCAATCGTCAGCTATAATGACGCTTCCCTGTGACGCTCGCCAAATGTTCTTTGAAGAATCCTTACGACACTCTCGTGAACAATGTCATTTATACTTATAGGAATATTTGACCTTCTCGTGAAAGCGTTGTTCTTACTACGAGAATATCGTTGTGGCGATATTCTGGTACTACATCTTGCCTCTTCTCATGTCTTTTATGCGAAGAAGAGAAGATCATGAGAATAAATTGCCGTAATCTCCTATATTTTCACCTCCACCTTTATTCTGACACGTCTCTAAACCTTTCACCAGCTGTCTTCATATAATTTTATCACCCATATATTTTTCGACACGTCATCTTAAACCGCTGTTATTTGACCATTCACGTCCTTTCATTGTATTAACTATTTTAGTTTCTCGAGAAACTTCTTCTGCTATAAATACATTCTCTCATTCTTCTCTTTTTATTTCTTCTCATTCTCTTTCCTTCTTCTTCTCTGCAAATTTCATTGCTTTCCCGCAAATCGCGCATCTAATATCTTTCGCCATTTTTTCAATCTTTTTTCATTCCCATTCTCTCAAAATGGTTGCTGCTGGTGCTAAAAATCTTATTGCTTTCAATTTGATGAAAGAAAAACTTAAAAATCAAGGATTTGAATTATCTTTAATTCCAGATCAAAGTCCCAAATCAGTTCTTTCTCTTGAATTATTTTCTAATTTTCAGTGTTCTCGTGAAAAAATTATAGTTTCGTTAGGCCAACTTGAAGCTGGTCTTCCACTTCCTCTCTACAACCCTGAACTTCCACTCTTTTACCAAATAATTTCTGATAAGAGATTTTCACGAGCGGTGTATCAACTTGGCGGGGATTGTATTAGATTATTACTGGAATATGCCTCTCGTGGTGCTGGAAAAGGATCACAATATTCCGAAGAACATAAAAGTCTTAAATATAAACATATTCCGATTATCCCTGCAAAGTATACTGTAGATAAATTCTTTCGAAATTACCAATTACTCCCCATGGTAAGGGATAGTACCTGTTGGGGGTGTCCGTTTGCATAAAAAGAAGGTCACTGGTGAAGATGCTCTTATGCAAGATATTGATTTTCATACCAATACAAATGATGGTCCTCGTCATTCTAATGACGATAAGTGGTTTATTTTTCCCTTATGCCTTAAAGGTCCTTATATATCCGGTTCTTTCCAACTTCTTGCGAATCTCTCTCATTATGAACCATGGACTTTCAACTGGCCTGATAGGTCTTCCGATGTATACTCTCTCATCTTCTTATGCTATTATTATTTATTTCTTCACACTCTCGCTAACTTTTCCATTATCTTGCAGGTTTCCAAAATGAAGCTTAATTACCAGAAATATAGGAAACCCAACACTCTTTTAGCTCTTAGATCTTTCACAGATGAAGTAAGAAATATTCTTTTATTAATTAACAATATATTGTTGCCCCTATTTCTTATCTTTATCTGTGTTTGTAGGTAATTGAAGAATTACCACCTTTAGAGCCAAAACCTAAGGAGAAACCTTCAACTAATCGTAAAGAGAAATCTACTGCTTCAAGCGAAGGAAGACGCTCTACCCCTCGTGATAAAGAACCCAGCGAGCCTCCATTGAAGAAAAATAAAACTCAGCATTCTTCTTCTCAACATACCCAATTGGATTCAATCGTTAGTAATAAATCTAATGATGAATTTATCGAAGAATTTGACGATATTAGAGAAGTCCCTTCTGTGAAAAATTCTTCTTCCTCTGATTCTTCCATGACCCAGCTGTCCATGCTTTTTGGCGATTCTTCTCGTGGAACTGTGAATGAGTATGGCGATGAGACTCTTAATGGGCTAGCTCAAGCGCTCGTCAAAGTGTGCGATGCTCCAATCTTATCTGATAATAATTCTCTTCGTGGAATTTCTGGAACTCTAACTCCAAGCTTCTTAAATGCACTTGGTATTATGGTATGTTCTCTTAGTAGTTTCTTAAATTGTCAGATTTCTCTCGTCAAATTTTTTGTACTTATAAAACTATGTTGAAGGTTGGAAGAGGTTCTTTTGCTGCTGCTGCTGATTTAGATAATAAATGTGCTTCATTTAAGAAAAAGGTTGTTAACCTTTGCCAAGATAAAGAGAAACTTGAGGCTGAAATTGCTGTGCTTCGTGAGAAAAATAAACTGTGGAAACTGAAGCTTCAATTGATAAACATAAGATTTTGGATCTTAACAATGCCAACAAACAACTTTATGGTATGATTTACTTTTTCTTTCTTTAGATTTTTTTTTTATATAGCTTATCCAAGCAATCATTTTTGCAGATGTTTATGGTCTAACTGACGAATCTACGTTCCTTCAAACCTTTCCCGAACCTGTAGATGATAATACTCTTCTTGCTCGCCTTAATAACTCCTTAAGTAATTTTGCTGACGAACAAATTAAATCCCTCTCTATAGAGGAACTTAAATTTAAGATTAATCTCCTAACCATTGAACACATACACACTTTAGTATTATCTAATAAATTTAAGCGTCTTTATCATGAATCAAAAGAAGTGATCAATGGATTAAGAAGTAGAAATAGTGATCTTGTTGACGAGAAAGATCAAGCAATTAGAAATGGAAGCGAAACTCTAGAAGATTTCCATAAAATTCTTCTCGAAGTTCAAATGGAAAGAGATAAACTCCTCTGCGAAAATAAAGATCTTCTTGCAAGAGAAACTCAAGTTCGTTCTCGCCTTCTTATTACTAGCGATGATGAGTTTTCTTGGGCAGCACAGGTTCTTGATAATTCTAGGAATAATTTAGGTATAGATGCTAGTCTTCATGCTGATCAATCGGCCTTAATTAGGGACTTGATTTCTGAGAAAGAAGGTTGTTAACCACTCTATTCTATTAACCTTTTGCTTCTTTTATTATTCTTTCTTATAACTTCTATCTTATCTGTGCCTTATTCTCGCAGATTCTGAAGACAGATGCCGTGTAAGGATGAGAGAATTAGAAGATATTAATCATCAACTCGCGAACGATCTTACTGCTCACAACAATAAATACTCGCGATTAAAAGATCAATTTGGGATTCCTTCTGCAAATTTTAATAGAACCCTCCTCATTACTCGTAATGATACCACCAAGCAGGTTTGTGACGACCATGGAATTCCTCATTCTTTGTATCCTGATCTTGCAAAGGCAATACCATCAATAATTCCAGATCTTGGTATCTCTGACTCTGATGAAGATTTTGACGAAAGTGAAGAAGAAACAAATTCTGGCGATGATGAAGAACCCATCAAAGATAATGAAGAAGAGAAATCCGGTGAAAAAGAAGAATCTAATAAAGATAACAATGTTGATAAATGAAACAATGTATCTGTCTGACTTCTTTCTTTTATGTAATCAATCGCGAGTTTCTTCAATTTTTTGCAACTTTCTTCAATTTAATGTGTAAATTTATTTGCCCCTTTATCTGTATGAATGAAAGAACATCCTCTTTTTTGCAAATATAACTTGGTCAATATAGTTTGCACATATGGTGATGAATAATAATCTTTACCCTTATATTCATTCCCATGCTTGCCTCTATTATTCATCTGCAATATGAGAAAGTTAATAAACGAATATTTTGGCGAATTTCATAATTTCTGCGATATTGTCGCAAACCTTGATATTCTCGTGTTATTATTTTTGCGATCTTATGGTCTTATCATTCCTTCCTACTTAAAGGTCTTACTTTGCCATAGTATTCTTTCCACAACAAGATCGCAGGACGTCTTTACACTCTCATGTATTGACCCATTGATCTTGTCTTATCTGCATTTCTTTATTGTATTGCGACAATATGACAAGCCTAAGTTTTCTCGCGAAAAAAAAGCCTCATGACATTGCCGTCTTGCGATGAAATCGCAGGACGTCTTCACATTTGCATGTAAAAACCCCTTGACCTCATCTTAACTTTTTTCTCTTATGTATTTTTGCCTCTGTATAATTTACGCGACAATATGACAGGCCTAAATGATCTTGCGATCTTAAAGACCCATGACATTGCCGTCTTAAGACACTTATCAGCTCCCTAATGGAGGGTTCCGCCCTTATCTTCCCCCTAGTTTCTCCTTCAAGGAGGGCACATCGGACATACAAGACTAGCTCCTCCCATCCAGATTTACCAACAACCAGTTGTTTTCGCAGTCTCTTGTCCTTTATGCCTATATGGCTTATAGTTAAAAGACTGCACCCTAGGTGGGGTTTTCTTCAGGCCAAGTGCATTGTAGCCAAGACTTACCAAAGATGGCCAGGGTAGGTTCGTCCGTCCCGGGCACCCTTGGATAAACCGTGTACCTCGGCGCCTTGGTCATACTCTGCACTTCTTGGAAGAGACTCTCAGTCGTCCAACCAAGGTATAACCTTATAAAGTTGGAAATCCAAGATCTCTCTCCCGGATAGGTTTTCTTCAACCCCTACATCCGTATGACTCAGTTCCGTAGCGGTATAACCTTATCCCTGAATCATATAAAGAGATACCCCCTTTATGACGTGCTTGTAGGTCTTACATTTGCCTCTTACGAAATTGTATTCGCGAACTAAGGTGCACGCCATAAAGGTTTGTCCCATTCTCTTAATCTCTGCGAAATTATATTCGCGTTTCTTAAAATTTCTTGCGAGCTTCAAATCTCAATAATTTCTTTTCTTTAACTTTTCAATTTCATTTTCTTCACTCAAACAGAAAAAACAACTTTACCTTTCTACTTCTAGCGATCTGCTCGTCATATTTCATCTTTCTATCACTTTATTCTTCTCATCTTCCGTATCATCTGTTCTTTTATTTAGTGTTTTCCCGCAAGTTGCTTGTCATTTCCTCCTTTTATGCTTTTTATACCTGTACCTTTGCTGCGTTTTATTTTTTGCTTGATTTCTGCGAGAGGCTCGTTAGTTATTTCTTCATGCTTTTCTATTGAATCAACCATTAATTTGTCACTTATCTATTGTTGCTTAATTCTGTATTTCCAATTGTTGTTCTTCCCTGCTCTTTCCTCACAAGACTTGATATCTATCTCATAACATTTCTTACTTTCTCCCCAATCTCCTTTAATTACTCCAACACCATTTGGATGAGGGAATTTAATGCACTGATGAAAGGTAGATGCAACACCCAATATCTTGTGTAGCCAAGGTCGACCAATTAAGGCGTTATATGGTGATTCAATATCGACAACACAGAATAAAATCTTGGAAGTCATTCCTCGTAATGGAATTCTCATTGTGATCTCCCCTTTAGGCTTGTTGGCAGTTCCATTAAAACCATAGATTATGTATGTCGATGGTATCAAATCTTCATCTTTCCCACCCATGGTTCTGTAGGTGTGGTAGAACAGGATATCTACGGAACTTCCAGTATCAATTAGGATTCTATCAATGGCCCAAGACTCCATTTCATTATTGTTTTCTTTACCTTCTTATTCTTCTTATTCTTCTGCTTGTTCTGGTTTTATTTCCAATCTTACCACCAATGGGTTATCATGCATATCGCCAGGCTCTGGTACTTCTTGTGCTGTAAAAGAAAGGACTTGTTTCTGCCAGTCTTCTAATGGCGAGATTCTCGCTATATTCATTATTTCTTTTCCATCCATATCTCTGGCGAAGACTCTACTTAAGACATTATCGTGGAAATCTTCGATGGTTCTGAAAGAATGCACAATAGAATTATAAAATAAATTCTTTGCTTTAGTTCCAACCTCTATAACAAAAGTTTCTGCTCCTTTTACATTAGTCATTCTGCGATCGTCTGGTGGTGGTGGCAATTGTTGCGATTGTTGATGCCCTTTTAGAAAATGATTTAGCTTCCCCTGATCGATCATTCTTAAGATTATTCTTTTTACATTTCTGCAATTATTTATCGAATGCCCATGAAAATGATGATAAGGACAGATTCTTGATTACGAGTGTTAGGATGTGGTTCCTTCCCCATGTTCCGCGACGAGGGTATATCTTCCATTAAAATGATAGCTTCCCAGGTTTTTTCTACACTAGCATTCAAGGGTGGCATCTTAATCTCCTCCCATATGGTTCTCATGTTCCCCTGATTTCTGAAATTATTTTGCTTTTGTCCACCATAAGTTTCTTGAGGTTGCTCAAGCCTTTGGATTTGACTATTTCCTCCACGATTGTAATAATTCTTCTCTCTTTCAAATTCTTCTTGATCACGACTTCCCATAGCCACTAGTTTTTGTTTGTCATTATTCGCCACTTTCTCTTCTTGAACTTGCGAGATGCTCGCCACGTTATTAATCATTTTGGGAAGCAAACTTCCATTAGACATTACAGAACTGGTATTTGCAATTGGGTATGACTCCATTTCGTTTTTCTTTTCTTCCAAAGCAATGTACTCTTCTTGTAGTTCTCTTAGTTTAGTCATTGTGATGGTGTTTTTGATTCTGAAAATTTGTATGTAGAGCAAATTGGTCGCAAACATTGCATTAATAAAGGATAAAATAAGATATCTCTCATCTACTATTCCCGCCATCTCACTACACATTGTCTTCCATCTTATAGTTAGATGTTTTAGACTCTCGCCAATTCTCTGTTTTAATCCAAACACATCTTCGATACCTGGTCGTGAAGAGTTGTTGCTTATGTATGCACCCAAAAATGTAGCTTGTAAGTGATCAAAAGAAGTAATAGTATTTTTTCGGCAATCCCTCAAACCATTTTAGCGCCTCGCCAGTCAAACTGGATGCAAAGTACTTGCATAAAACAACATCATGATTCTCCCACTGCAGCATACACCTAACATAAGCTTTAACATGTTGAATAGCACAAGTAGTCCCATCGAAAATACTGTTTAGTGCTGGCAAATTGCATTTTGGAGGAATTCCTCTTAGTTTTACTTCCTGTGTGAAGGGAGTTCTAGCTGCTTCTTCGATTGCTTTATCAAGTTGCCTTCTTCCACCTTCTCTTCTATTATTTATTATCCCTCTCATTTCTGCTAATTCCCTCAAAATTTGCTCATTTGCAGTTGGGCTTTGTTCTATTGGTCTTTTTAACGCACTTTCTCTTCTCCTGCGAATTTCCTCTTCATTTCTATCCGAAATTCGCAATTGATTTTGTCTCCTAATTTCTTCTCCACCAACTTGTTCATTTCTCGCCAATTCTCTTTGTTGTCTTTCTATCCTTCTCTGTATTCAGTCATATTCTTCCCGAATATTGCCATTTTCGCGATTTTGTGTACGTCTTCTTTCTCGATTATCATGATTGTTTTGCCTTATTGCTTCCTGAAACTCCTGTTCTTCCATTTCTGCCCTTAGTCTTTCTCTCTCGCAAGCTAGGCGTGCCTGTTCAGCATAATGTCTCTCTATTTCATTCTCAATAATTCTTTGATTTCTGACGTGCTCTCGGCCATGTAATATTCTTCTCCCTTTTTCGTGATTTTCTTCACCATCTTGATTACCTTCATTTCTTCGATTTTCAATATTTCGTCTTCCATTTAGAATTTCTCCTTGTGGATCGTTACAATCATTATTTACTCTTTCTTCTCCCTGACGTTGTCCTCTATTTGGATTTTCAGTTTCTTCTTGTGCATTTTCTCCATTATTTCTTATGGGAGAATTTCTCCTTGGTATTTCTCTAAATGATCTTGAACTTGATCTAGTAGTAATTCTTGATCTTCTTCTTTGTAACCTTAAATTCTCCATTCTCAACTCATGATTTTGTCTTGTTAAATTTGCACGTTCCACCGCCTCTAACCTTCTTTCTTCCTGTATTATTTTCCCTAATTCCTCTGCTGTTTCATCTTCATCTTGATGAATCGACCCTTCTTCTACCTCCTGATTTCTTCCTACTCCATTTTCTTCTCTTAATTGTCGATTTGTTTCTTCTCTCATTGAATCTGATCTCCATGTATGCACGCTTACTCTATCATAATCCACTCTTCCATTTTGTATCAATGTTGATTGGTTTGGTTATTGAATTGATTTTTCCCTTTCATTCCTTGTTCTATTCCTCCTAGTTCTCATCCTTGAAGACTCTCCTAATACACTTGTTTCTTCACCTGCAAGTCTTTTACTTCTTCTCACTGTTGTTGGTGGTTCTGATGTATTTCTTCCTCTTCTTCCAGCCATTTCTTCAATTTCTCCAAATCTTCAAATTGTAATTAGAGATTTTGGATCTTCGAGTCCCCTTAGTCGGCGCCAAAATGTAGTAGCAGGATTTCCCACACTACACCCCTATTAAGATCTTATAAAAATCTAAGTGAAACTAATTGAAGATTAAAGAATTAAACGACGCTTTTATTATTTAGATCTCGTAAATGTTTCTTAAGAAAATATTCAAACTCGAATTACAACTTTCTTTTCTCGGAGTTTTCTCTCTCCTCAAGATTTTCTCAACTCTAAAAAATACATCATCCTCATCTGGACTTACTTGAACCCTTTATATAGGAAATTAAATTGTGGGTGACAGCTAAGTTTTCCCTTTCTTCCGGATATATTCTGCGATCTCATCGTGGTATTTACAATATTAATCTTCGCCAAGTTTTGTAATCCTCGTGAAACAACACTCTCATAACATGTCTCTTCAATCGTCAGCTATAATGACGCTTCCCTGTGACTCTCGCCAAATGTTGCTGAAGAATCCTTACGACACTCTCGTGAACAATGTCATTTATACTTATAGGAATATTTGACCTTCTCGTGAAAGCATTGTTCTTACTATGAGAATATCGTTGTGGCGATATTCTGGTACTACATGATCTAAAAGTTACCAAAGGGATCCGAAAGACGACTACAAAAGGTATGGTAGAAGGTTCGAAGATCAAATCTACACGAAGATCAATACCAGCTACTCACGCATCTTAAAGGAGATCAAGGATCGCGAAAACTTAGACTGGCCTTGGACTAAGGGGAAATAACCACCAGCCTCAGAGAAGTCCAAAGAGTACTGTGATTTCCACTGCTTCAACGGGCACCCAACAGAGAAGTGCAAAAACCTCAAGATAGTGATTCAAAAGCTGATAGATGCGGGGGATCTCAAGAAATACGTTGAAAATACTGCACCAGAAGACGGGGGCCAAACGCAAGCAAACAAGTCCAATTACCAGAAGGCAACCGCACAGTGAATACTATATCCTGCTCAGAGAATAAAGAACCAACCCTAACTGCACAGATAGGAAAAATACTAAGGAAACAATTTGAGGACTATTGTGAGCTTTACAATTTGGAGGGGAAAGAAGTGGAAGATCATCAAGAATGGATATACGCACCCCTAACCTTTGAAGCCGAGGACATTGAAGATGACATGGAAGACCACAACGATCCTCTGATCCTCACCTTGCCAATTGCAGGATGCAACATAAAGAAAATCCTCATCGATTGGGGGAGTTCCGTAAACGTCCTATTTCACGATACCTTCAAACGTGTGAAGCTCAATGACGAGAAACTCTCGGCCTCACACCACCATCCACAGATTCACACACCACCATCCAGACAGATCGAAGCATTTTCACCCATAAATCGGAGGATATTGTTTTTTCTAAGCGCTTATGGAGAAAGTTACTCGAAAGTGTTTTTGCCGGAGGACCGCTTAAAGGGAAAGCCTCGTTGGACACCGTGTAATGGGTTTGTTTGGAGTGTTCAGGATCGTGTAGAAGATAAATATCCCTGGCACGAACCTGTTGAGTATAAATATAGGGCTGGAATTCAAAAGAAGGAGGATCGAGAGTTGGGGGAGGTGCCATTATCGATATTGCCAAATTTCATACATGGGTAAAATGATTTAATTCTTTTAAGACTTTTGCATTAATTTTAATAGAATTATGATTTAAAAAAATTAGTTGTCATTTCATTAGATGGGTCATGCTTACTTAGATGTTTAGATGTCCCATGCTTAAGTTTTACAATTAATGTTTGGAGAATCTACCTTGGCAAAAATAAGAGTCCTTGTTGTTTTATTGTTTGAGCTATAACTGATGAAGAATGAATAATTAAAAGAATCTCAATTCCTACAACGAAAACATTGAGAAAAATCTTAAATCAGATCGGAATATATGCGCAGAAATTCAAATCATCGCAACTTTAGGAATATATTTCCTACCGTTAGAGATTTATGAGAAGTATTATAAACACACAGGAGTAATGGAGATTACGACCTGTGGATGATTGTGTGGAGGATTCGCCTAGTTCCATAGATGAATCTACCTCACAAGATCATTCACCCGACTTAACGGTTGTTTCTAGACCTAGACTTCCAAAAAGGAAAGAAGTGTGAAGATCATCAAGAATGGATATCGTGCATGAATCAATTAATATTTCCCCGGTTTCAATAGAATCCCCATACTTTGTTCTTTACGCACTTCCTAACCTTTGTCCATTTTTCCATAAAATAAAGCCGTATTTTGGGTCGATCCCCAAGTTTTCAGAGTTATTAATTTATGGGGATCTGTTTTGAAGATGATTTCCCATCTTAATTTTTACGTTGGATGACTCAATTTCATTGAGGACAATGTAATATTTAAGTGTGGGGGAGTGGTTAACGTTTTAACGATCCTTATCATCTCGATCCTCACAGTTTTTTTGTACACTGTTCTCATCTCGACCACTGTTTAGTGGGAGTTTTCGTACGTCTCTCCACCAAGCGGGTCAATTTTTCAGTTTTGCTCGAGGACTAGCAAAATGTAAGTGTGGGGGAATTTGATGAGCACGAAAGTGCGAGCGCATTTTCACCCATAAATACACTAGGACTCATTTTATCACTAATAATCTTCTTTGTAGGTGTTTTTGTCAAATAAGCGCAAACGAAAAGTGTTTTTGTGAAGCTCAATGCACCTCAATTACTAAGGGGTGTCTAATTGCTAAGGGCCACCTTCTTTGTTAAACTCGCACCCCAAGAATTGCTTTTTACACCCAAATTACTCACACCATCTTCACCATCCAATTGGGGTTGATGATTTGAGGGGGTTCAGGCTGAAATTGTATGGGTATGATCTTATCGGATTGCAGTTCTCTCGTTTCGATTTAAATTGGCTAGAATCGTTGATGTGAAGCAAACCATTCACAAAGTGATTTAGGGTTTGATTTTAAGGCTTGTTTAACGAGAGATTCAATCACTATTTTTGGATTTGTTGGACTTGTTTGAGGCAAAGTATATTGTTTGCGTCGTTGGATTAACACGTAAAGAGATAAAAATGGAAGTAGTTGGTAAAACAGTATGGAAGTTATGGAGACGACGGCCCCATGAAATGGAAATAAAATCTGACGCATGAGAATATTCGTTACAAGATTAAATTAATTGTTGAGTATAAATATAGGGCTGGAATTCAAAAGAAGGAGGTGGTAGACACACCTTCACCCTACAATGCCATTATTGGACGGAGGTGGATCCACAAGCTTAAGGGGGATGAAGCCAAATTTCATACATGGGTAAAATGATTTAATTCTTTTAAGACCTACCATCAATACCTTAGGTTTCCTACCCCTAGGAGTAATGGAGATTAAAGGTGATCAAGCAATGCCCGCAAAGGAATGTTTCCTACCCCCTAGGAGTAATGGAGATTAAGGCAATGCAGATGCAACTCAACAATGAGGAAGACGAGAAAAGGAGAACCCGTAGGGCTCGAAACAAAGCAATATCAAAGGACAAAGCCATCGATGAATACTTGGAAGAAATATCAGGGAAAAGCTTTGATGAGTGCCAAATATTGCATATTCATACACCTTTTCATTGGCACTTAACTCATCTTTCGCGCTTCAAAGTCATATATTATCCCAAATTCTGCATTTTTACCATTTTCAAGAATAAATATTTGTATTAATTAATTTTGTGTTTTTAAGTACTAAATAAAGCTTGGAAGAATTGAGAAGACAAAAGAGAAGAAAGTTGGAAGCTTTGCAACCCGCTCGCGCATCAGTGGCAACCTGTTTACAAATTCATGGGATTAAACAACCCATGATCCAAAACCCAAGACCCAAATCCATTTCCACCTCACCTCCATTGGATTCTTTCCAAAACATCCACCTCACCCCCATTGGATTCTTTCCAAAACATCCACCTCACCCCCATTGTATTCCATTTCATCCATCAATTAAAGAAAACATCCCCATTCTCTCACCCAATCACTCCCAATTTGTTTCCCACAACCAAATATATTCCATTCAATCCATCAATTAAGAAAACATGTTTTGTTGAGTGGATGCTTTCCAAATTTCGAATCCAAGTGCTTCAGGGAATTTTGTGTATAAATAGAGAGGGTTGTTGTGTTGAAAAACCATCCAATAATAGCTTGTTCATGTTAGTTTATCAAATTTCAATTTTGTTGTAATGTTCTTCATGTTCTAATTTCATTTGCTAGGGTTTAAATGAAGCCGTAACTCATTGGTATGTATTCATATCTTGTATCTTGTTCTTGAAAGTTTAGAATTGTTTAAAGATATAATTTAATCCAAGTTTGTCAACATATTTCTCTCACAATGTATGCCATGTATCCATTGTAGTTAGAATATCTCTATGTTGATTATGCTACAACTCATGCTTAACCAAATATTGATCCTCAGATTAGTTGTGCTTTAATTAGACAGTTAATGCTTTGGATAAATACTTTAGTTGTGATTAAATTATCCATCGGAGAAACACCTTAGATATACGGTAGACTTGAATCTGCTGTGAGGACAAGAATAATATTACAAGTTGAATGCATATCATAGGTTAGTGGTGGATTTGAATACCCTAGTATCCATATTCTCAATATTTACACCTTGATTTAATTGCATATTTTAATTCAAATTACTTTCTGTTTAAGTCTTTGCCAATATCTCGTCGTATCGACAAAATCAAACCCCTTTTGGTTACTCTCTGAATCAGTTCTACGTAAGGATTTAGAATCAACTTCTACACTCTCCAAGTCTCTGTGGTTCGACCTGCGCTTGCCCAGTGTTGCTTGTCGACAATGTGCACTTGCAGTATACACAATAGTAGGTATATTTCCGATCCTACCAAGTTTTTGGCGCCGTTGCCGGGGACTCAGTAGCGGTGTAGTTCATTTTTCATCTCCTGGAACTGTTCAATATCACTGTAGCAGTGCAACTATTCACTGTCAATTTTACACTTTTTTTGTTTTTAGTTTTTTTTTTGTTTTTTGCTTTTCCTTTAAAACTTCGAAACCCTAACTACCTCTTTTGAGCTCAACAGGTACCGGAGTAGCTGTTGTAAAGGCGAAGGAAAGGAAGGAAAGGAAGCGAAAGGAGTTTTTATTTTTTAAAAAAAAAAGTTTATTTTATTTTTAGTTTGTATTAGGATTCCTCTACTCTTGTAATTTTCTTTTTCTTTTGCACTTTATTTTTATTTTTGGACTTTGGACTTTGGACATTCTATTTTTATTTTTATTTTTAAACCCTACGGAAGGGTAATATTAAATATCAAAATGTTTGCAGAGAAGGACGGTGATTACAATATCACCTCGGCCCCTCGGGTTCGTTCATGACATAGGAGTCGTGGCCCGAGTCAACAACAACGGTTCATCCCCCGTCTGGAACGGGAGGTAAGTTTGTCGAAACACTCGCGAATCCCTTGTTAGCGAGTTACTGTATTCCTTCGTTTGCATATATGTTGAGGACTTGAATACGGCTGCTTTATTTTCCTAGTAAAGGGCAAGGACTGGCCATACAAGATAAAGGTTCGGATTTCATCACCGTTCTATTCTTGCCCGCCTTAGGAAAACGATACATACGCGAACCTAAGCTTTAAAATTTGAAATAGAACAAGACATATAAGGTAACGAGCTTAGTAGGAAAGTCATTTCAAAAATATTGGTTACTCTTTAAGCATACTTCGAAGTTCATGACGGTTTCTGTAAATTGAATGCGTGACTACGCCGCCTTGTAATACGGTGAGGCCTTGGGTATCAAAGCTCTAGCAGCTTCCCTCGCCTCTATTCAATTTACTTAAACTCGGATTGATTCCAGAGGGGTTTGCTCAGATTGTAACGAATTCCCTTTCGAAGGATTAGAAGCTGGTCTAGAAAACAATCTAAGTGGAGCCATCATGCTTTTTGTTTGCTAGAAATCAGTAGGTTTACTGTGGTGGAGTCATCCTTGTTTGTGATTGCATAGAACTTCCCTTCTAGGTGAATGGTTAACATGCTTGATGTGCTACCTAGGTTATGAGTGTTATTTTCCGTGACCATACACACCGACTAGTTAGAATCAGTCAAGAAAAGTTAACTAGAATACATAGTTCTGAAGCAGACAGTCCAAGCCCATCCGAAACAATGGGAGAACCAGTATGTAGTCTAAAGGACTACATGTACCCAATGAGGACAACCCAGTCCTTGTGCATTGTCTTACCAGCTGTTGTTGGACAATTTGAGCTAAAGGCGAGTATCCTCAATATGTTGCCTAAATTTAAAGGGGTTGAAGCTGAAAATCCCTACCACCATGTGAGAGAGTTCGAGGAAATTTGTGGGACTCTTCGGATCAACCAAATGACGGATGATGACCTCAAAATGAGACTTTTTCCTTTTTCTTAACAATAAAAGGCCAAGACTTGGTTGTGTGCTCAACAGCCACAGTCATTTCATACATGGGATGCTCTTACGAAAGAGTTATTCAAAAAGTTCTTCCCAAATCATAAGACTACGACAATTCGTCAAAATCTGAATAGTTTTGTGCAATTAGAGGAGGAAACTTTGGCAAAATATTTGGAGAGATTCAATGAATTATTGCTCCAATGTCCTCACCATGGTTTTGAAAAATGGAGACTTGTGCAAATTTTGTATGAAGGCTTAGATGTCAAGAACCGAACTACAGTTGAGACCATGTGCAATGGTAAATTTATTGAAAAAACTGCTGATGAGTCTTGGGATTTCTTAATCGAAGTCGCTGAAAAGACTCAGCAGTAGGAATCCCCCCGTGAACCAAATAGGATTACCCTTGCATCTAATGTTCATAGAATTGACTCTGACTTCGAAGGAAGTGTAAAGATGGCATCCTTGGCCAGGAGAATAGAAAAGCTAGAACTAGAAAATAATGGAAAAACTAATATCCCTACTCTCCGTAGTCAAATTGAAATGGCCACTTGTGCCGCATGCCATAGTTCAGACCATCTAGTGGACACTTGTCCAGACCTCCATGCATTTCAAGAGTCTAAAACCGAGCAAGCCAATGTTTTGTACCAAAGGCAAGAGAACAACCCATATTCTCAGACCTACAACCCAGGGTGGAGAAATCACCCTAACCTTTCATGGTCTAAGGGACCTGTACAAGGGGGAACAACAAATAATAACCAAGGATACCCTTATCCTAGAAACCCCCAAGTACAACCACATTCTCGCACCACAGAGAAAAAGCCTAGCTTCGAAGAAAGTTTCGGTTTGTTGACCCAAAATTTGGTACAACTCCAAAAGACCACAGACCAACGTTTTACAAGTCTAGAACTTAAAATGGGTCAAATTTGTGAAGCATTGAATGAAAGAGACAAAGGCAAACTCCCTAGTCAGCCCCAACAAAATTCAAAAACTGTATATCAGGAAGAAAATTCAACTCGAAATGAGGCCTCCCATAATCAAGTAAATGCTGTCACCACTCTTCGTAGTGGTAAAGTTGTTGAAAACAATGTAGGTGTACCACAGTCGAGTGAGTCTACATCAGACTCACCAGTGCATAAAATCCCATAGAAAACACCTATTGTTGAAGACAAATCTGAGCAACATAAGAATTCCCTTAATTCTAATGTCTCTGCACCATCTCATGTACCTGTTGCTCCATTCCCACAAAGATTGGTGCAGCAAAAAGAGAGTATACAGTACAACGAGATTTTGGAAATGTTCAAACGAGTTAACATCAATATACCATTTCTTGATGCAATCAAGCAAGTCCCTGCTTATGCTAAATTCCTTAAGGATCTGTGCACACAAAAGCGAAAGCTTCATGTGCATAAGCGTTCTTTTCTCACTGAGCAAGTGAGTGCAATCATTCAAAGCAACACACCTCCTAAGTTTAAAGACCCAGGTAGTCCAACTATCACATGCAAAATAGGTGACCAAACGGTTAAGAAGTCGTTGCTAGACTTATGGGCAAGTGTGAATCTATTACCATATTCGGTATATGTGCAGTTAGGTCTTGGAGAGTTGAAGGCAACACCTATAACTCTGCAATTGGCGGACAGATCCGTCAAAGTGCCACGTGGTGTGGTATAAGATATTTTGATTAAGGTTGATAAGTTTTATTTTCCTGTGGACTTCATCGTCTTAGATACTCAACCTGTGCAAAACCCTGACAGTCACATTCCTGTCATTTTGGGACGTCCCTTCTTAGCGACGTCCAATGCAATCATTAACTGCCATAATGGAGTGTTGAAGTTGTCATTTGGTAATATGACTGTGGAGTTGAATGTTTTCAATACTAGCCAACAACATTTAGATCTTGATGATGATAATGATGTGCATGAAATCAACATGATTGAAAGTTTGATTCAGGATTCGTTGTCTAGTAGCATGTCTGTTGACCCTTTGGATGTTTGTTTGAATAATTTTGACCTGGATTTGTTTGATGATGAATACATAAGTGAAGTGAATACTTTGCTTGAATCCACACCACTTATGGACACGTCTAAGTGGAAAGCTAGAGTGGAACCACTTCCAGTCTTGGAATCCAAGTTTGTTCCCTCTCTTGTTGAGCCACCAAAGCTCGAACTGAAACGATTGCCTGATACTCTTAAATATGCATTTTTGGGACCTTCTAATACTTTGCATGTAATCATTTCATCTGCCTTAGATACAGAACAGGAAAGTAAACTTTTAGAAGTACTTAAGGAGCATAAAGAAGCCTTAGGATGGACCATCTCGGACCTTAAAGGAATAAGTCCCACTGATTGCATGCATCATATAAACCTTGAGGACAATGCTAAACCATCTAGGGAGATGCAAAGGCGTCTCAATCCTAACATGAAAGAGGTTGTTAAGAGTGAGATTATAAAGCTTCTTGATGTGGGTATCATATACCCAATCTCAGATAGCAAATGGGTTAGCCCCATTCAGGTTGTGCCGAAAAAGTCAGGAGTTACTGTAGTTCAAAATGATAAAAATGAGTTAATCACTACTCGAGTAACCACAGGGTGGCGAGTTTGCATTGATTATAGGAAGTTGAATGTAGTTACAAGGAAAGATCACTTCCCTCTTCCATTCATAGATCAAATGCTTGAACGATTGTCTGGGCGTAAATTCTATTGTTTCTTGGATGGTTTTTTTGGTTACAACCAGATTCATATTTCACCCGAAGATCAGGAAAAAACTACATTTACATGTCCATTTGGAACGTTTGCCTATCTTCGTATGCCATTTGGGTTGTGCAACGCACCCGCTACATTTCAGCGTTGTATGATGAGCATTTTTTCTGACATGATAGAGAATTTCCTTGAGATCTTTATGGATGATTTCTCTGTATTTGGATCATCTTTTGATGAATGTTTGAACCATCTCACTCGCGTACTGATTAGATGTAAAGAGAAAGATTTGGTTTTAAATTGGGAAAAATGTCATTTTATGGTGAACTCGGTCATAGTTCTAGGACACATCATCTCTGAAAAAGGCATTCAAGTAGACAAAGCCAAAGTCGACCTCATTCAAAACTTGCCGCAACCTCGCTCTGTGAGGGAGGTTAGATCATTTTTAGGCCATGCTGGTTTCTACCGTAGATTCATTAAATATTTCAAGTAAGATCTCAAGACCACTGTGTAATCTACTCAGTAAAGATGTTGCATTTGTGTTTGATAATACTTGTGTGCATGCTTGGGAAGAGCTCAAAACTCTTCTAACTTCAGCCCCTATAGTCCGACCTCCTGATTGGAAATTGCCATTTGAAATCATGTGTGACGCATCTTATTTTGCTGTTGGAGCTGTCTTAGGTCAGCGAGTTGACAAACACCCCTATGTGATATACTATTCTAGTAAGACACTGAATGAGGCTCAAATGAATTATTCAACAACCGAAAAAGAGTTGCTAGCTGTTGTGTTTGCATTAGATAAGTTTATATATTATTTGATAGGATCTAAAATCATCATTTATACTGACCATGCCGCATTAAGATATATTTTATCTAAAAAAGATGCTAAGGCTCGTCTAATTCGATGGATACTCTTGTTACAAGAGTTCCACCTCGAAATTCGAGATAAAAAAAGGGTCAGAGAATGTTGTTGCTGATCACTTATCTATATTGAATGTCGAATCTGCTGATGAATCAGAGATTATTAGGGAATCCTTCCCTGATGAACAACTGATGCTGGTTTCTGAAATGACATGGTTTGCAGACATCGTGAACTACCTTGCTACAGGTAGGATGCCACTTCATTGGTTTAAACAAGACCGGTCTAAATTCTTGGCCGAAGTGAAACATTTCCTATGGGATGACCCATATCTGTTCAAATACTGCCCTGATCAAATCATTAGGAAATGTGTCACCAATTCTGAACAAAGGGATGTCATCTCTTTTTGTCATGATCAAGCATGTGGAGGACACTTTAGTGCAAAGAAAACTGCTGCAAAGATCTTGCAGAGTGGTTTTTACTGGCCAACATTGTTTAAGGATAGCCATGCCTTCTGTGTTTCTTGTGACCGGTGCTAGAAATTGGGAAGTATATCAAAATGAAACATGATGCCCTTACAACCCATTTTGATTGTTGAGCTATTTGATGTATGGGGCATTGATTTCATGGGTCCATTTCCTAGCTCTGAAGGAAATTTGTACATTCTTGTTGCTGTTGACTATGTTTCTAAGTGGGTAGAAGCAATTGCTGTAGTTGCGGATTATCTCACAACTACACCCTCATTAGAATCCATTAAAATGATTCCTAAACCTAATTAATTTGATATGAAACTAAGAATTAAGGTACTAAAATTATAAAAATGACACAAAGATTTTTACGTGGTTCGATCAATGTGATCTACATCCACGGTTCTTCACTAGTGATTTGTATGTAATTACATGATTTTACAATTGAGACTCCATTAATGAATATTTGGAGCTCTAGAATTTTGGGGAAGAAGATGATAAAGAAAATAAATCCCTCTCTAAAATTTTCTCTCTCCTCCTAAAATCATCCCCTCTCTCAAAATGTGTCTCTCCTTTCCTCTCATGCCTAAATGGCTATTTATATGATTTTACACATTGGATAACAACTAATCTTTCCCTTAATTTCGGATCAAAGAATCATCATACAAACCTTCGCAAATTTACTTCAAGAACTTCCTTTACTCGTAAAACGTTCTTCGTGATTTCTTTATCTTTGCAAAATATTCTATACTCGCAAAATGTATTTTCTCTCCATAATTTCGTAAGTTATCATTTGCTGTGATATTCCGCTCCTACATCTTGCCTCTTTTTTCTTGAATATTGCTTGAAGAGCAATCTTTAAGAAAAAATCCGTTGTTGTAGTAATCTTTGATCTTTGTTGATGAAGGAACGAGCGAAAGAATACTAGTCTTGAAAAGTATATACTTGCCTCTATTCTTTTGCGAAGTTCTGAAGCTTTAAGAAGTAATTAGAAGTATCATCTTGCGAAGTATGAAGTATGTGAAGTATCTTGAAGAAGTATGAATTATAAGAAATATAAAATATCCTTGAATAAGTATAAGAAGTACTTAATCCTCGAAATATATAAGAAGTATGAAGTATGCTTAAGAAGTATAAGAAGTATTTAATCCTCGAATTATATATGAAGTATGAAGTATCCTTAAGAAGTATTTAATCCTCGAATTACATATGAAGTATGAAATATCCTTGATGAGAGTGATAAATATTGCCTCTGTTTATGTGAAATTATTATTCCACTTTTGGTGAGGATTCTTGATGAGAAGATAAAGAACATCAAATATTTTCTTGGGTATCCATAGTTGCCTCTGTTCTTTATCTATGAAGGAGAATTCTTGAGAAAATGTTGAATAATTAAATTGCATCTCTATTGTTATGTTGCCTCTGCCTCAAGTGGTAACCCTGTTATCTTCTGAATATTTCTACGAATTCGAGTTTTTCTGCGCATTTCGAACTTCGAATAGTCTTGCGAATAGTCTTTCATAACATCTCATTGCGAATCATACTGTTGCGAATGTACTATTGCGAACATACTATTGCGAATCATACTGTTGCGAATGTACTATTGCGAATATAGTGTTACGAACTTTGAATAGTCCTTCGAATTATGAACTTTTCTGCGAAGTTTCGTGGTATTTTCCTGTAAAATTTTGTACAATACTTGTGCGAATATAATATTTATGTAATGATTATGTTATGAAATGTGTATGCGATTCTTATGCCATGAAATGTTTATGCAATGCATTTATGATGCAAATATGATGCTTGAATGATGCGAGTATGATGATTGTATGATGAAAATATGATGCTTGTATGATGCAAGTATGATGCTTGTATGATGTGAATACTTATCTATTATAATGCATAGCTAATGTTTGTGTTACTTAGATCATTTTGCTGCGGTAAAATTGATATATCTTTGAATTGCCTCTATTCATATAATTATCTTCGTAAGTTTATTTGTGTATTTTCTTATATAAATTCGTCTTTGATCGCGAATGAAATCGCCTCTTTTGCTATGACTTCATGATATATATTCTTGTAAAAATTCTTCAATGATATTGATGGAATCGTCTTCTTTGATATATATTGTCTTCAAAATTCTTCAATAATCTTGATGGAATTGTCTTCTTTGATATATATTCTCTTCAAAATTCTTCAATGATCTTGACGAAGTTGTCTTCTCTTCAAAAATTCATGATGTATATTCTTGTATAATTTCTTCAATGATTGTAATGAATTTCATTAATTGCTGTGGTCTTATCATGCTTTCTGTAGTTGCTGAATAACCTACAACTACACCCTCAATAGAATTAGTAAAAACTCAAGAAGTTCTTGATGATGAATAACAATTTTCTTATTAATGTTCTCAATTGATCACAAAGAAGTATCTAAATGGAATTAGAATAGTTACAACTTTCTCTATTCTCTTTCCTAAAATATTTTCTAACACTCACTAAAAGAACCTCCCGAATTTTACATTTGAACTCCTATTTATAGTAATACTTTACACAGCTGTACATGAGTTACGAAGTATCGCAACTCATACTCGCAAAATTACTCCATCCTCGCAAAACTTCGTATTTCTCCGCGTTTCTTCTATCATCGTAACATTTTATAATTCTTTTCTCCTTTATTTATTACGATACTCGTGAACTATTATCTTGCGATATTCAGTACTTACATCTTGCCTCTTCTCATGTCAATTCTTTGAAGAAGAAATGTCATGAGAATCCCTATTCTCGTAAATTTAGTGTAGTTATTACCACCCTTCAGATTCGCAACACGTCTTTTTTCTTTTCCCTTATCTTTATAACACGTTTCTTCGTAACCGTTCTTTTCAACCGTTCACGCTTACTCGTATTAATGAATTTTTATCTTCATCAAACTCTCTTATAAATATTATCCTTTGTTTTTGCTTTTTATTCTCTTACTCATCTTCTTCACCGCTTCTGCCTCTGCAACCTCTTCTATTTTTCCTATTTTCCCTCTTATATTCAATGGCACCAAAGAAGAAAACTATTGAACAACTTAATGCGGAACTTGCTGATAGAGACCTTATTCTTTCTGAGATTCAAGGTTATGATAATAAGTCTTCTCTCTATGTGAATCTCTTTACCAACTATGTTTGGGATGATCAGAAAGTTTTAATCTCACGAGGTCAAATCCTCGCAGGTCTTCCTCTTCCCCTTTATGATGTTAACTTTCCTTTATTCTACGAAATTATTTCCCACCCCAATTTTTCTTGTGCCATTTATCAATTGACTGGTGATTGCATTCGCCTCTTAGTTGAATTTGCAAATCGTGCTGCTTTTGGGAAATCTTTATATTCAACTGATCTTAGAAAACCTGGGTTTGAGAATATAGAAATTGTTGCTGCGAATTATACAGTTGAGGGTTTCTTCAAAAATTACACACTAATTCCTGCGAGTAAAGAAGATAATCGTTGGGGTGTTCGTCTTCATCGTAAAGCTAATATCGCAGCAGATGATCTTCTCATGCACGATATTGATTATGCTTCAGGAAATAATAAGACACCTCGTCGTTCTAATGATGAAGATTGGTATAAGTACCCTTTAATGTTATCAGGTTCTTATATTATTGGGATAGTAGAACTTCCTGCGAATCTTCGTAACCGCTATTATCAACCTTGGGTTTTTAGAAATGTATGTATTTCCACTTCCTTATCTTTTTGTTACCCTTTAATTTCAAATGAGGTAAGAAACACTCTTGTATTTTTCTAAACAATATATTGTTGCCTCTGTTTCTTATCCTTATTTGAATTTACAGGTTCCACTTCTTCCGAGATTGTCATGAGTGAAAATAAAAGTTCCACTTCTTCTAAAAGGCTTACTGCGAGGCAACAAACTCTTCGTTCTGCGAAGGTCTCTCAAGCTTCTGATAGTCAAGATGATGCTCTTCGCAAAGGAAAAAGAAAACTTCAAGATATTGTTTACGAGAGAAGGAAAAAGAAGATACTCTCAACCAAATCCCATTCCAATGTAATTTCTTATAATAAGGACATTGAGGAAGATCTTGGTGATGAAGATAATAAATTTCCTGAGAAGGACTTTAGTTCTAATTCGATACCCTTTCGACAAAGGAGATGATAATGATGTTGATGAAGGTGGGAATGAAGATTATAGTATCCCAGAAACTTTTGCCTCAAAGCAATGGTTAGCATTTTCGAGGCTTTCCTCCATTCTTCTCGTGGATTAGGAAATTCTCCTACAGCGAATGCTCGCAAACTTATTGCGAAGGCTTGTAAAGTTCCTACTGTTATTGATAATAACTCCCTCAAAGGAATTTCAAGATTCGTCTCTCCTGCTTCATTATATGCTTTAGGCAGCATGGTAAGTTTCTTCTCTATTCCTTGTTTATTTCCTTATTTTATTGATTTCTAACCCCATTTTTCTTGTTTAGGTTGGAAGAGTTAGTTGTGCAGCTGCTTCTGATTGGGAAAGACGTCATTCTATTGCTGAGAAGAAAACTTTAAATCGTTGTAAGAAGTTAGAGGTTGAAAATTCAAGTCTCCTTCAGAAAATAGAAGATCTAAATATTGATAACGCAGAATTAATATCTCGTCACGAAGATAATTCACAATCTGCGAGCATCACAATTGATAATTCTTCTCTTCTTGAGGAGAATAATCAATTAAAGCTTGAAATTTCTTCTCTTCGTAATGATAAGAAGCAACTAGAAGGTAAATTCTTTGCGATGATAATTATTTTGGTTACTTTTACTTCATAATTTGCTAACCAATTCCTTAATTTCTTTTTTTGCTGCAGAAAATCTTGCGAAGATAAATAATAATCTGGAAACTCTCCTTGCTAATCGTAATAAGAAAATTTCTGACTTGAGATCTCAGCTTCTAATTTCCCAAAGATAACCATAGTTTATATGTCAAGCGTTTTCGAGCTAAGATGACTCGCAAGATTTGCGAAGATAATGAAATTCCTCTCAAGAAGTACCATACGCTCCTTTCTCGAAGAAATTCTGAAGATACTCCATATCCTGGAAATTTCGAAAGTGAAGTTGAAGATGATAGTGAAGTTGAAGAAGAAGATCATTTTGATGGGAACAGATCGCCTGAAGAATAACTTCATTCTTTTTTTTCTTTTGTATATCTGTTCTGTAACTTTTCCATACAACACTTTCTTCTTGATTATGCTTTTAATCAATCCAACAATTTATTTTTCAAGCATAATTTTAATTAATCTTTCTTTGATGTTTATTTCCCTTATTCGCATAACTTGATCATATGGAGAGAAATAATATATCTTAAAGACTTAGCTTAGTATTCCCTTTTCCCTTATTATTTCTCTTCAAATGATCAACTACCGCTGGAAGTATTAGAATATCCTTCTGAATTTATCTTACTTAATTTTCTTCTTATTGTGATTATGAATAAAAAATCCTCCTTCAAAGTATAAGAAATATAAGCCTTTTGCTTTTTTTACGAATGTTTAAGTAAATAATAAATCTCCCCTTGAAGTATAGAAAGTATGAAGTATACAAAATATGAAATACCCTTAAGAAGTATAAGAAGTATTAGAAGCATTCAATTTATGAAGAATTTCCCAATATATGAAGAAGTATAAAAATTATTACTCATTGTATGAAGAAGTATAATAAGTACTTAACCTTCGCAAAATTAAATATCCGTTGAAGAAGTATAATAAATATGAGATATTCTTGAAGAATTATAAGAAGTATTCAACTTTTTGGGGAAGTATTCAATATATGGAGAAGTATAAGAAGTATGTAATTCTCGTAAATTTTTACGAATATGAACTTATCTGTATTTGATTGTTATCAAAATCGCATCTTTTGTTAAGTCTTCATTAAAATTCTTCAATGATGTTGTATTTTTTGATAGGTCTTCTTGTAAAAATTCTTCAATGATATTGACAAAGTTGTCTTCTTTTCAAAATTTCTTGATGTATATTCTTGTAAAATTTCTTCAATGATATTGACGAAGTTGTCTTCTTTTCAGATCTTCATAATGTATATTCTTGTATAATTTCTTCAGTGATATTGATGAAGTTGTCTTCTTTTCAGATCTTCATAATGTATATTCTTGTATAATTTCTTCAGTGATATTGATGCAATAAATTTCATTAATTTCTATGGTCTTATCATGCCTTCCTAAGTAAAGGTCTTATTTTGCCACCTCTTTTGTATTAATTATTTGCGATAATATGACAAGTCTGAACATTCTTGCGAACATACAACCTCGTGACATTATCGTCTTGCGATGAAATCGCAGGACGTTCTTACACTTTCATGCAAAAACCCATTGATCTCATCTTAACTTCTTTGTATAGTATTTTAGCCTCTTCAGAAATTGTTGCGACAATATGACATGCCTAAATATTCTTGCGAACATAAAGCCCCATGACATTTCCGTCTTGCGATGAAATCGCAGGACGTCTCTACACTTTCATGTAGCGACCCATTGATCTCATCTTAACTTTATTATGTTCTGCGAGTTCTTTATTTTTATTTTTTTAGAAGGCCCGCAGAACTTCATTTGTTGCACAAATATGACAAGCCTTTATGTTTTCGCAAACAAGAAGCCTCGTGACATTTGCGTCTTATAGCACTTATCAGCTCCCTAATGGAGGGTGCTGCCATTTATCTTCCCCCTGATTGCCCCTTCAAGGAAGCGTACATCGACCATACAAGGTTAGCTCTTCCCATCCAGTTCTGCCAACAACCAGCTTTTGATCGCAACCTCTTATCCTTTTTGCCTATAGGGCTTATAGTTACGAGGTTGCACCCTATGGGGTATCTTTGGGCCAAGTGCATCATTTGCCAAGACTTGTCAAAAATGGCAGATGTGGTTCAACCTCACCTGGCACTCTTGACTCAACCGTGTACCTCGGCGCCTTGATCGTTTTCTGCACTTCTTGGGAAAGACAGTATGCCTTAGTCGCCCAGCCTAAATCTTCTTACACCGCATTTTATATTGCGTAATGTCGTTAGATTAGGTGAAAATCCAAGGTGTCTAACCCGGATAGGTACCCCATTATTGGGTTGTACCCCAAAATTTTTACCATGTACTAAGGGCCCTTGGTGGTGTTCCGGTTACCCTTAGCCATGTTATAGGTACCCCCTTAAATGACGTACTTTAGGACTTTGCCTCTTACGAATTATAGCTTCGCGAACTAGGGTGTACGCCACAAATGTTTGCCTGTATAAAATTTTCTGCGGCTCTCTTTCTTTTTTGGAGGCTGATCACAGATTGCGGTCTTTTATTCGCAAATTAATGAAATTTTAATCGGAATATAAATTTTGAAAATTTGTAACTTTTCCCAATTTCCTGCGAGCAAACAATATTCGTAAAATTTTATCACGAAATAAAAATTTTGTTTTGCCACATACCTCATTTTTACGAGCAAACATACTGATAACCTTCTTTTTTCCTCGAAAATCACAATCCCTTATTATCATCGTAAATTTCTTGTATTATTATCATCGTAACTTTATTCTCTTTTTCCTTAATCTTCTGCCATTAAATTTTCACTTCTTTTCACAACCTTTGCTCTTTTTCTCCAATTTTCCTTCTCAAGCAGTTTTTCCTTCGCAAACTTCTACTTCGTATCGTAACATTTCTTTCCCTCAGCCCAATCACCCTTGATAATTCCAATACCCTTCATATGAGGGAATTTTATGCAATCGATGTAGAGTGGAAGCTATGCCTAGAATTCCGTGAAGCCATGGCCTTCCTATCAAAGCATTATATGGTGATTCAACATCAACAACACAAAACAGATTTCGATTCGCATTCCACTTAATGGAATTCGCATGCTCACTTCTCCTTTGGGCTTGTTGGCAGTTCCATTAAAACCATAAATTCTGTAAGTAGAAGGTATTAAATCTGCATCTTTTCCCCCATAGTTTTGTAAGCAGAATAGAAGAGGATATTGGCAGAACTTCCCGTATCAATCAAAATCCTATTAAGACCAATTGACTCTTCCTCCATATCATCTTCATTCTCCTCCATATTCATGTAGATTGCCAGTCTTACCACCAATGGATTATCATGTACTTCACAACCTTCTGGAATTTCAGTGGCTTCAAAAGAAATTTCATGTTTCTGCCAATCTTCAAGTCGTGAAATCTTTGCGATGTTCATTACTTCCTTTCCTTCACCATCCCTCGCATATACCCTACTTGACACATTATCATGAAAATCCTCTATGGTTTTATATGAATGAACAATGGAATTACAGAAAACATTCCTTGCTTTTGACCCCACTTCTATATGTAGGATTTCTTCTCCTTTTCTTTTGTCGTGTTCTCCTGTGAGTTATGGCTGAAGCCTGTGGTAATTGTTGCGACTGTGTTTGCTTAAGTAAAAATTGATTTAGTTTTCCTTGATCAATCATTCGCAAAATTATCCTCTTGATATTATGGCAATTATTTGTAGAATGTCCATGAAAATGATGATATGAACAAAATTCATGACTTCTTGGACCCATTGGTGGTTCCTTTCCCATATTCCATGGAGTTGGTACATTCTCTACCAGGATAATTGCTTGCCATATCTTTTCTATACTTGTATTCAAAGGTGGAAATTTTATCTCTTCCCTTACCATTCTTTGACCTCCTTGACCGTTGTTATAATTTTGTCTCTGGTTTCCTTGTCCAAAATAATTTTGCCTTTGTCCACCATAATTTTCTTGTTGTTGATCTAATCTTGGAATTTGGTTATTTCCTATCCGATTATAGAAATTCTTCTCTCTATCATATTCTTCTTGATCTCTACTGCCCATTGCTACCATCTTTGGCTGGCTATCATTGATTTTCTTCTCTTCTGAAATTTGCGAAGAAGTTTGTGAGGATGTTTGCGAAGTACCTGCTACTACATTGATTATTTTGGGAAGTAAATTTGCTCCTCCATCTTGATTGTTAGTGTTTGTTACTGGATATGACTCCATATTGTTTTGCTTTTCTTCTACTGTAATGTATTCTTCTTGCAATTCTCGTAATTCTGTCATCATTATGGAATTCTTTCTTCTGAAAATTTGAACATATAATTGTTCAGTTGCGAACATCACATTTATGAAGGACAGAATCAAGTGTCTCTCATCTACACGCCCTGCCATATCACTGCACATAGTCTTCCATCGTCTTACCAAATGCTTCAAACTTTCACCCACTCTTTGTTTTAAACCAAATACATCTTCAATACCAAGCCGTGAAGAGTGATTTGTGATATATGCTCTAAGGAAAACTGCTTGCAAATGATTAAATGACGTAATAGTGTTCTTAGGGAGTCCTTCGAACCACTTTAGAGCTTCCCCTGTTAAACTTGATGCGAAGTACTTGCATAACACAGCATCATGATTCTCCCATTGTAACATGCATCTTATGTATGCTTTAATGTGCTGAATAGCACATGAAGTCCCATCAAAAATACTGGTAAGTGTGGGAAAATTACATTTTGGTGGAATTCCTCCCAACTGTACTTCTCTAGCAAATGGAGTCCTCGCAGCTTCTTTTATTGCTTCATCTAATTGCCTCATATCTCCTCCTCTTCTATTGTTTATCATCCCTCTCATTTCTGCTAATTCTCGAAAGATTCGTGCATTTGCCTCAGAATTCTCATCCATTGGTATTTTTAATGCAGCTTCTCTTCTTCTACGTTCTTGCGCTTCCTCCCCTGCGATCCTTCGCATTCTATCATATTCTTCATTAATGTTTTCATTCGCATAATTTTGCAAATATCTTCTTTCTAAATTATCATAATTGTTCAGTTGTAAAGCATCTTGGAATTCTTGTTCTTCCCTTTCTATTCTTCTCATTCTTCTCATGCGAATATCAGGAATTTCTTCTTCTTCTGTGACTTATTTCTTCTTGATTTACTTGTACTCTGATTCGAGAATTTGGTTCATTCCTTTCCACTTCTTTTTGTTGATTTACAATTCTTCTCTTAATTCTTTCATACTCAACATTTTGTTTGTTACGAACTTCTTCATGTCTTCTTACTCCATTCTCGTGATTGTTTTGATGTATTGCTTGTTGTCTCTCAGTTCCTTCCATAAGTTGCTGTTCTTCTTCTCGATTCTGATTGTTTTCTCTATGATTTGGTCTTGTTCGTAAATTCTCCATATTTTGTTCGCGTTTTGGTATTAAAATGAAACGATTTTCTTGATTTCTATCACCTTGATTCTGCGTTTGTTCTTGCATATCATTTTTATTATTGATTATCGGTGAATTTTGTCCTTCTCTTTCTATTCTAACATTTGATCTTGCAACACTTTGAGATTTCCTCCTTTGTAACATCTCATTTTCCATTCTCAATTCTTGATTTTGTCTTGTCAATTTGGCACGTTCTTCAGCTTCGATCATTCGTTCTTTTTGGATTCCTTGTCTTAATGTTTCTAGCATCTCCCTTTCTCTTTCAAGAATTGTTCCTCCCATCAACCTTCCATTTTCTCTGATTTGTGGTTCTCTATCTTCTTCTTCTGGTGTATTAGTTCTCCAAGTGTGTATACTTACTTGATCATGATCTTCTACTTGTTGAGCTTGATTTCTTCGATTACTCCTTCTGCTACTAGGTTCTCCTGTTATATTTGCTTCTCCTCCTGCTAATCTTACACTTCTTCTTACTTCGATTAATGGTTCGATGTGTTTCTTCTTCTTGTCATTTTTCCGTACAGAATTCTTTCTCTCCCTGTTTCTAGCGCCAATTATGTAGTTGCTGAATAACCTACAACTACACCCTCAATAGAATTAGTAAAAACTCAAGAAGTTCTTGATGATGAATAACAATTTTCTTATTAATGTTCTCAATTGATCACAAAGAAGCATCTAAATGGAATTAGAATAGTTACAACTTTCTCTATTCTCTTTCCTAAAATATTTTCTAACACTCACTAAAAGAACCTCCCGAATTTTACATTTGAACTCCTATTTATGGTAAAACTTTACACAGCTGTACAGGAGTTACGAAGTATCGCAACTCATACTCGCAAAATTACTCCATCCTTGCAAAACTTCGTATTTCTCCGCGTTTCTTCTATCATCGTAACATTTTATAATTCTTTTCTCCTTTATTTATTACAATACTCGTGAACTATTATCTTGCGATATTCAGTACTTACACCTTCCTAAGTAAAGGTCTTATTTTTCCACCTCTTTTGTAGCGACAAAATCGCAGGATGTTCTTACACTTTCATGCAAAAACCCATTGATCTTGCCTTATCTTTTTTGTATAGTATTTTAGCCTCTTCAGGAATTGTTGCGACAATATGACAGGTCTAAATATTCTTGCGAACATAAAGTCCCATGACATTGCCGTCTTGCGATGAAATCGCAGGACGTATCTACACTTTCATGTAGTGACCCATTGATCTCATCTTAACTTCTTTATTATGTTCTGCGAGTTTTTTTTTTTTTTTTTTTTTTTTTTTTTTTTTTAGAAGGCTCGCAGAAGTTCAATTGTTGCACAAATATGACAAGCCTTTATGTTTTCGCAAACAAGAAGCCTCGTGACATTTGCGTCTTATAGCACGTATCAGCTCCCTAATGGAGGGTGCTGCCCTTTATCTTCCCCCTGGTTGCCCCTTCAAGGAAGCGTACATCGACCATACAAGGTTAGCTCTTCCCATCCGGTTCGCCAACAAACTGCTTTTGATCGCAACCTCTTATCCTTTTTGCCTATAGGGCTTATAGTTACGAGGTTGCACCCTATGGGGTATCTTTGGGCCAAGTGCATCATTTTCCAAGACTTGTCAAAAATGGCAGATGTGGTTCAACCTCACCCGGCACTCTTGACTCAACCGTGTACCTCGGCGCCTTGATCGTTTTCTGCACTTCTTGGGAAAGACAGTATGCCTTAGTCGCCCAACCTAAATCTTCTTACACCGCATTTTATATTGCGTAATGTCGCTAGATTAGGTGAGAATCCAAGGTGTCTAACCCGGATAGGTACCCCATTATTGGGTTGTACCCCAAAAATTTTACCATGTACTAAGGGCCCTTGGTGGTGTTCCGGTTACCCTTAGCCACGTTATAGGTACCCCCTTAAATAACGTACTTTAGGAATTTGCCTCTTACGAAATATAGCTTCGCGAACTAGGGTGTACGCCACAAAGGTTTGCCTATATAAAATTTTCTACGGCTCTCTTTCTTTTTTGGAGGCTGATCACAGATTGCGGTCTTTTATTCGCAAGTTAATCATAAATGGCGGTATTTTTTCGCCTTTTAAAAATTCATCGTATGTATATAAAATGTTGAATATTTTCATGAAATGTTTAGTATAAGAAGTATGATAAGTATCCATATCACATATTTAAATCAAAATTATTCTATAGAAATATAGGAATTGAATTTTCTCTGTTTTTTGCAATTTTGAAATCTTTGAAAATTTTTGAGATCGTTAAATTTTTGCGATAAACTCATTTTTGAATCTTGCGATTGTATCACTTTTCACCAATCTAAAAAATCTTTGAAATGTTTTGAAATCTTAGAAATTGTAGAAATTTTGCGAGTATAGCAATTTTAGTAAATAAAATGAAAATTCTTTTGTCTTCAGTAAATAAAGTATTCAAGGAAATGGTACTTACCTTTTTACGGTTTGTTGTTGTCTCTTAATTTGCTTCTTGTATAATGTTGTGTCATACCAACTGTTCTAGCCATTTTTTGCGAAATATGTCTGTGAAATAATCTCTCATTTTCTTCTTGCGAAATATCCAATAATCTTGCGAAATAATAATGTGCACGAAGTAGACGAACATCTCTGTTAATCCATTAATCTACAGCAACACATATCTAGCTCTCCCATTTTCTCCGTCTCAGAAGCATTTTATACTACAGCTGCATTTTCTTCCATTCGCAATTTTCTAATATTACGAGCAAGGCTGCGACCTCAAACTCTTTTTATGTCTTTGGCTTCTGTTCATTTTTAGTGAACTCCACAGGCCCTACAAATTCATATATTAGTAACTACCCAGGAAGGCTAAGAATCAATAATATTACTATTTTAAATTATTATTATGACTTACATCGCTTATAAACGAAAGTTTGATCATTAAAAAACATTATTAAGATAAAAGATGAAAGAAGATAAGAAATGTGATACTACTCCCCTTTTGGCGTCATTGCTCGTTGCTCTTTATTGTTGGTTGGGCTTTCTTTACGCTGGTGATGATTTAGGAAAAGTGAACATTTCTGCGAAGTAAATGAAATTCTGCGAAATGTGCACTCTTGCTGAAAATGTCTGCAAGGTAAGTGTCATATTTACTGGCTGCTGTTGCTCTTAATATTTCTTCAATATCTTTAATGGCCACTGTTAATTAACTCTATCCATTCTTTCACTGGCATGACGTTTCTTCGCAGAGACTAATTAACTTCGCAGGAATTATTAATTTCTCCTCTTTACTTTTGTATCCTTCTTGCATTCAGGGTGTTCATGTTTCTTCGCAGGAATACTTGCTAATATGTGTCTGAGAGTATTTTCAAAATCTAAACAATGTCAAACAATCAACAAACAACGTCGTCTTCTCCCATTAACCGATTATAGCAAATCCATTATCATCTCTTCTCATTACCAATTTACGGTTACAATAGCGACACTAACAGCTGTAAAACTAATTCTCTATTAAACTCAATCTCCCTTCATTGACATGATTGGCTCAAGCAACAACCAACTGCTACAATCATCACCTCAATAAAGTTTTGTCTGCTGCTTTCATTCAAGAAAGGATAACCCCAAAAATGTTATCTTTTCTCTTTGTGCTATATTTTTCTATCTAGATCGAAACTTGCAGTAATATTCCACCATCTACTAATTAAATTATATCTTGGTTATCTTCGCATGATATTATTACTTCTCTTCGCAACTGATAGTTTTGATCTTCACATTATATCTGCTATGTTTTCCTTTTATTTCTACATTCATTTTCCTCTTCTTTGTCTTCTTCAGATGACGAAATTTGTTGTAATTTCATCACCAACAATTACTAATTTCCTTTTAATCTTCATCTCTCCAACCAGTAGTGATAATATTGATGAGATTTGTCGTCCCCTCCTTCTAGCGCCAATTATGTAGTTGCGGATTATCTCACAACTACACCCTCATTAGAATACATTAAAATGATTCCTAAACCTAATTAATTTGATATGAAACTAAGAATTAAGGTACTAAAATTATAAAAATGACACAAAGATTTTTACGTGGTTCGATCAATGTGATCTACATCCACGGTTCTTCACTAGTGATTTGTATGTAATTACATGATTTTACAATTGAGACTCCATTAATGAATATTTGGAGCTCTAGAATTTTGGGGATGAAGATGATAAAGAAAATAAATCCCTCTCTAAAATTTTCTCTCTCCTCCTAAAATCATCCCCTCTCTCAAAATGTGTCTCTCCTTTCCTCTCATGCCTAAATGGCTATTTATATGATTTTACACATTGGATAACAACTAATCTTTCCCTTAATTTCGGATCAAAGAATCATCATACGAACCTTCGCAAATTTACTTCACGAACTTCCTTTACTCGTAAAACGTTCTTCGTGATTTCTTTATCTTCGCAAAATATTCTATGCTCGCAAAATGTATTTTCTCTCCATAATTTCGTAAGTTATCATTTGCTGTGATATTCCGCTCCTACAATTGCAACCAAAAATAATGACCACAAGGTGGTACTTTCGTTCTTAAAGGAAAACATATTTTCTCGATTTGGCACCCCTAGAGCTATAATAAGTGACGGTGGTTCACATTTCTGCAATAGGCCTTTTGAGTCCTTAGTCCGTAAGTATGGCATAACTCATAAAGTTGCAACCCCATATCATCCACAGACCATTGGCCAGGTAGAGGTTTCAAATAGGGAGATTAAGCACATTCTAGAAAAGACGGTTAACCCGTCTAGAAAAGATTGGTCTTTAAGATTCAATGATGCTTTATGGGCCTATAGAACTGCATACAAGACCCCCATTGGTATGTCCCCTTACAAACTTGTGTACGGTAAAGCTTGTCATCTCCCTGTAGAGTTAGAGCATCGTGCATATTGGGCTGTAAAGAAACTGAACTTTGATCTAGATAAAGTTGGCACCCAAAGGAATCTTCAACTCAATGAGTTGGAAGAGTTAAGAAATGATGCATATGATAATGCAAAAATGTACAAACAAATAATGAAGGTGTTCCATGACAAACGCATTTTGCGCAAGTCATTCACTCCAAGCCAGAAAGTTCTATTGTATAACTCACGACTGCACCTTTTTCCAGGAAAATTACGTTCTAAATGGACAGGCCCGTTCGTGGTACGAACAATTTTCCCCCATGGGGCTGTAGAACTAGAAGATGTAGCAACCAAGAATGTCTTCAAGGTCAATGGGCAGAGACTGAAGCCGTTCCTTGAACCAATCCCACCTGAGATTGAAACAACTCATCTTGCTAATCCGATCTATGTGGACTGAAAAGTTCACCCCTTGTACATACCACAGATATCTTCCCTGCTGGTTGCTTTGGACATACTCTACTGTCTCTGGTTTGGCATCTGGTAATCTCTTTCCTTTGAATCTTTTTTGTTCTCATAGTTTGTTGTGGTTTCTGTTATCTTTTGAAACATTGAGGACAATGTTAGATTTAGGTTTGGGGAGTATTTGCATATGGCGTTTTGTAGTCTTTTGCATTTTTTATGACCAGCTGTGTAGCGGGTCTTTTGTAGGATCCTTTGTAGTCTTTTGCATTTTTTGAGTCTTTTGTTGTTATCTTTTATGACCAGCTGTATAGCGGGTCTTTTGTAGGATCCTTTGTAGTCTTTTGCATTTTTTGAGTCTTTTGTTGTTATCTTTTATGACCAGCTTTGTAGCGGGTCTTTTGTAGGATCCTTTGTAGTCTTTTGCATTTTTTGAGTCTTTTGTTGTTATCTTTTATGACCAGCTGTGTAGCGGGTCTTTTGTAGGATCTTTTGTAGTCTTTTGCATTTTTTTTTGTTGTCTTCTATGACCAGCTGTGGAGCGGGTCTTTTGTAGTATGTTATCTGATGACCAGCTGTGTAGCGGGTCACTAAAAAAATGATGATCAGCTGTGTAGCGGGTCTTAAAAAAAATGGTTACAAATTTTCATGGTTCTACGAAATACCGAAGTTCATCATCTACAGTTGAAGACCGAATACGAAGACATTTCTATGGATGCTCTGAATTTGGAGAAGGCTTTGTGGGTACATCTTTGGTAGGCCCTCACGAGACTACAACTCGTCCACTAGGGACACCTAGGGGTTTAAAGGCTTAATGCATACGCTAAATGCATTCGAGAGACCAGCGACAGTGGTATAGTTAGGATTTGTTAAGTTCTGTTTCACTTGAGGACAAGTAAAATTCAGGTTTGGGGGTATTTGATGAGTGCCAAATATTGCATATTCATACACCTTTTCATTGGCACTTAACTCATCTTTCGCGCTTCAAAGTCATATATTATCCCAAATTCTGCATTTTTACCATTTTCAAGAATAAATATTTGTATTAATTAATTTTGTGTTTTTAAGTACTAAATAAAGCTTGGAAGAATTGAGAAGACAAAAGAGAAGAAAGTTGGAAGCGTTGCAACCCGCTCGCGCATCAGTGGCAACCTGTTTACAAATTCATGGGATTAAACAACCCATGATCCAAAACCCAAGACCCAAATCCATTTCCACCTCACCTCCATTGGATTCTTTCCAAAACATCCACCTCACCCCCATTGGATTCTTTACAAAACATCCACCTCACCCCCATTGTATTCCATTTTATCCATCAATTAAAGAAAACATCCCCATTCTCTCACTCAATCACTCCCAATTTGTTTCCCACAACCAAATATATTCCATTCAATCCATCAATTAAGAAAACATGTTTTGTTGAGTGGATGCTTTCCAAATTTCGAATCCAAGTGCTTGAGGGAATTTTGTGTATAAATAGAGAGGGTTGTTGTGTTGAAAAACCATCCAAGAATAGCTTGTTCATGTTAGTTTATCAAATTTCAATTTTGTTGTAATGTTCTTCATGTTCTAATTTCATTTGCTAGGGTTTAAATGAAGCCGTAACTCATTGGTATGTATTCATATCTTGTATCTTGTTCTTGAAAGTTTAGAATTGTTTAAAGATATAATTTAATCCAAGTTTGTCAACATCTTGCTCTCACAATGTATGCCATGTATCCATTGTAGTTAGAATATCTCTATGTTGATTATGCTACAACTCATGCTTAACCAAATATTGATCCTCAGATTAGTTGTGCTTTAATTAGACAGTTAATGCTTTGGAGAAATACTTTAGTTGTGATTAAATTATCCATCGGAGAAACACCTTAGATATACGGTAGACTTGAATCTGCTGTGAGGACAAGAATAATATTACAAGTTGAATGCATATCATAGGTTAGTGGTGGATTTGAATACCCTAGTATCCATATTCTCAATATTTACACCTTGATTTAATTGCATATTTTAATTCAAATTACTTTATGTTTAAGTCTTTGCCAATATCTCGTCGTATCGACAAAATCAAACCCCTTTTGGTTACTCTCTGAATCAGTTCTAAGTAAGGATTTAGAATCAATTTCTACACTCTCCAAGTCTCTTTGGTTCGACCTGTGCTTGCCCTGTGTTGCTTGTCGACACTGTGCACTTGCAGTATACACAATAGTAGGTATCTTTCCGATCCTACCAAGCTTATCCAAGGGGAACTCCGTAGGAAACACGGAAGTATCAATATCAATTACTGACCAGGACGCCCCTACGAACAAACAACCCGAGCCTGCAAAATAGCAATTAAAGAAAGTTCCTCACCTTGGGGAACCAAAACCCACATTCACATCCTTGGAGGCGGTGAAGGAAGTTAACATCGGTACAAAGGGGAGCCCGAAGAAGATCAAAATAGGAACTCTGATGGATGAAGAACGCGAAGCCTCTCTGGTGAATCTGCTCAAGGAATACGCGGACGTCTTCGCGTGGAAACTATCTGACATGCCAGGAATAGATCCAAAGATCGTACAACATGAGCTGCGCATTAAACCTGGCACACCCCTGGTAAGACAGAAGGTGCGTAAGGTAGCCACGGAGTATCACAAAGTAGTGGAAACGGAATTGCGAAAGCTGTTGGAGGCTGGTTTCATAAGAGAAGTCAAATATCCCACCTGGATCTCTAACATGGTGATTGTACCAAAGAAGAATGGTGGGGTCAGAATCTGCATCGACTTCACCAACTTGAACAAAGCATGCCCCAAGGACATCTACCCACTACCCAGTATCGATCAACTGGTCGACGCGGTAGAAGGATACGAAGAGCTATCATTCATGGATGGATACGCCGGGTACAATCAACTATTTTTATCAGAAGAAGACCAGCAACATACATCATTTTACACACCCCACGGCCTCTATTGCTACGTAAGGATGCCCTTCGGACTCCGGAACGCAGGAGCAACATACCAAAGGATGGTCGATGCTGTTTTCAAGCCGTGGTTTGGTACTACCTTAGAAGTCTACGTTGATGATATGCTCGTAAAAAGCAGATTCAAGAAGAACCATCACCAAGACTTGAGGGACATCTTCGAAGCTATGAGGGGGCACAACATGAAGGTAAACCCGGAGAAATGCACCTTCGGAGTAACATCTGGAAAATTCCTCGGATACCTGGTGACAAAAAGGGGCATTGAGGTAGATCCCGCAAGAATCCGAGCCATAGTAGACATGCCATCCCCAAAGAACCTAAAAGAAGTACAAAAGCTCAATGGATCCATAGCCGCTTTGGGAAGATTCATCTCGAGATCCTCGGATAAGTGCAAGTTCTTTTTCAACATATTAAAGAAGGTAACAAAATTTTAATGGACTTCGGAATGCGAAGAAGCCTTCCTAGGCATCAAGCAATACCTAGCGGAGATCCCTATCCTTCAGAAACCAGATCCTGACGAAGTTTTGGCGTTATACATCGCAGCAACCGATGACGCAGTAAGCGCAGTACTTGTTAGGACCCACACAAAGGAGGAACAGCCAATATACTATGTCAGCAAAACCCTGAACTCCGCGGAGAGAAATTACACAAGAATCGAACAACTGATTTTAGCCATCGTATGGTCCACCGTGAAGCTGAGAATGTACTTCTTGACGCATGACATACGTATACCGTGTCGAGCACCCTTAGAAGCCATCCTAAAAGGGGCAGGAAAGGTAGGACGCATAGCAAAATGGAGCACATACCTCGACCAATTCAGCATCCACTATGAGCTTCAACACTCTCAGAAATCCCAAGTACTTGCGGACTTCCTAGCAGACCTACCTCTGGACAACGAAGAAGAAGTGCGCATACAGGGATGGAGAGCCGCGGGCGCCCCATAAATTGAAAAGCAAAAGGAGCCAAACGATATCCTTGAGCCAGTGAACCCACGGCAATGGGAGGTCTTCGTAGACGGCTCCAAAAATAGATAAGGCGCTGGATTAGGCATCGTTATCACCACACCCACAGGGGATAGAGTCGTACATGCATTCAGGTTGGAATTCAAAGGCCATACAAATAACATCGTAGAATACGAAGGAGTGGTCCACGCCCTCGGCTTGATAATCGAGATGGGGATACAAGAAGTACGGTTGACCAGCGACTCCCAGCTAATCATACGGCAGATAGGCTACGAATACAACGTGTACGACGAAACACTAATGGCATACATGGCTTTGGTACAAACGTTGGTTTCCCAAATACCAAAAATCAAGTTCCGACATCTGTGCAGGAAGGAACTCAGGCACGCAGATGCCTTGGCTTATGTTTCGGCCATGCTCAAGAACAAAGATGTCAAAGCAATCAAGGTGACAAGAGTGTACGAGCCATCCATCAAGCTCCAGGAGATATGCGCGAGTAACCAACGCAGGTCCGCAATGGAGGATGTGTCTGATAAGGATATCGGAGAGATCATATTCGACGACTTCCAAGACGACGATATAATGCAACAAGTAAATGTGGACGACGATTACAGTCGGGAAGAAGATTGGAGACTCGGAGTCCATTCTTTCCTCCAAGAAGGGAAGCTACCCTAGGACACCAAACAAGCTAGGAAAATACAATCCAGAGCAGGGATGTACGAGCTAAGAGACGGAACCTTATACAAAAAATCATTCCTAGGGACTCTTCATCGATGTTTGTCCCGATCCGAAGGACACGACATCTTGAAAGATATCCATAGAGGAGATGCAGGAAATCACAGCAGAATGAGATCGCTTGCAGATAAGGCAAAGACGCATGGTTACTATTGGCCAACAATGATCCAAGACGCGGCTAGAATGGCGAAAAGGTGTGAGGAATGTCAAAGATTTGGCAGGCGAATCCACGCCCCAGCCACAAAGTTGAATTCGGTGGACAGTCTGTGGCCCTTCGCAAGGTGGGGAATCGACATTGTGGGCCCGCTTGTATCAGGAACCGGGAGAAGAAGAATCCTAATAGTGGCTACGGATTACTTCAGCAAGTGGGTAGAAGCCAAGGCACTTGCGAGGATTCGTGATTCAGACGTCTTCACTTTCATATTTCAAAATATCATTTGCAGGTTCGGCATCCCCGCGGAGATAGTTTCCGACAATGGTCAACAACTACAAGGAAAAAATATCGATTTGCTGTTCGACACCTTCAAAATTCGGAAAAACAAGTCCACCCCTATATACCCGCAGAGAAACGGACAAGCGGAAGCCACAAACAAAACCCTAGCGCTCATCCTCAAAAAACAGTTAGACGAGTACAAAGGGAGATGGTGTGAACAGTTACATAACGTTCTGTGGGCATACAGGACAACTCGAAGATCGGCTACTGGGGAATCTCCATTTCTACTCACGTACGGAGCAGAAGCAGTAATCCCCACGGAAGTTCTACTACCCACAACAAAGACAGAAGCGTGGGAGAAGAACCTCACCACAGACATGATGTTAGAAAAGCTTGATGACCTCGAAGAAAGAAGAGAGACCGCACTACAGAAAATGGAAAACTACCAGGCGCAGGCCGGCGTGAGAGTATAACAATAAAGTAAAACTTAGGAATTTTGTAGAAGGCCAGTATGTGTTAAGAACCATTCCCCAATACCAGCGAGAAAAGAAGTGGGGAAAATTAGCACCAACTTGGGGCGGACCCTACGTGATACACGACATCGCCGGAAATGGCTCCTACTATCTGCGTAATCTGAAAGGGGAAATACTCAGGCATCCGTGGAACGCCAAATACCTCAAACCATAATATCCATAATCTATCACCTTCGTATGCATTTCAGAAGAAGAAAGTTGACTTACAATTCCGCATGTTTCTATCTCTGATGGAGGAATAGCACGCCTCAACTTTTCAATCAATACAAATTTTCATCTTCAATTGACACAACTCTACTCGTTACCTATACGCATCTCGATGCGCTCAATACCCATAACCAACATCGTATGAGACACATGTATATACCCATACGTATTTCAATTTACTCAAGCTACTCAATACCTATCCGTACACAAAGAGATCAACAAAACAACCGAATATGAATGTACATTGAAAATCATTCCATATATTAATAAAGTGTCAATACTATTGTTACCCCATGGACGTAGGCCTTAGGGATGAACCACGTAAACTTGTGTGCAGTTACTATCATTATACTTCAACAAGGTGAATGTTCCGCACAAAGCGTGGAACATACTCACTACGATACACCGGGAACAACCCGAACAGCGCATACACATGCCATCTCTCGAACTCCCCCATAAGTGTCTATAAGTGTATGACCGGGGGGTGACTTCCCATGGAACGAGATACCCAAGCAATGTTATAAGCCGCGATATCCTTAAACACCGGATAGACCCCCACCGCTCAGTAATCCTCTGGCCCAGGAATTAGCAGAGCGGGGTGACAGGTCGCAAGACAATTCCGAGGATATCAACCTACGGGATTGCATAAACACTACAATTTCTCAAATCCCGATTCCCTGGAATACAAAATCTAAGGAATTACTTAATTACAAAATCTACGGAATTAATTAATTTCATCTATGAAGCACATAGACGCGATTTAACAAAATACAAGTTCAGACTGGGAAGTTAAAGTTGATCTATTACACGTCAGTTGATTACGAACCTAGAAAGAAAAGTAGCAAAAACGCCAAGAAAATTAAGCAACTGAGATCAACCCCCAATATACTAGTTATGAGCTATTGAGAAGGAGCACCATCCGCGGGTTTCTCCTGTAACGACGAAGGAACACTACCTCCGTAGGAGGGGCCGGAGGAACCAGAAGGGAGAATGGGCACGGGACGCCGAGTATAATTCTTGCTTATTCCGTGGGTCTTCTTGAGATCCAACTCGATCTCGCCAAGAGTCTTGTTGATATCCTCCGCCAACTGCTTACGAGCCACAAATACTATAGCTACGCTCCTCATCTTAGCTTGATTTAAGGAAATAGAAAGTTGTTCCGCCTTCTCAGTAGCATACTTCATCGATTCCTCTCGAGACGAAGCTAGACCCCGATGGTAGCTAACCTGCCCTTCCAATTGAACTATTTTAGCCTGAGCTTCAGCAAATTTGTCATTTGCAGCTTGAAGCTGTCCTTGGAGCTCTGCGGATATTAGAAGAAGGTGAGTAATGACAAATACAACACAAAGCACACTCTATAATGAAGACATATACCTTCACAGTGGTTAACCACGGAATATCGTGCTTCTGCGGCATAATCATATTCATTCGAAAGCCTATCATAGTCTACCTACAGGAGATTATGAGCATATTGACTCGCACTAAGATCATCTCGAAGCATTGAGTTCGAGTGATGATATCGGTTAACCTCATTATTCTTCGATTCCAACCCCTTGTTAAGACGATACATAGTCACCTCTAATTTCCTCTCATACTCGACCTGACGAGCCACATCAGTTCGAGATGCGGATAAGGCACTACTAAGAGCGCCATATTCTGCCCTAGCATCGTCTCGTTCCTTGGCAAGATGTCGCATGTAAACCCGCACATCAGAGGGATGAGAAGAACGTTCTTGCCGCAATTCTTCTTCCATATCATAAAGCTTAACCTTTAGGGAGGAAATCTGGCCGCGGGCTTCCTCGAGCCTATCCCGCGTTCATAAGAGAGTCCCGTTTAGCAGCTCACGGTCGTGATCGTTTCGATTTTGCAAATCTACCCAACTAAATTTTGTCTGACGCCATTCCTCGGCCATAGCGTTATGAACATCCGCGCGAGCATTCCATTTCACTGCTTCGCTCTTAAGTTTCTCAACTAACTCAGCAATACACCCCTTTTGGCGAACTCTCTCACCACGAAGCCACATCAATTCAGGGCCTCCGCCCATTGAAGACGATACCGCGGGAGGAGAGAAGAAGGAGACGACTCAGAACATATAGGGAACATCGGAAAAGCAAATTAGGGGAGGTTCAAACCTGAAAGGGACGAAGAATTCTGCTCAGCAACCTCTAACTTTTCCTTGACTAAAGCTAGCTCAGAACGAAGCATAGCCTCATCCACGCCTTGTTGTTTCTTGCGCTTAAGAAGATCCCTCAGTTCAGTTATCTCCCTATCTTTAGCAAAGGCCGCAGCTTCGACGCTCGAAAGCACTCCTTCACGATGGCGGAGTTTCGCCTCTAGCTTAAGAGACTTGGCCTTGAAGAGACGGTAAAGAGTATGGTTACAATACTCACTCCTCATCACCTAAGGATCAAAAAGAAATTAGTTCGAATAACATATCCAAGTAAGAGCAGGGTTACAAAGAATGGGGTATACCTCCAATAGTCGCTGCTGAGGATAACTATATTGGTATCCATCAGCAACAGCCATCATACCAGCGACAGTAGAAGGAGGATTCACCACCAGATCAATCCCGCTGGACACAAGATCCTTATCCCACTCTACATCTACAATCTCCGCAGAGGTCGACTCCATATGCTGGCGAGTAAAAGAGTCCGAACTCTTTTCCCCTTCAATCACAGGGGCAGGATGTGGCACGACGAGCAAACCCTTCTTTCTAAGCCAACCTAAGACAACATCATCACCATCCGTGATTAAGGATTGCGGGAAATCATCAGAAGGAGAACCCAAGGAATTCACACCAAGTGCGGCACTAGTTTGGCCTTGCGTCAAAGGAACCTCAGCACCAGACACAGGTGCCGCGCCACCACCACCGCTACCTTTAAGAACATCCCAGTCATCACCAGGAGAAAGAAGACTAAAATCCAAGATGAGTCCCATATCCGCGGCCATATCGAAAGACTGATCCCTGGAAAGAGCATTACCAAAAGAAAACTCACCACAAGCACCCACGTCCTTATCATTGCTAGCCACAAAAGCAACTCCCTTGCCCTTGTCCGTGACTGTCTGCTGTTGACCGACCTCCATGTCCACAGCCCCAGTAGATTTTTCTCCATCATTGGTCTGATCACCATCACCACCGAGGACTTGATTACCATCGCCACCTCCAACTCCGCCACCAGCGGCTTCATCAACAATACCACCATCACCACCTGTGGCTTGATCACCAACGCCACCATCACCGCCACCAGCAATATTTCCTTCTTGCAAAGGTGGAGAAGTCTCAATCCGCTCCTCTTCGTCGGACACATCCTCTTCAGCGTTCACTGGACTGCTCACATCTTCGAACTGCGTAGAGTCTCCAGTAGGAGAATTTGACGATTGCTTGGGGTTGATCTTTTTCTTTCTAACCACCTGCGAGACATAATAATAAATAGCCTTGAGTATCTCCTTTCCTTGGCATAATCCATATTACTTAAGAAAAGGAAGGGGCATATATACGAAGAATACAAACATACCTTAGCAACATTAGCATTCCGCGGAAAAAGGTTAGCGTCGGAATTATCCTCGTCATCCGCGTCATCAATATCACGGCTATAATAAAAATCCATACCTTCGAAACTCATCTGCCAAGGGAAATAATGGGCGTAACGAGAAGGAGAGGCTTCGCGGTAGGATCTGTCAGCACTAGGTTGCCAACCATGGGGCCCAGGAACCCAGCCATAGGCCCACGGACCAACAACCTCAAGAACGGTGGAAAACCATTCATAATCATGATCACACTTGATCCTCTCATCAGCAGGAATAGGAAGACCTTCAGCACCTGGAATCCTTGCCATCTTGGAGTCACTTACTCCACTCAAAAGGAGAATTTCCCCCTTAACATGAGCAATATTCCGCAGATTCACAGACCACGGCTTACGCGTCTTCCTATTGACGTAATCTCCAAAGGAATTGTTAAAGTTTTCAGGAGTATACCATCCTTTCTCCTCTTCTAAGTTAGGAGCATAGCAGGTCATCATCGTTTGCCCCTTGCTACGAAGATAGCACTCTCGGAGATGACGAAGGTAATTTCCCGTCAATTGCTGCACCCCACGGTTATGAATCTTCTTAGCAGTACCGCGGCTAGATAAGACCCGGTAGTAGAAATCATCACCAGCTTTATACAGAGGCAACATCAAACCAGCCTCAAAAGCGCCCACGGTTGTCAACAGATGAAAAGCATCGTACTGATAATTAATAACCATCTCGTAGGTTATGTCTTTATCAGGGGCATAGAAACTCACGTGGAAGTGCTGAAGACCGTGCTTCACTTTGAAGGATTCAAGATCTATGTGCCTGAAAGTGAACTTCTTGTTACCCATGGGTAAAGGACGAAAAGTGACAGCAGAATCATCTTCATAAGCATCCCCCGCAACATCTTCCGCAGAATATGCTACCTTCTTCTTAGGAGGAACCACGTCTCCCACAGATTCCATCTCTGAGGCCTTCCTATTTGCAGGATGGATCTTAGTTGTTTTGCCTGAGCCAGGCACAGACGAAGACGGAGGAAGATTAGCCCGCGGAGGAGGCATGGTACGGAGAGGCTGCACATTTAAAAGTTCAATGCGCGGATTCTGCTTCTTCTTAGAAGACTCATATCTAGGACGGATTGAGGAGTATTTCGACCCCCGGGGCGGATCACCTCTTTGGAACGGAGGCTTCTGGATAGAGGACGAGGATGGACGCCTATCCCGAGGGATGCCCTGAGCAGAGGGAGGAGATGCCCCATCCCTGATATGAGAGTCTCCCCGAGGAGATCTATGGGGACTCGGCGGAGGAGTTTGATAAGGTACCCACGGACGCTCGGACATATATGCGAACACAAACACAAATAGGAGGACTAGTCAGTCAAATAAGATCAAAGACAAGGAAATCTCAAGAACAGCGAAGAACACGAAGAATATCCTAGATTTCATCTACCACCACATGAGCTCTCAAATCATTAATCAACTTAAAAGGAATCGAAAACAAAGCCGATAAAATGCACGGCCCAGCAATGGCAGCCTTCGAATCCATGACATGCATGGGATTTAACCCCATCATGATCCATCACTAAAAATCGAGAACTCCACAGAAGCAAAAATGGCGAGAAGAATAGGTGAAAAAGCCTACGAACCACAATAACTTCGATGATTAAAAGACGTCGACAAGCAGATGCGGCGAGAAAACAACAACAAGAGCAAAGAAGAAAATTAGGGTTCTTGACGAAAGGGTGCGGCAGAAGAAGCAAAGCCGAAAGCAAAAGAAAAAGTCAAGAAGATGAAGAAGGAAATGGGGTAGGGAATAAAACAGAGAATGTGAATTTAATTCACATTCCCTCATTCTCTTCTCTCTTAAAGTATCAAAAGAAACTGTCCACCACCTGAGACACAATTACGGCCGGACATGGGAAACTTGCACAATAAATGCAAATAACGGCTTTTTAGAAGAATTTATGAGGGAGAAAAAGCGCACTACCTGATTCTTCTTCCGACTATAGCTGACACCCAGTCATAAGAAGAGGGGCAAATTGTAAGTACACTTATGTATCTCCCTCGCCATGTGCACTAGCAAGCCCACGTGGAGGCCACGTCATGAAGATGAATGGTACACAGGGGGATCCAAGGATCTAGGTGATACACCACATGTCGAGATCAACAGTCTAAGATGAAGGAACATCAACGAAAGGTATACCCACTTAACACCAAGGAACTACTCGGAAGCACTTTTTCTTATCTCGAGATAAGATGTAATCAGCGGCTGGGGAAGGCCCAACTGACACAGACATGACAGGGAAACTGACACCACATGGCGCGGACTGGACCACCCCAACCACTCGCATTTGGTACTGCTCAGAGGGCACGCAACAACTAACTAACGAAGGAGACGGATATTGGTCAGCGTGATGATCTTAGAAAGCATAGAAGCCGCGGGCTGACCAAGAGGTCCGCGGACTATGCACAAAACACAAGAAGATAAGATTACAACAGCTCTTTTCTAAGGGACCTACGTAGATTAGCTATATATATGACCCTTCCTGTTACATGTGGGGGGGGTCGAGCAATTTAGGAAGAAAGAGAGAAGGAGAGATCAGTGAGAAGTAAGTATGAGCATGAGCCTTCGGGTTCCAGAGAGACCGAAAGTCTTTCGACTGTTCTTGTAATCGTTTACCACATAGTGAAATCTCCCCCAGACCTGTGGATGTAGGCCTTAGAGCTGAACCACATAAATAGTTGTCTCATTTACATTTTTGTATGTGTATATTCTCATATCCATGTGTTTTCATAGATCTATAATGGTAGATGTTGACAAGATCATGACAAACCCGCGGGGTTTGGAATCAATGAATCAACGTCTATCTAGGCATCTTGCACTATATTCATACCTTAATGCATGCACCCCGTACATGCGTAGATTGGTTGTGTACATGTTGGAACCATTACGAAGTCTTCGTGTTCACATTCCTCTTCCTCAAACGAACTACTGCTAGAAGAATTGCTTGACATGACGTGTGTATAAGATTCAAAGTAGGAAAAAAGGGAGAAAACCGAGTAAATGGAAAGCAAAGGGGTAATCTGAATGGCATATATTTAGGCGATCTTGGGAAAGATAATGTGGTAGTTACAAAAGAGGAGAATAACTGAAAGAATATATTGAAAGGGTTTCCGACACGTCGCGTAGAAACCAATCGTCGTGGTAGGCATAAGGTTGATAAAGAGACTCTATTCTTTTCTTGTTTATGAAATTAAGTCAGCTGACTATCAGGTTATTTGACAATTAACCCAATATTCAGGGGACTAATATTGATACATGAAAATAATTACCCCTTAGTAGGGCTAGGGATCCCCTAAAGGAAGAGTACGCCCTCCATAAGACATGGGGGACTCGGGGACTAAATCCCAAGTCCAATAAGGAATGTTCATAAAATAGAAAGGATAAGGAAGGGATTTATGTTAAAGTTGGAGGTTACATTAGGAAGGATGGCAATAATTGTAAATAAGGAAGCTTCTATGACATGTGGCATGATGTCATGAGAATAATGGTTTTGGGAAAAGCCTATATAAGGAAGGACATAGTATAATGAAAAAAGGGTTATCTCTTATTCTATTCTAGGAAAAGGTGTTGTCATTGTTGTGACTAGGACGTGTAGGACCAAATTCATATTCACCTCTCAACACCTACTACAAGTTAACTTTGGACTGGAATGTAGTTGATCCCTAACCAAGTCTCACACCGATTAAGGTACAATTGCATTCCTTATGCCCCTTGAACCTGCGCACTTGATTCCACTAGATGACGTCCTTTACATCCTAGAAGTTTCTACGACCCAAAGTCGAAGACTTATAAACAAATATGTCTCCCACATATAAGTATATTCCATTTGTTGTTTCCGTCTTAAAATAAAGATCAAGGTGAACAAGAAACACAACTAATAATCGGGTCCTATACTCCCAAAGAGCATCCTAGAATATCAGTCACCTCACAATAACCTAACTGATTACAAAATAGCTTATTGCGGAATCACAAGAGTCCGAGACAAAGAAACTGTTGTGATTACTTTTTATATTTTACCTATCGGAGATAAATATCGAGAAAACATTATAGAAGATTAAACTCAATACGATAGAAAAAGTAAGATCTAGATACGCAACTACAAAAAAAAAAAGTTGGACATGGCTTCACGAATCCCAAGCGAAGTCTTTAAGTCGTTAAACCTAGTAATGGTTTTCACTTTCAGAAGAACTAGAAACCTAGGTTAAGAGAGAAACGACTCTAGTTTGCAACTAGGACACACAAAAGTGTCGGGATTAGGTTTCCCAGATGCTAGATCTTCTCCTTATATAGTCTTTCAAATCAGGGTTGCTTATACTCAAAGCTAAGATAGCTTAGTAACAAAGCAATTAATATTTACCGTTAGATGAATTCCTGATTTAAGATTCAAAATAAGTTTGCTTAGAAAATAAGCAATCAATATCCACCGTTAGAGGGTTTAGATTGATACACACAAATGAAATATACTTATATTCAGATATGGATGAACCGTACCTAAACATGTGTAACAAGTTGGATCATTAACAGTTAACCGAAGTTAGCCATATGAACACTTTTAGCTTAGCTATATACATCTAGCACTTCCAGAATCAATCTTGTAATCAACCAATTATGATAGATAATCAAATGTATCTAAATGTGTTTTAAGAGAATTGTTCAAATATTCAATATCTTATAGAAATATTCATGAAGCATTTGAAAAAAAATCGTTTTGGTTTGTAAGTGTACAAAGTACTTATACAAGAACCAATTCATGAACATAATGTTATGGTTTGCAAACCGAGTTCACATACCTTAAAGCATTAAGAATCCAGGGACTTTAGTTCGTAAAAGAACCTGAGTTAATGAGTATAAACAATAGTTAGCATACATAGTATGTGAACAAGTTGTTATACTTACCGATTTTAGAACCTAACCACTGAGTTAGCAAGTTGAGTTCGCGAACTACCGTTCCGGACCTTTCCAAGTTTAGCCGTTCGCAAATACTGTTCACAAACCATAGTTTCGGACCCATTACAGATAATTTTTTTTGCAAAAACAGTTCGCAAACAAGAGTTTCGGACCCGTACTAGTACTTCATAATTTGCATACTGGGTACACATAATGTGTTGTATCCATACATTGGTAGAAGTTCTAAAACTCTCGTTAATCGATTTGAAATATCCTTAGAAGACGACAATGTCAATCTTACACATACCACTAGCTTCAAGTAATTTTCAAATGATTATTTGATCAATATGAAACATCCTGAGTTAACATCAAATGATTGTCTCACAAAAATCATGTAAGATGTTCAAGGTAATTTTCACATGATCATCTTGACTTAATATTTAGTTTCTAACAAATGAATTTTTTACGACTAAAGTTGTTAAGTAGATGATGAAGCATTCTAAGCTTTAAACTCGTATTTCGAGAATTATATTAACGAGATAAACTCGACTCAAAATTTCAAATGTGTATAACACAAATTCTATATAGCTATACGACTTAGTCTCATTAGTAGATAGAATTGAATAGACTTTTGAGTGATAGATAAGTTTTAGTATCCACATACCTTTTGTCATCAAAGTTCCTCCAAGATATTTAGTTGATTTTATTATTCAATTGTTGAGCGTCGTGAAGTCTAAATCTCAATTACAAACTTTTATCCTAATCCGAGACATAGCTATAAGTAGACTAGAAATCAAGATATAGTTTTGATTAACTAAACTTGACAAACAAGCTTGAGATAACAACGCTTGCGAGTTCGACCAAGCAGTGCTCTAACAACTCTCGAAGACAAAAACAGTTCGTGAACTGTCCGAAATAATTTATGAATAACCCGTCATCTCGGAGTTCAGGAACCTTTCGTATCGGTAAGTTCACTGACTTTCTAAATCAGTTCTTATACTCAATATACAAAAAGTATTCAAGAACCTCTTATAACCAATCAGTTCGCGAACTTACCAAATCAGTTTGTGTACTCAAGTTACAAAAAACATCTAGGAGCATGACAAAATCAAGCAGTTCGCAAACTGACCAATATGCTTAATTAGAGAAGAATTCGTAAAGTCTTATTATTTATAAGTTCCAAGTTCATGTACCGAGCAATTTCGTTCGTGAACATATAAGCTAACTTGACGACTCCTTATGAACTAAATAGGCAATTACGATATGTCGAACAATAAATTGCTCTCAACCTATTATGCAATAAATTCTTCATTGCTTGAATTTATAATTCGAGTTTTACCAACTGCTAACTTGAACTTGAGATTTCTTCTTTGCAACGTTCATCATAATACTAAAGTCACACAACTTTTTCTTAATGGATAAAATGATTGATAATATTAGTAAATAAGATAGTCAATCTTCACTTACCTTTGTTGATGAAGTTCCCGTAGATGTATTTGTTGTTCTTCATTTTTCAATTGTAGGACCAGAATATCGCTACATCTATTTTCTGCGAGATTAACAACACTTCATAGCGATCATCACCGCAAGATTTTATATCAACATTTCACAAGTGTCACAAAAGCCTTCAAAAGAGAGATGTAATACCTGACGACTGAAGAAAACTTGAGAGAAGCATGTTAGTTCTGCGACGGTTATAAAACTTGCGAGATTTAACATTGTAACTATCGCGATACAATCGCAGAATCAACCCGAAATAAGAGGAAAACTTAGCTATCATCCACTATGTAACTATCCTATAAAGATAGACCCAATGTGTCCAGAAAAGGATGATGTATTTTTGAGAGTCAAGAAAATCTTGAAGAGAGAGAAACTTCAAGAGAATAGTTGTAATCTTGAATTCTCTCATTTCGGTAAACATGTCTGAAACCAAAATAATAAAGTGTCGTTTTTCATATTCAATTACGAGTTGATTATAGCAAGATCTTAACAAGGGTGTAGTGTGGGAAATCCTGCAACTACATTTTGGCGCCCGAAACAGGGGGAATCAAGCTAAAAAATCTCTAATTATAATTTGAAGATTTGAAGAAATTATTAGAGTTGAAGAAATGGATAGAAGAAGAAGGAATACATCAGAACCACCAAAAACTGTGAGGAGGAGTAAAAGACTTGCAGGAGAAGAAACAAATGAATTAGGAGAATATTCAAGGATAAGAACAAGAAGAAATAGAACAAGGATTGAAGGAGAAGATCAAATTCCACAAACTAATCGACAAACACCGATACAAAATAAAAATGTGGATTATGATAGAGTGAGTGTGCATACTTGGAGAGCGGATTCGATGGAAGCTGTAGAAGATCAACAATTAATGGACGGAAGAAGAGAAGAAAGAAATCAAGGGGTGATTGAAGGATTAATTCATGGAGAATGCGAAAATGAAACAGCAGGTGATCCAAGACAAAGAATACAAGAGGAAAGAAGGTTAGAGGCAGAAGAACGTGCAAATTTAACAAGACAAAATCACGAGTTAAGAATGGAGAATTTGAGGTTGCAAAATAGAAGATAAAGAAGTACTGCTAGATCGAATTCAAGATCATTAAGAGAAGAATTAAGGAAAAATTCTTCAATAAGAAATGCTAGAGGAAATATCCAGGAGGAAATGCAAAATCCAAATGAAGAACAACGTCAGAGAGAAGAAGAGGTAATAAAAGATCGCCATGATCCGCGTGGCGAGAATTTGGCTAATAGATTTAACAACATAAATCAAGAGGGAAGAGACAACCAAGATGATGAAGATAATCCAGAAGAAGGTAGGAGGATATTACATGGGAGAGAGATCCAAATAAATCGAAGAATAATTGAGGAAGAAATTGAGAGACATTATGATGAACAAGCACGACTAGCTCGCGAGAGAGAAAGATTAAGGGAAGAAGTAGAAGAACAAGAATTCCAAGAGGCGGTACAACAAAATAACCATGAAAATTGAGAGAGGAGACGTACACAAAATCGTTATAATAATAATATCCAGGAAGAGTATGATAGAATACAAAGGAAAATAGAAAGACATCGAAGAGAAATGAAGAAATTCGAAGAGAAGTTCAGCTGCGATTGCAAGAAGAAGGTGAAGCAGAAGATCGCGGAAGAAGGAATGTGGGTGCGTATGAAGACACACAAAATCTCGCAAGAAAAGAGGTACATGAACGCAGGAGAAGGGAAGCTGCATTAAAAAGACCGAAGGAACCAAATTCGATGGCGAATGAGCAAATTTTAAGAGAATTAGCAGAGATGAGGGGAATAATAAATAACAGAAGAGAAGGAGGTAGAAGGCAACTTAATGAAGCTATTGAAGAAGCTGCGAGAACTCCATTCACTCAAGAAGTACAATTAAGAGGAATACCGCCAAAGTGCAACTTACCAGCATTAACCAGAATTTTTTATGGAACTACCTGTGATGTACAACATGTTAAGGCTTATGTTAGGTGTATACTGCAATGGGAGAATCATGATGCTGTATTGTGCAAGTATTTTGCATCTATATTAACTGGCGAGGCGCTAAAATTCTTTGAGGGATTGCCAAAAAACACTATCACTTCTTTTGATCATCTACAAGACACATTTCTGAGAGGATATATAAGCAGCAATTCATCACGTCCAGGTATTGAAGATGTGTTTGGGTTAAAACAGAGGGTTGGAGAGAGTCTGAAACATTTAACCATAATATGGAAGACAATGTGCAGTGAGATGGCGGGAAGAGTTGACGAGAGATATCTTATCTTGTCTTTTTTTATCAATGCAATGTTCGCGACCAATCTGTTGTACATACAAATTTTCAGAGTCAAGAATACAATCACTATGACTGAACTGCGAGAACTACAAGAAGAATACATTGCTTTGGAGGAAAAACAAAATGAAATGGAATCATACCCCATCGCGAACACCAATTCAGTAGCAGCAAATGGGAGTTTACTTCCTAAAATGATTAACAATGTGGCGAGCAGCTCGCAAACACAACAAGAGAAAGTGGAGACCGATAACCAGCATAAGTTGGTAGCTATGGGCAGTCGAGATCAAGAAGAATATGAAAGGGAGAAGAATTATTACAACCGCGGAGGGAATAATAAGATTCAAAGGCTTGATCAGCCGGAAAAAACTTATGGGGGACAGAGGCAAAATAATTTCAGAAGCCAATGAAATCAGAGGATAATATGGGAAGAAATTAAGATGCCTCCTCTAAATGCTAGTATAGAAAAAATCTGGGAAGCTATCATTTTGATGGAAAATATACCCTCTCCGTGGAATATGGGAAAAGAACCACATCCTAATAATCGTAGTCAAGAATTTTGTCCTTACCATCACTTTCATGGTCACACAGTAAATGATTGCAGAAATGTAAAGAGAATAATTTTAAGGATGATTGACCAAGGAAAGCTAAACCACTTTTTAGAAGGACATCCATAATCTCAGTGATTGCCTCCAGCACCAGAAATTCGCAGAGTAAATACTGTAAAAAAAGCAGAATCATTCGTAATAGAAGTTGGGGCTAAAGCAAAGAATTTGTTTTGTAATTCCATTGTGCATTCACACAGAACTATAGAGGATTTCCATGACAATGTTCTAAGCAGGGTCTTCGCGAGAGACACAGATAGAAGAGAGATATTAAATATCGCGAGAGCCTCGCCGTTAGAAGAATGGCAGAAGCAAACTATATCTTTCCCTGCACAAGAAGTACCAGAGCTTGGTGAGGAGCATGATAACCCATTAGTAGTAAGGTTAGAGATAAACCCCAAGCAAGTAGTAGAGGAAGAGGAAGAAAATGATAACGAAAATGAAGATTCTTGGGCTATCAATAGAGTTTTAATAGACACAGGGAGCTCAGTTGATATATTATTTATCATACCTATAATACCATGGGTGGAAGAGACGAAGATCTGATTCCATCAACATATAAAATCTATAGTTTTAATGGTACTGCCAATAAACCCAAAGGGGAAATTGAAATGCGGATTCCATTAAAAGGGATAACTTCCAAGATCTTGTTCTGTGTTATTGACATTGAATCACCTTACAATGCCTTGATTGGTCGACCTTGGCTACATGGGATATTAGGTGTAGCATCTACTTTCCACCAGTGTGTTAAATTTCCTCATCCTAATGGTGTTGGAGTAATTAAGGGAGATTGGGGAGAAAGCAAGAAATGTTATGAGATTGATATAAAATCTTGTGAAGAAAGAGCTGAGAAGAAGAGAAATTGGAATTACAACATCAAGCAACGAAAGAGAGCTAAAAGATTGATGATTGATGATTGATTCAATAGAGCAGCGAGAGGAAGAAAATGGCGAGCCGATCGCAGATAAAGAAGAAAGAGCAAAACGTAACAGAAAAGCAGAACCAAAAGATAGTAAGTAGAAAGGTAAAATGAAATTTTACAAGAAAAGATTGTAAAATTTTACAAGAAAATCAGAGAAATGAAATTTTATCAGAGTTACAATGCTCGTGAGAAACGCGAATAAAATTTCGCAGAGATTAATAGAATGGGATGAACCTTAATGGCGTGCACCTTAGTTCGCGAATACAATTTCGTAAGAGGCAGATGTAAGACCTAATAGTGCGTCATATAAGGAGGTATCTCTTGACATTACTCAGCGATAAGGTTATACCGCTGCTGGAACCTGAGTTATGCAGATGTTGGGGTTAAAGAAAACCTATCCAGGAGAGGGATCTTGGGTTTCCAATTATATAAGGTTATACCCTGATTGGAAGACTAAGGACCTCTTCTAAGAAGTGCAAAGTATGACCAAGGCGCCGAGGTACACGGTTGAGCCAAGGGTGCCCGGGGCATACGAAACTACCCTGGCCATTCTTGGTAAGTCTTGGCTATGATGCACTTGGCCTGAAGAAAACCCCACTTAGGGTGAAGTCTTGTAAATATAAGCCATATAGGCATAAAGGACAAGATGCTGCAAAAACAGCTGGTTGTTGGCAAATTTGGATGGGAGGTGCTAGTCTTGTATGGCCGATGTTCCCTCCTTGAAGGGGCATCCAGGGGGAAGATAAGGGCGGCACCCTCCATTAGGGAGCTGATAAGTGTCTAAAGACGGAAATTTAATGGGGATTTATGTTCGCAAGAACATTTAGGCCTGTCATATTGTCGCGTGACTAAAGTTATACAAAGGAAAATAGACAAAAGAGAAAAAGTTAAGATGAGATCAATGGGTTTTTACATTTAACAAGTGTAAAGACGTCCTGCGATTTCATCGCAAGACGGCAATGTCATAAGGATTAATTCTTGCAAGAGAGTTTATACTTATAATATTGTCGCAGAGATGTTGAAAAAGTATTGATAAGACAAGATCAATGGGTCAATACATGCAAATGTAAAGACGTCCTGCAATTTTGTCACAGAAAGAAAAGATGTGGCAAAATAAGACCTTTAATTAGGAACGCATAATAATACCATAAGATTATTGCGATAATGATCGCAGAATTTATGAGATTTGCGATTCTACGGAAAAATCATAAAATTATGTAATTATTTCTAGCGATAGCATCGTCGGTAAGGAGGAAAATTTAATTTGATTCACAACTAATATCTAATCTCTACTCAATTTTTTTCATATTGCAGATGAATAATAGAGGCAAGTATGGGAATGCATAGAATGATGAAATTATTATTCATCCATCATATGATAAAATTTCATAGATAATACATTTATACAAATAATTAAAGGATAATAATTATGATTGATTGATTATGTTGCAGAAAAAGAATTGTTTTCTGATTCATAACAGATAAAAGCAAAAGAAGTTTACACATCAAGTTGGAGAAGCTCGCAACGATGTTACGAGAGGCAGAAAAATAAATGTACAAAATTTACAATGAAGAAACAGAGAAGAAACAAGACTAAGTAGATCCATCACCACCTTCATCAGAGCTCTTTTCTTTCTCTTCATTACCAGATATATCTTCCCCATTATTATCTCTATCCATGTCAGATCTCTCTTCCTCGTCAGATAATTCTTCATCATATTCGCTAGACTCCTCAGCTTCGCTATCAGAGATAATTAAATTTGGGGAATCAGCTGGAACTTCCTCCGCAATATCGGGGTATATAGAATGAGGGATACCATGATCATTACAGACTAGTTTAACAGCATCATTACGAACACGAAGAAGGGCATTGCTAAAATTTGAAGATGATATTTTCAATTTATCCTTCAATCTAGAATACTTTTCATTGCGAGAAGATAGACTTCTGGCGAGTTGGTTTTTCTCTTCTCCTAACTCATCAAATCTTTTACGATAATTCTTTTCGGATGCTGCGAGCAAATGATAACAAAATTAGTACATATAAGGATGATTAAATTAGGAAATAATTTAGGGAAATCATAAGAGTGATAACCTTCTCTTTCAGAAATCATGTCTTTAATTAAAGCCACTTGATCAGCATAAAGACTAACATCTACACCTAAATTAGTTCTGGCGTTATCAAGAATCTTCGCAGCCCAAGCAAACTCATCATTACTATTAATAAGGAGACGAGATCGAACTTGGGTTTCCATCGCAAGAAGATCTTCATTCTCGTGGATAAGCTTATCTCTTTCCATTTGAACGTTAAGAAGAGTTTTATGGAAATTTTCTAGGGTCTTGGAGCCATTTTTAACGTCAAGATCTTTCTCGTCAATGAGATCATTATTCCTTTTCTTAATCTATCTATTTCTTTCTTCGAATCAAGATAAAAGCGCTTATACTTGTTGGTCAAACCTAAATTGAATCTGTGTTTAATTTTTAAGAGATTAAATTTGGATTTAAGTTCATCTATGGAGAGGGATTCAATTTTATCATCTGAGAAATTACTTAAAGAATTATTAAGGTTAGCAAGAAGATTATCATCATCTACATGGTCTGGAAAAGATTGGAAGAGTGTAGCCTCGTCAGTAAGATCATAAATATCTGCAAAAATGGTTGCTTGAATAAGCTGCGATAGGGTGAGAAGAATTAAAAGAGAAAAGAAATAAATCATACCATAGAGTTGTTGATTGGATTTATCAAGATTAGAGATTTTTTGCTTGTCAACTGAAGCTTCAATCTCCAGCTGCTTATTTTTTTCTGCGAAGTTCAATAACTTCAGCTTCTAGTTTTTCTTAATCTTGACGAAGATTAGCAGCTTTCTTTTCATAAATAATACTCCTATTGTCTAAATTAGAAGCAACGGCAAAATCGGCTCTTCCAACCTGTGATAGAACTATATAAATCAATATTTGACAAAGATATCAGTAGATACACAAAAAGGATGAACAAGTAAAAATTTACCAGGATGCCAAGTGAATTCAAAAGACTTGGAGTTAGCGATCTTGAAACCCCGCGAAGGGTATCGTTGTCATCTAGTATGGGAGCATCGCAGACATTGGCGAGAGATTGGGATATTTCATTAACAGATTCATCCCCATACTCATTTGGGATACCAAACATATTCTTGCCAAAAAAATTGGAAAGATGAGCCATCGAAGAATCAGATGAAGAAGAATTCTTTATAGAAGGAAAGTTGTTATCATTGAAATCCTCATTATTATTATCCTTGTCAAAATCAACATTTGGATTTTCTGGAGTGGGTTGAGGAGTTGAAGAAGAAGAAGGTCGGGTTTTACTTTTCTTCAAAGAAGGATCGCCAAATTATTCACCGCGAGGGGCAGAAGATTTTCCTTTAGGAGGAACAGTAGATTTATCCTTTGAAGTTTTCTCCTTAGTTCTCACAGGTTTTATTGGCGCAAGTTCTGCAATTTCCTGCGAGCACAGATGAAGATAAGAAATAGGGGCAACAATATATTGTTAAAATTTATGAAGAGATATTTCTTACTTCATCCGTGAAAGATTTAAGAGCTAGGAAAGTGATGGGATTCCTAAAAGATTGGTAGTTGAGCTTCATTCTCTCAATCTGAGAAAGATCAAAATAATTAGCGAGAATATAAAAACATGAAGAAGATAATGAATAATAATAATGCAAAAAGTTGAGAGGATATACTTCTTTAGATCTTTCAGGCCATTTGAAGACCCATGGCTCATACTCTGAGAGATTTGAAGGTAATGGGAGAGAACCAGATATATAAGGACCTTCAAGGCATAACGGAAAGATAAACCATTTATCATCGCTGGAGTGGAGAGGGCCTTGATTGGTAGTTGTATGCTAATCAATGTATAACATAAGAGCCTCATCATCAGCGACCTTTTCTTTCTTCAAGCGGACACCCCAGCAAGTACTATCCCTCTTCATAGGAACTATCTTGTAATTTTTGAAGAAATTTTCAACAGTATAATCTGCAGAAACAATGGGAACATCCTTAAACTGAGGATTCTTTGGAGCATCAGGATAGCAAGAACCTTTATTAGCATCGCAAGTAGCATATTCAAGCAGCAATCTGATACAATCGCCACCTAATTGGTATATTTCTCGTGAGAACCTCTCATCAGATATTATTTAATAGAATAATGGGAGTTCTGGGTCATAGAGAGGAAGGGGAATACCAGCTTCAAGTTGACCTAGCGATACTATGATTTTCTGGCGAGAGCATTGATGATCAGAAAATAGTTTGATAGAAAGTTCAGATCTAGGGCTTTGGCCTGGAATTGTAGACAAGGAAAAACATTTACTTTTGAGTTTTTCTCGCATCTCATTAAAAGCAGTCAAGTGTTTAGCACCAGCAACAACCATTTTTGAGTATGGGAATGAAAGAAAAGGTTGGAAAATAAGAAATAAATCACAGCGATGACAGACGCGCAATTTACGGAAGAACAGTAAACTTACAGAGAAGTTACGCAGAGAAAGAAAAAGAAAGTAAAAAGAGGAAAAGAAAAGAATGAAAGGAGTATTTATAGAAGAAGAGGTTTCTCGAGAAGATGAACGCAATAAATGCTAAGAAAAGACATGAACGGTCAGATCGCAGCGGTTACAGAGGACGTGTCATAAATTCATTAGAAGAGAGAATATGTGAAAACAGCTGGTGAAGGGTACGGAAACGTGTCAGAACAGGGAAATCTGAAAAGATAAACAGTTACAGCATTTTAAAATTCTCATGATCTTCTCTTCTTCGCAGAAAAGACATGAGAAGAGGTAAGATGTAGGACCAGAATATCGCTACATCTATTTTATGCGAGATTAACAACACTTCATAGCGAGCATCACCGCAAGATTTTATATCAACATTTCATGAGTGTCACAAAAGCCTTCAAAAGAGAGACGTAATACCTGACGACTGAAGAAAACTCGAGAGAAGCATCTTAGTTCTGCGACGGTTATAAAACTTGCGAGATTTAACATTGTAACTATCGCGATACAATCGCAGAATCAACCCGAAATAAGAGGAAAACTTAGCTGTCATCCACTATGTAACTACCCTATAAATATAGACCCAATGTGTCCAGAAAAGGATGATGTATTTTTGAGAGTCAAGAAAATCTTGAAGAGAGAGAAACTTCAAGAGAATAGTTGTAATCTTGAATTCTCTCATTTCTGTAAACATGTCTGAAACCAAAATAATAAAGTGTCGTTTTTCATCTTCAATTACGAGTTGATTATAGCAAGATCTTAACAAGGGTGTAGTGTGGGAAATCCTGCAACTACATCAATCTTCAAGGTAAATTGGTGAATTCTGATACTCACCTACCATGCTCTATTACAAGTCTGAGACTGACCTTGTTAGACTAGAAATCAAGGTATAAATTTGATCAACTAAATTTGAAAACAAGGTTGATATACAAAAATTTGTGAGTTTGACCGATCTATGCTCTAACAAATTCTCATCCATAATATGTTGTTTACATCTAGGAATTCATCAATTCCTAGCTATATGTAGTTGAAGGAATTCCTACACTACACCCCTCACTAGAATTAATAATAATCAACACATATTTGAAGATTAAGAACAACACTTTTATTGATTAATTCTCAGAAATATTACAAGAAATGGAAGAAATCAAGAATACAACCGCTCTCTTAAACTTTCTCAACACTCAAAAATTGATCTCTCCTCCTGAACCTGTTAGTTCTCTTTATATAGGGAAGTTACATAGTGGATGACAGCTAAGCTGTCCTTTAATTTAGGATATGACTCACGATATTCTAGCAACAGTTATAATGTTTATTCTCGCAGATTCTATAATATTCGCAGGATCGTCATGCTCTTCTTGTGTTTCAATTTACGTCATCCGTTATCTCATTCCTTGAATCCTTCTGCGACACTCGGAGTGTGCTGTTGAAGAGCTCGCAGTAATGTTGTTAAAGTCTCACAAGAGTATTGCCGTGGTGATATTCTGATCCCACATCTTGCCTCTTCTCATGTATTTTCTGTAAAGGAGAAAATATTATGAGAATTTTATCTCTTCTTAATGCCGCAGCTATCCATTTTTCAATATTCTTCTCCCAAAAAATCCCCGTAAATTAAGTATAACCGCCTACATGTGTCGAATATTCCTCTTTTTACCGGTATCTTCGTTATTATCCGGTCACCATCCTTTTGTCTATAAAAGGTAGAATCTGGTACAAAAATAATATTCTTCTTCAGCTTCTCCGTCTTCCTCATCTTTTTGTTTGCTTGTATTTTTTTTTCGTCTGCAACTTTCTTTCCCCTAAGATTCATCTGCTACTGCTTTCATGGAGTCATCAAGGTATATGTTCTTATGATGTTGCTAAACTCAATATTGCTTTTTATGTTCATCAAAATTGTTTGATCTGTCTTTATTCAATTTTATGTAATTCCCCGACTGTGTTTTATTTTCAGCGGAATCACTTCTAATACCAGATTTGTAGTCCAAAACCCTAATGCTGCCATGAATTCGCAACAAAAACCCACTGAAAAGAAAAGGAAGCCTGCGAATCATAAGGTAGTAATAAATATTTGTTTTCTTAATAAAAATATTATTGCCTCTGTTTCTTATCTAGATTATTATTCGCAGGATGGTGAGGATACTAATGCGCCTCGCAAGAAATCTCGCCAGGTTAAATCTGTTGATTTTTCCATTGCTGTTCCCAAATTAATTTCTGCCAATTCTATTCCAACACCTTTGCAAAATGAACCAATAACTTCTGTCTGCGAGAACATCGCCATAAATATCCCTGCCTCAACTGATCTTGTTATAAATAAAATTCCTGAAACTGCTGCGAATGAAGTTTCTTCCCCTTCTATTGTAGTTACTTATCAAGTTAACTCCACTTCAATTCCAGTTATTACTTTTCCAGAAACTGCATCTTCGGATGAATCATTCGCTGCGAATGATTCAAATCTCCAACTTTCTACTATCACCGTTTCGCCACCTACATTTCTTCCCCCTTCTTCAGTAGGAGTAGATGTTGCTTTTAAGGTTTTGTCTGATATTTTAGATGATGCTAGGAAGTCTTCAATCGACCCTGTTAGGCATAGTGTTTGCGAGACTTTAAGTAAATATTTTGGTTCTGACCGTATGGCTTCGCAAGCATCTTTAAAAAATGAAGTTGAAGATTTAAGGAGAAGTCTTCAAGTCAAGACTTTAGAATGTGATACTCTTCATCATAAAATGAACAATTCTTCACTGAACTGCGAGAATCTTCGCAAGAAAAATAATAAGTTAAAAGGTATAAATATTTCTATCTTTGTCTTTAATTTTTCTATGTTAATTGTTTTTCTTCTTTTCATACTCCATTTTCTTAAAATCCTTTGTTCGCACATTAAGCCTTAAATCAGAATCGATTAATGGGGATATTCAAAGCTAAATCCGTTGCTGAAGAGATTCGTGTTGATAGAGATTCATGGATGGACCAATATAACTGATTAGATAATCTTTATACGTATTCCCTTGATCAAATAGAGAACCTTACCAAAGAGAACACACAACTAGCTTAGAAACAAGATCTATTAAGTAATGAAATATCTCGCATCTCTTATTTGTTAACCAAGGATAATTTAGCAATGAAAACTTTATCAGATGAAAATAAGATTTTATCTCAAGAGAAACGGGATCTTTCAAATAAGGCGGCGATATCCTGGCAGCAACTAAGTACTCTTCAAAGAATGTATGATAACCAAGAACGATCTTTTCATTCGCTAAAAGATGAACTGAAAGAAGTAACCGAATCATCTATCACTGTGAAGAATGCACTCATCCAAGGTAGAATAGATTTAATTATTAAGGTAAGCCAACTTAAAGAAGAATACTCCAAATTAGAAGAATCCAACTCTTCATTAACAAAGGAAAATGCTTATCTCCTTTCTAAAGAAGAAAGTATAAAATCTCGCCTAAAAGGCATAGTTGGAGATAAATTTGATGATGCCATGGATCATTGGGAGAATTCTTGCCTGTCACTAATTCAAAAATTAACTTCGAAAAAGGAAGGTAGTCATTTTGGCTGCCTCAACTGTTAATTTCTTCATAATTCTTCTTGCGAGATCTTCTCCTGAATATCTTTCATGTTTACTCTTGTTTCTCGCAGAATCTGAGAGGAGCCTTCTTTCAACTATTTTTGTTTTGAATAGTAAACTGGCTAAAGTTCTCCAAGAAAATGGATTAATTGCTGCTCATCTTACCCGTTCTCGCGATCGAGCAGAAAGAATTTATGACTACCGAGAATATCAAAAAGACATGGAGATCAGAAACCGTGATAGGGCTTTTCTTCGCCAAGTTCATCTTAACGCTGAAGTTCTCGTGAATGAAATTTTGTTGTCAAATTCTATTCCCCCTACGTCAATCTAACCTTTATAAGTAGATGATGATGAGATTCCTCGTCCCCCTGATGATGATCATGAATATGAAAGTAGCGAAGAAAATATTTCTCAAGAAGACTCAGTAGATAAAGAAAAAATACCTCCTGAAGAAGCAGTTGTTGGTGGTGAAGCAACAGTTGGTGAGAAATCAAATGAAGAAGAAATTCAAGGTGATCATAATGAAAGAAATACTGGCGAAGGTGATAACACAAGCAAAGATAACGAAACTGGCGAGGCTAACACTGAAGTCTGAGTTCTTCTTTTGTTTTCTTGAGTTATTTCCTCTTTTCCTTTTTCTTGCGAGTGATGTACTTTTACGCAACTTTAGAATTCAATTATGCTTCTATCATTTTAAGTACTTGCGAGAAAGATAATGATATTAATTTATAAATTCCCCTACTTGCCCCTCATTATCTTTCTTGATATGAACAAATCTTTCATGTATTGTTAAAAGAAAATAGTTAATGTTTAGAATTATTCTGTTGGTCTTATTTTGCCTTCCTAGTCAAAGGTCTTATGTTGCCAATTTTTATTTCTGCGACAAAATTACAGGAAGTTCTTACATTCACATGTAAGAACCCATTGATCCTGCCTTATCCTTATTTTGTCATTTTGTTGCGACAATATGACATGCCTAAGTTTTCTTGGCGAAAATAAAGCCCCATGACATTGCCGTCTTGCGATGAAATCGCAGGACGTCTTTACACTTTCATGTAAAAACCCATTGATCTCATCTTATATTTTTCTCATGGCTTTTTTCCTCTGTATATTTTGTAGTTGCAAGATTTCCCACACTACACCCTTGTTAAGATCTTGTTATAATCAACTCATAATTGAAGATTAAAAACAACACTTTATTATTTTGTTCTCAGAAATGTTTACAGAAATGGAAGAATTCAAGATTACAACTATTCTCTCTCCTCAAGACTTTCTTAACTCTCAAAAATACATCATCCTTTTCTGGACACATTGGGTCTATATTTATAGGGTAGTTACATAGTGGATGACAGCTAAGTTTTCCTCTTATTTTGGGTTGATTCTGCGATTGTACCGTGATAGTTACAATGTTAAATCTCGCAAGTTTTGTAACCATCACAGGACAAACATGCTTCTCTCAAGTTTTCTTCACTCGTCATTTATTACGTCGCTCTTTTGATTGCTTTTGTGACACTCGCAAAGTGTATTTGAAGATCTTGTGGTGATGCTCGCTGGGAAGTATTGTTAATCTCGCAGAAAAGTATTGTAGCGATATTCTGGTCCTACATCTTGCCTCTTCTCATGTCTTCTTCGCAAAGTGGAGAGGATATGAGAATCTTCAATTCTTCAAAATGCTCGCAGCATCTCTTCTTTCCATATTTTCTTCTCGACATTGCTCCGTTAATTTAGCTTTAATCGCCTACACGTGTTGTAAATTCATCATTTTACTGACACGTCTTTACTCAACAGGTTATTCCCTTTTTCCTATAAAAGGTAGAGTTAATCTTCAAAACTAATTTTCTTCTTCTACTTCTCTATCTTCTTCATCTGTTTATTTTATCTCCCGTCTGCAACTTTTCTTCTTCTTCATATCCTCCTGCTACTGTTCTAATGGAATCATCAAGGTATGTTTTTTGATTATAATCTTTATTTGATTCATTTTTTACTCATATTCTTCGATCTTCTCTATTTGATCCTTCATAACTCCCGTATTATGTCTTATCTTCAGTGGAACTATCCCTAACACCCAATCCTCAGGTCAAAACCATAATGCTCGCAAAAGACCAACTGAGAAGAAGAAAAGAAGTTCTACGAATGATAAGGTGGTAAGAAACACATCATATTTCTTAATAACAATATTGTTGCCTCTGTTTCTTATCTAAGTTATTATTCGCAGAATGTCGAGTACATCGCTAATCCTCCCAAAAGACCTCGTCAGTTTAAATCTCTTGAGGCTGATTTCTCCATCCCCACATTAGCATATGCAAGAGTTACTCCCACACCCTCGCAACTGGATCCTATTTCTTTTACCTGCGAGAATATCGCTGCCAACACCTCTACTTCTTTTGATTCAGATAAATCAAGCTCCTGAAATTGTTGTGACTGAAGTTCCTTCTAGCCCTTTGTTGCCTTCAACTGTTGTTTTTCCCAACACTCCTCCTTATGATAATACAACCATCGCAAATGACTCAAATCGTCAACTTGTCCTCGTTACCACTTCACCCTCTGCATCTCTTCTTCCATCGAATGGAATCTTAGCTGGAGTTGATATTGCTTTTAAAATTTTATCTAATATTTTAGATGATGCTATAAAATATTCTACTGACTCTCTCCAATATGAATCTTGCGAGATCTTACTTAAATATTTTGGCTCTGATAATACTGCTTCACGAGCATCTTTAGAGAATAAAGTTGAAACTCTGAGAAAAAGCCTTCAAGTCAAAACTTCTGAATGTGATACTCTGAACCATATGCTTCGCAACTCTTCTCTTAACTGCGAGAACCTTCGCAGAAAAAATGACGAGCTGAAAGGTACAATTTTCCTGCATTCACCCTTTTGTTTTTTTGTTTTGCTTTTATATCCTCTGTACTCAAGTCTCCTTCTTAAATTCTTGATTCATATATTAGTTTCAAATCGGACTCGTTTCATGGAGAGACTTAAATTTGAATCTATTGCTGACGAAGATCGTGTTGAAAGAGATTCTTGGATGGACCAGTATAATAGATTATATAACCTCTACACATATTCGATCGATAAAATAGATAATCTTACTAATGAGAATAACCAACTATCGCAAAGTCAAAATTTATTAAGTAACGAGATTACTCGTGTCTCATATTCGTTAACCAAGTCTAACTTGGCGGTAGAATCTTTATCAGATGAAAATAGGACTTTATCCCAAGAGAAACATAGATTTTCAAGCTTGATGGCGATTTATTCGCAGCAATTGAGTAATCTACAAAGAATATGTGATAATTAAGAGCAATCTCTTCGTTCCCTTAAAGATGAACTCAAGGAAGTAACTGAATCATCTGCTGCTGAGAAGGATAAACTTATCAAGGGTAGGTTAACTCTTAGTTTGAAGGCCAGCGAGCTTCAAGATCAATACTCTCAATTGAAGAAGTCTCATTCTTTACTAGAAAAGGAAAATTCGTATCTACGCACCAGGGAAGAAAACATGAAGTCTCGTCTGAAGGGTGTGGTTGGCGATTGTAGTTGCAGGATTTCCCACACTACACCCTTGTTAAGATCTTGCTATAATCAACTCGTAATTGAAGATGAAAAACGACACTTTATTATTTTGGTTTCAGAAATGTTTACAGAAATGAGAGAATTCAAGATTACAACTATTCTATTGAAGTTTCTCTCTCCTAAAGATTTTCTTAACTCTCAAAAATACATCATCCTTTTCTGGACACATTGGGTTTATATTTATAGGGTAGTTACATAGTGGATGACAACTAAGTTTTCCTCTTATTTCGGGTTGATTCTGCGATTGTACCGCAATAGTTACAATGTTAAATCTCGCAAGTTTTTATAACCGTCACAGAACTAACATGCTTCTCTCAAGTTTTCTTCAGTCGTCAGGTATTACGACTCTCTTTTGAAGGCTTTTGTGACACTCGTTAAATGTTGATATAAAATCTTGCTGTGATGCTCGCTATAAAGTGTTGTTAATCTCGCAGAAAATAGATGTAGCGATATTCTGGTCCTACATCTTGCCTCTTTTCATGTATTTTCTGCGAAGAAGAGAAGATCATGAGAATTTTAAAATGCCGTAACTGTTTATCTTTTCAGATTTCCCTGTTCTGACACGTTTTTGTACCCTTCGCCAGCTGTTTTCACATATTCTCTCTTCTAATGAATTTATGACACGTCCTCTCTAACCGCTGCGATCTGACCGTTCATGTCTTTTCTTAGCATTTAATGCGTTCATCTTCTCTAGAAACCTCTTCTCCTATAAATACTCTTTTCATTATTTTCTTTTCCTCTTTTTACTTTTTTCTTCTTTCTCTGCGTAACTTCTCTGAAAGTTTACTGTTCTTCTGTAAATTGTGCGTATGTCATTGCTGTGATTTCTTTCTTATTTTCCAACCTTTTCTTTCATTCCCGTATTCAAAAATGGTTGCTGCTGGTGCTAAAAACTTGACTGGTTTTAATGAGATGCGAGAAAAGCTCAAAAGTAAAGGTTTTACCTTGTCTACAATTCCAGGCCAAAGCCCTAGATCCGAACTTTCTATAAAACTATTTTCTGATCATCAATTCTCTTGCCAGAAAATCATAGTATCGCTAGGTCAACTTGAAGCTGGTCTTCCCCTTCCTATTTATGACCCAGAACTCCCATTATGCTATCAAATAATATCTGACGAGAGGTTCTCGCGAGCAATATACAAATTAGGTGGCGATTGTATCAGATTTCTGCTTGAATATGCTACTCGCGGTGCTGATAAAGGTTCTCGCTATCCTGAAGCTCCAAAGAATCCTCAATTTAAGGATGTTCCCATTGTATCTACAGATTATACTGTGGAGAATTTCTTCAAAAATTACAAGATAGTTCCTATGAAGAGGGATAGTACTTGCTGGGGTGTCCTCCTAAAGAAAGAAAAGGTCGCTGATGATGAGGCTCTTATGTTAGACATTGATTGGCATACACCTACCAATCAAGGCCCTCGCCACTCCAACGATGATAAATGGTTTATCTTTCCGTTATGTCTTGAAGGTCCTTATATATCTGGTTCTCTCCCATTACCTGCAAATCTCTCAGAGTATGATCCATGGGTCTTCAACTGGCCTGAAAGATCTAAAGAAGTATATCCTCTCAACTTTTTGCATTATTATTATTCACTATCTTCTTCATGTTTTTATATTCTCTCTAATTATTTTGGTCTTTCTCAGATTGAGAGAATGAAGCTCAGCTACCAATCCTTTAGGAAGCCCAGCACTTTCTTAGCTCTTAAATCTTTCACGGATGAAGTAAGAAATATCTCTTCATAAATTTTAACAATATATTGTTGCCCCTATTTCTTATCTTCATCTGGGCTCGCAGGAAATTGAAGAACTAGCGCCAATAAAACCCGTGAGAACTAAGGAGAAACCTTCAAAGGATAAATCTATTGTTCCTCCTAAAGGAAAATCTTCTGCCCCTCACGGTGAAGAATCTGGCGATCAGGATAAATCTGTTGTTCCTCCCAAAGGGAAGCCTTCTGCTCCTCGTGGTGAAGAATTTGGTGATCCTCCTTTGAAGAAAAGGAAAACCCGAACTTCTTCTTCTTCAACTCCTCAACCCACTCCAGAAAATCCAAGTGTTGATTTTGACAAGGATAATAATAACGAGGATTTCAATGATAACAACTTCCCTTCTATAAAGAATTCTTCTTCATCTGATTCTTCGATGGCTCATCTATCCAAACTTTTTGGCAAGAATATGTTTGGTATCCCAAATGAGTATGGGGATGAAGCTGTTAATGAAATATCCCAATATCTATCCAATGTTTGCAATGCTCCCATACTAGCTGACAGCGATACCCTTCGCGGGGTTTCAAGATCGCTAACTCCAAGTCTTTTGAATTCACTTGGCAGCCTGGTAAGTTTTTACTTGTTCATCCTTTTTGTGTATCTACTGATATCTTTGTCAAATATTGATTTATATAGTTCTATCGCATGTTGGAAGAGCCGCTTTTGCTGTTGCTTCTGATTTAGAAAATAGGCGTATTATTTATGAAAAGAAAGATGCTAATCTTCATCAAGATAAAGAAAAACTAGAAGCTGAAGTTATTGAACTTCGCAGAAAAAATAAGCAGCTAGAGACTGAAGCTTCAGTTGACAAGCAAAAAATATCTGATCTTGATAAATCCAATCAACAACTCTATGGTATGATTTATTTCTTTTCTCTTTTAATTCTTCTCACCCTATCGCAGCTTATTCGAGCAACCATTTTTGTAGATATTTATGGTCTTACTGACGAGGATACACTCTTCCAATCTTTTCCTGACCATGTAGATGATGATACTCTTCTTGGTAACCTTAATAATTCTTTAAGTAATTTCTCAGATGATAAAATTGAATCCCTCCCTATAGATGAACTAAAATCCAAATTTAATCTCTTAAAAATTGAACACAGATTCAATTTAGGTTTGACCAAAAAATATAATCGGTTTTATCTTGATTCGAAGAAAGAAATAGATTGATTAAGAAAAAGGAATAGTGATCTCATTGACGAGAAAGATCTTGCCGTTAAAAATGGCTCCAAGACCCTAGAAAATTTCCATAAAACTATTATTAGCGTTCAAATGGAAAGAGATAAGCTTATCCGCGAGAATGAAGATCTTCTTGCGAGGGAAACCCAAGTTCGATCTCGTCTCCTTATTAATAGTGATGATTAGTTTGCTTGGGCTGCGAAGATTCTTGATAACGCAAGAAATAATTTAGGTGTAGATGTTAGTCTTCATGTTGATCAAGCGGCTTTAATTAAAGACATGATTTCTGAAAGAGAAGGTTATCACTCTTATGATTTCCCTGAATTATTTCCTAATTGAATCATCCTTATATGTACTAATTTTGTTGTCATTTGCTCGCAGCATCTGATAAGAATTATCGTAAAAGATTTGATGAGTTAGGAGAAGAGAAAAACCAACTCGCCAGAAGTCTATCTTCTCGCAATGAAAAGTATTCTAGATTGAAGGATAAATTGAAAATCTCATCTTCAAATTTTAGCAATGCCCTTCTCCGTGTTCGTAATGATGCTATTAAACTAGTCTGTAATGATCATGGTATCCCTTATTCTATATACCCCGATCTTGCAAAGGAAGTTCCAGCTGATTCCCCAAATTTAATTATCTCTAATAGCGAAGCTGAGGAGTCTAGCGAATATGATGAAGAATTATATGACGAGGAAGAGAGATCTGACGTGTATAGAGATAATAATGGGGAAGATAAATCCGGTAATGAAGAGAAAGAAAAGAGCTCTGATGAAGGTGGTGATGGATCTACTTAGTCTTGTTTTTTATCTGTTTCTTCATTGTAAATTTTGTACATTTATTTTTTGCCTCTCGTAACATTGTTGCGAGCTTCTCCAACTTGATGTGTAAACTTATTTTGCTTTTATCTGTTATGAATTAGAAAACAATTCTTTTTCTGCAACATAATCAATCAATCATAATTATTATCCTTTAATTATTTGTATAAATGTATTGTCTATGCAATTCTATCATATGATCGATGAATAATAATTTCATCATTCTATGCATTCCCATACTTGCCTCTATTATTCATCTGCAATATGAAAAAATTGAGTAGAGGTTAGATATTAATTGTGAATCAAATTAAATTTTCCTCCCTACCGACGATGTTATCGCTAGAAATAATTACATAATTTTATGATTTTTGCGTAGAATCGCAAATCTCATAAATTTTGCGATCATTATCACAATAATCTTATGGTCTTATTATTAAAGGTCTTATTTTTCCACATATTTTCTTTTTGCGACAAAATCGCAGGACGTCTTTACATTTGAATGTATTGACCCATTGATCATGTCTTATCAATACTTTTTCAACATCTCTGCGACAATATGATAAGTATAAACTCTCTTGCAAGAATTAATCCTTATGACATTGTCGTCTTGCGATGAAATCGCAGGACGTCTTTACACTTGTTAAATGTAAAAACCCATTGATCTCATCTTAACTTTTTATCTTTTGGCTATTTTCCTTTGTATAACTTTCGTCACGCGACAATATGACAGGCCTAAATGTTCTTGCGATCATAAATCCCCATGACATTGCCGTCTTTAGACACTTATAAGCTCCCTAATGGAGGGTGCCGCCATTATCTCCCCCTGGTTGCCCCTTCAAGGAGGGCACATCGGCCATACAAAACTAGATCCTCCCATCCATATTTTCCAACAACCAGTTTTTTTTCGCAGCCTCTTGTCCTTTATGCCTATATGGCTTATATTTACAAGACTGCACCCTAAGTGGGGTTTTCTTCGGGCCGAGTGCATCATATCCAAGACTTGCGAAGGATGGCCAGGGTTGTTTCGTACACCCTGGGAACCCTTGACTCAACCGTGTACCTCGGCGCCTTGGTCATACTCTGCACTCCTTATAAGAGGTTCTTAGTCGTCCAATCAGGGTATAACCTTATATAATTGGAAATCCAAGATCCCTCCCCTGGATAGGTTTTCTTTAACCCCAACATATGCATAACTCAGGTTCCAGCAGCGGTATAACCTTATCACTGAGTCATGTCAAGAGATAACCCCTTATATGACGCACTATTAGGTCTTACATTTGCCTCTTGCGAAATTGTATTCGCGAACTAAGGTGCACGCCATAAAGGTTCGTCCCATTCTATTAATCTCTGCGAAATTTTATTCGCGTTTCTCACGAGCATTGTAACATTGATAAAATTTCATTTCTTTGATTTTCTTGTAAAATATTGCAATTTTTTCAAACAGAGTACTTTTTTCAATTGCATTTTCTTCAAACAAATTATGCATAAGCTTCTTTAAACTTTATCATTTTACCTTTATACTTACTATCTTTTGGTTCTGCTTTTCTGTTACGTTTTGCTCTTTCTTATTTATCTACGATCGGCTCTCCATTTTGTTCCTCTCGCTGCTCTATTGAATCAATCATCAATCTTTCATCTCTCTTTTGTTGCTTGATGTTGTACATCCAATTGCTCTTCTTCTTAGATCTTTCTTCGCAAGATTTTATATCAATCTCATAACATTTCTTGCTTTCTCCCCAATCTCCCTTAATTACTCCAACACCATTAGGATGAGGAAATTTAACACACTGGTGGAAAGTAGATGCTACACCTAATATCCCATGTATCCAAGGTCAACCAATCAAGGCATTTTAAGGTGATTCAATTTCAACAACACATGACAAGATCTTGGAAGTTATCCCTTTCAATGGAATCCACATTTCAATTTCCCCTTTGGGTTTATTGGAAGTACCATTAAAACCATAGATTTCATATGTTGATGGAATCAGATCTTCGTCTCTTCCACCCATGGTCTTATAGGTATGATAAAATAATATATCAACTGAGCTCCCTGTGTCTATTAGAACTCTATTGATAGCCTAAGAATCTTCATTTTCGTTATCATTTTCTTCCTATTCCTCTAATACTTGCTTGGGGTTTATCTCTAACCTTACTACTAATGGGTTATCATGATTCTCACCAGGATCTGGTACTTCTTGTGCAGTGAAAGATATAGTTTGCTTCTGCCATTCTTCTAACGGCGAGGCTCTCGCAATATTCAATATCTCTCTTCCATCTGTGTCTCTCGCGAAGACCCTACTTAGAACATTGTCATGAAAATCCTCTATAGTTCTGTGTTAATGCATAATGGAATTACAAAACAAATTCTTTGCTTTAGCCCCAACTTCTATTACGAATGATTCTGCTCCCTTTACAGTATTTACCCTGCGAATTTCTGGTGCTGGAGGCAATGTATTCCATTTGCTATTCGCGATGGGATATGATTCCATCTCATTTTGTTTCTCCTCCAAAGCAATGTATTTTTCTTGTAGTTCTCGTAATTCAGTCATAGTGATTGTATTCTTGACTCTGAAAATTTGTATGTACAGCAGATTGGTCGCGAACATTGCATTGATATAAGACAAGATAAGATATCTCTCGTCTACTCCTCCTGCCATGTCACTGCACATTGTCTTCCATCTTATGATTAAATGTTTCAGACTCTCGCCAACCTTCTGTTTCAATCCAAACACATCTTCAATACCTGGACGCGATGAATTGTTGCTTATATATGCTCTCAGAAATGTGGCTTGTAGATGATCAAAAGAAGTGATAGTGTTTTTTGGAAATCCCTCAAACCATTTTAGCGCCTCGCCAGTTAAGCTAGATGCAAAATACTTGCACAATACAACATCATGATTCTCCCATTGCAGCATACACCTAACATAAGCCTTAACATGTTGTACAACACAGGTAGTTCCATCAAAAATGCTGGTCAATGCTGGTAAGTTGCACTTTGGCGGTATTCCTCTTAATTGTACTTCTTGAGTGAATGGAGTTCTCGCAGCTTCTTAAATATCTTTATCAAGTTTCCTTCTACCTCCTTCTCTTCTGTTATTTATTATTCCCCTCATCTCTTCTAATTCTCTTAAAATTTGCTCATTCGCCATCGAATTTGGTTCCATCGGTCTTTTTAATGCAACTTCCCTTCTCCTGCGTTCATGTACCTCTTGTCTTGCGAGATTTTGTGTGTCTTCATCTGCACCCACATTCCTTCTTCCGCGATCTTCTGCTTCACCTTCTTCTTGCAATCGCAGCTGAACTTCTCTACGAATTTCTTCATTTCTCATTATTTCTCTTCGCTTTCTTTCTATTATACTTTGTATTCTATCATACTCTTCCTGGATATTATTATTATAACAATTTTGTGTACGTCTCCTCTCTCGATTTTCATGGTTATTCTGTCGTACCGCCTCTTGAAATTCTTGTTCTTCTACTTCTGCCCTTAATCTTTCTCTCTCGCGAGCTAGTCGTGCTTGTTCAGCATAATGTCTCTCAATTTCTTTCTCAATTATTCTTCGATTTCTTTGGATCTCTCGCCCTTGTAATATCCTCCTACCCTCTTCTGGATTATCTTCATCATCTTGGTTGTCTCTTCCCTCTTGATTTCTGTTGTTAAATCTATTATCCAAATTTTTGCCATGCGGATCATGGCGATGTTCTATTACCTGACGTTTTTCTTCATTTGGATTTTGCATTTCCTCCTGGATATTTCCTCTAGAATTTCTTATTGGAGAATTTTGCCTTAATTCTTCTCTTAATGATCTTGAATTCTATCTAGCAGTACTTCTTGATCTTCTAATTTGCAACCTCAAATTCTCCATTCTTAAATCGTGATTTTGTCTTGTTAAATTTGCACGTTCTTCCGCCTCTAACCTTCTTTCCTCTTGTATTATTTGTCTTGGATCACCTGCTATTTCATTTTCGCCTTCTCCGTGAATTAATCCTTCAATCACTCCTTGATTTCTTTCTTCTCTTCTTCCGTCCATTAATTATTGATCTTCTACATCTTTCATCGAATCCGATCTCCAAGTATGCACACTCACTCTATCATAATCCACATTTCTATTTTGTATCAGTGTTTGTCGATTAGGTTGTGGAATTTGATCTACTCCTTCAATCCTTGTTCTATTTCTTCTTGTTCTTATCCTTGAAGATTCTCCTAATTCATTTGTTTCTTCTCCTGCAAGTCTTTTACTCCTCCTCACAGTTGTTGGTGGTTCTGATGTATTCCTTATTCTTCTAGCCATTTCTTCAACTTTAATAATTTCTTCAAATCTTCAAATTGTAATTAGAGATTTTTTAGCTTGATTCTCCCTGTTTCGGGCGCCAAAATGTAGTTGCAGGATTTCCCACACTACACCCTTGTTAAGATCTTGCTATAATCAACTCGTAATTGAAGATGAAAAACGACACTTTATTATTTTGGTTTCAGAAATGTTTACAGAAATGAGAGAATTCAAGATTAAAACTATTCTCTTGAAGTTTCTCTCTCCTCAAGATTTTCTTAACTCTCAAAAATACATCATCCTTTTCTGGACACATTGGGTCTATATTTATAGGGTAGTTACATAGTGGATGATAGCTAAGTTTTCCTCTTATTTCGGGTTGATTCTGCGATTGTACCGTGATAGTTACAATGTTAAATCTCGCAAGTTTTATAACCTTCGCAGAACTAACATGCTTCTCTCAAGTTTTCTTCAGTCATCTGGTATTACGTCTCTCTTTTGAAGGCTTTTGTGACACTCGTGAAATGTTGATATAAAATCTTGCGGTGATGCTCACTATAAAGTGTTGTTAATCTCGCAGAAAATAGATGTAGCGATATTCTGGTCCTACAACGATAAATTTGATGACGCTATGAATCAATGGGAAAACTGTTTCTTTACCTTAATTCAAAACTTAACCTCGCAGAAAGAAGTTAGTCAATTGACTGCCTCTCTTGTTGACCTTTTTGTCAAATTTTGTGCTATATTTTTTGCAAAATCTTTGACTGAATGATCTTTTATCACTTTTGTTACTAGCAGAATCTGAAAGAAGTCTTCATTCTACCATCGCTGATCTTACTGATAAATTGGATAAAGTTCGCAAAGAAAACAAGTCTCTTACTTCCAATTATATTGAAGCTTACAGAAAAGTAGAAAGAAGACTTGATTATCTCGAGTACTTCAAAAATATAGAAATTAGGAATCGTGACAGAGGTTTCTTTCGCAAGGTTCACCTCAGTGCTGAAGTTCTTGTGAACGATATTCTGCTCTCCCATTCTCTCCCTCATGTATCTGTTCCTCCTTTAGTAGTTGATGATGATGAAATTCCTCTTCCCATGGATAAGGAATTAGAATTCACTAATGATGAAGAAAATACCACTCAAGAAGATGATGAAGAAGAAAGAAGTCCTCCTAAAGAAGTAACTAAAAGCGATGAGAAGAATACTGATGAAGCTGACAATTCTGGCAAGAATAACGAATCTGGCGAGCAAGAGTAGTGAATCTGGCGAGACAATCGTCAAAACTTGAATTTCATTTCTGCTTTCTTTTTCTTCTTCTTTCTTGCGAATAATGTAACTTTTGAAATTTTTAGAATTCAACTTTTGATTTTGCTTACTTTGAATATCCTCAAGGAAGATAATGAAATCTTATGTCTCTCCATTCCCCTACTTGCCCTTCATTATCTTTCTTGAAATGGTGAATTATTCCCTGTATCTTCTTTCTGTGAACTGTGTGGCTATATTATTCGCGAAAATATGAATATATCTGCGATGTAATGAGTACAGCTGCGATATTCCGAAAAATTCTGAAAGAGTTTACGATGTTATGAATCTGCCTTCTTATATATTCTCTTGCGATGAACAAATCTCTCCTGCATCTTAAAATAGAATAGTTAATTTTTTTTAAGATTATTATGTTGGTCTTATTTTGCCTTCCTAGTTAAAGGTCTTATTTTGCCAAAAAAGTTTTTCTTTCTGCGACAAAATCGCAGGACGTCTTTACATTTGCATGTATTGACCCATTGATTTTGTCTTATCAATATTTTTTCAGCATCTCTGCGACAATATGATAAGTTTAAATTCTCTTGCAAGAATTATAGCTTATGACATTGCCGTCTTGCGATGAAATCGCATGACGTCTTTACACTTTCATGTAAAAACCCATTGATCTCATCTTAACTTTTCTCTTTTGGCTCATTGCCTCTGTATAATTTTCTTCACGCGACAATATGACAGGCCTAAATGTTCTTGCGATCATAAAGCCCCATGACATTGCCGTCTTTAGACACTTATCAGCTCCCTAATGGAGGGTGCCGCCCTTATCTCCCCCCTGGTTGTCCCTTCAAGGAGGGAACATCGACCATACAAGAATAGATACTCCCATCCAGATCTTCCAACAACCAGTTGTTTTTCGCAGCCTCTTGTCCTTTATGCCTATATGGCTTATAGTTACAAGACTTCACCCTAAGTGGGGTTTTCTTCGGGCCGAGTGCATCATATCCAAGACTTGTCAAGGATGGCCAGGGTAGTTTCGTACGCCCTAGGCACCCTTGACTCAACCGTGTACCTCGGAGCCTTGGTCATACTTTGCACTCCTTAGAAGAGGTCCTTAGTCGTCCAATCAGGGTATAACCTTATATAATTGGAAATCCAAGATCCCTCTCCTGGATAGGTTTTCTTTAATCCCAACATCTGCATAACTCAGGTTCCAGCAGCGGTATAACCTTATCACTGAGTCATGTCAAGAGATACCCCCTTATATGAAGCACATTTAGGTCTTACATTTGTCTCTTGCGAAATTTTATTCGCGAACTAGGGTGCACGCCATAAAGGTTCGTCCCATTCTATTAATCTATGCGAAATTTTTATTCGCCTTTCTTGCGATTATGCTCGCAGTTCTTGCTTTGTTTTGTTATTAGGAGAACCTCGCAATTGTAATCAATTTTTTTTTTACAACGTACCTGTATCTCTTATCTTGCGGAAGTTTTCATTGATAATACTTTTTCAGAAATAGTCTATTCCATGGTCTGTCAAGTCTTTGACCAACATCTCTTCCTTCAGGGTCCATTAGTTTGTATGCCCCGGTTCCAACTATCTCTTTAATGATGTATGGTACATCCCATTTTCTCACCAATTTTCCACCACTCTCTCGCTGATAACTTGGTGTTTCTCGCAGCACTAAATCGCCAGATTGAAATTCACGTTTTTTAACACGTTTGTTGTACTCGCGAGCTAATCTTCGCTGGTAATTTTCCGTATGTTGCAAAGTTTTTTCTCTTTTTTCTTCTAATTCATCCAATTTATTTAAAATCATTCTAGCACTTAGATTTCTTTCCCAAGCTTCTCTTTTTGTTGTAGGAATAGCTACTTCTGTTGGTAACACAGCTTCAACTCCATACGTCAAACAAAAAGGTGACATTCCAGTAGCTTCTCGTTTAGTTGTATTGTAGGCCCATACTGCATTATGCACCTGTTCGCACCATGCTCTGTAGTATCCCTCTAGTTTCTTTTTTAAGATGTCTGCGATTGTCTTATTGTAGTTGCGGATTATCTCACAACTACACCCTCATAAGAATCCATTAAAATGATTCCTAAATCTAATTAATTTGATATGAAACTAAGAATTAAAGTACTAAAATTCTAAAAGGAGACACAAAGATTTTTACGTGGTTCGATCAATGTGATCTACATCCACGATTCTTCACTAGTGATTGTATGTAATTACATGATTTTACAATTGAGACTCCATTAATGGATAGTTGGAGCTCTAGAATTTTGGGGAAGAAGATGATAAAGAAAATACATCTCTCTCTAAAAATTTCTCTCTCCTCCTAAAATTATCCCCTCTCTCAAAATGTGCCTCTCCCTTCCTCTCATGCCTAAATGGCTATTTATATAATTTTACAAAATGTTAACAACTAAATTTGTCCTTCAACTTCGGACTTGATAACTATGCCGCGAATATTCGCAACTTTACTTTGCGAACTTCTTTTGCTTTCCTCGTGACTTCCTTTGCTCGCAAGATTTATTTTCTCTCCACAATTTCATAAGTTATCATTTGCTGTGATATTCCACTCCTACATCTTGCCTCTTTTTTCTTGAATATTGCTTGAAGAGCGATCTTTAAGAAAAAACTAGTTGTTGTAGTTGTTGGTGTAGTCTTTGATCTTTGTTGATGAAGGAACGAGCGAAATAATATCAAACTCAAAAAGTATATACTTGCCTCTATTCTTTTGCGAAGTTCCGGAATGTTGCGAAGTAAATAAGAAGTATCACCCTTGAAGTATAAGAAGTATGAAATATCCTTGATGAAGTATAAGAAGTACTCAATCCTCGAAATATATAAGAAGTATGAAGTATCCTTAAGAAGTATAAGAAGTACTTAATCCTCGAAATATATAAGAAGTATGAAGTATCCTTAAGAAGTACTTAATCCTCTAAATGTAAGAAATATTGCGAACCCATCATGCGAACTCTCACTCCATGTTCTTTGCCTCATGCTATGCTGTAGTGCAAATAAAAATTTAGATTAGTATTCAACATTTCTTTTATCAAAATTTCTTATTTTTTATTTATATGCTACTTCAAAATCTTTTTGTTTGTTTTGATTTCCTTTGTATTATCTATTTCATCTCTCTTGACAAATATTTTTCCATGGAAATGATCCTAATAGGTACCCCCTCATATGACGCACTGAGGTGCTTTGCCTTTTACGAGTATACGCCATAAAGGTTTGCCAGCTACTACTCTCCATGTCGAATATCATATCATTGGAAATAAAGTAAATTTTTCAAGAGAAATATATAAATTGATTTGTGCGAGATGTTTTTCTCGGTTTCTTTTGTAATTGTGAAATCTTGAGATCTTTGTAATTGTATCATCTTTGTAATTGTGAAATCTTTGTAATTCTACGATTGTATCGCGCTTTGTAAATCAAATCAAAAATCTTTTATTTTTTGTAAGTAAAATGTTTAAGGAAAGAGGTACTTAGCTTTCATGTGAGTCGCAAAAAAAAGTGTGAGAAGTGAGACTTGAACCCTTGACCTGGTTCTTGGATTTTTCTGCAAATTTCTGAATTTTTCTGTGAATTTCTGGGATTTTCTGCGAATTTCTAAACTTCTGAATAATGCTGCGAATATAGTGTTGCGAACATAGTGTTGCGAATATAGTGTTGCGAACATAGTGTTTCGAATATTCGCAAGATGAACATTTGCGAAGGAAATGTTTACGATGTAATGTTTTTAAAGTGTTGGTGCTGCGAACGTTCGCAAGGTAAACATTTGCGAGGCAAAAATTTTGTGCGAATGGTGAGATTTGAACACGCGTCTTCACGTTCGTTGATTACACCCATGACCATCTGTTCTATCGTTAAGTTGTGATAGAAAGTCCTCAATCAGCGAACTTACTATGATCTTCTTTTTAGCAATTGTACTTCATTCGTGAAAAAATATTAAAAATGTTGCGAGTAGAGAGACTTGAACACGCGATGCTGAGTTCCCTAGCTTTGCTCATGACCATCTGTGTTGGCTGCTATTTGCGTTGAGGTTGTGAGATTCATTCAAATTATTCTCTTTTAATCGCTCTGTGTATATCAAAAATCGGCGAAAAATGATTCGTGTATGGGGAGATTCGAACATGCGATGTTAAGCTTCTCTTCTTCGTAGATGACCACTTGTGCTAACTTCTTTTTGCGAAATAATGAAGTAATATTGCGAACTAATTCTTTGTTCTCTGTAAAAAAGAAGAAAATTATGCTCGCAAACAAATTCGAACTTGCGACCTCTCTGTTATTCATTAACTCCTGAACCAATTTCACAAATTCCTGTTTGTGACAAAATTCACAATTTCTGCATCTTATCTTCATCTCCTGAACATGTAAATCTTCAACTAAAACTTCCATTTTCCCCTTGAATTTCACCAAAACAACTAATTTTTTCTCTTATTCTTTTCATATCTTTGAATTGTTGATGATGTTTACTCCCTGAAAGTGTATCTTCTTCCATGAAACTTCCATTTTTGAGCCTAAAATTTGTAGATCTAGAAAAATATGAGCAATAATTAATCTTCATGAAAATTTCTTAAACCAACAAGTTACAGGAAGGATAAATCCATTACTCTCTCCCTGTTTCTAGCGCCAATTATGTAGTTGCGGATTATCTCACAACTACACCCTCATAAGAATCCATTAAAATGATTCCTAAATCTAATTAATTTGATATGAAACTAAGAATTAAAGTACTAAAATTCTAAAAGGAGACACAAAGATTTTTACGTGGTTCGATCAATGTGATCTACATCCACGATTCTTCACTAGTGATTGTATGTAATTACATGATTTTACAATTGAGACTCCATTAATGGATATTTGGAGCTCTAGAATTTTGGGGAAGAAGATGATAAAGAAAATACATCTCTCTCTAAAAATTTCTCTCTCCTCCTAAAATTATCCCCTCTCTCAAAATGTGCCTCTCCCTTCCTCTCATGCCTAAATGGCTATTTATATAATTTTACAAAATGTTAACAACTAAATTTGTCCTTCAACTTCGGACTTGATAACTATGCCGCGAATATTCGCAACTTTACTTTGCGAACTTCTTTTGCTTTCCTCGTGACTTCCTTTGCTCGCAAAATGTTCTTTGCTCGCAAGATTTATTTTCTCTCCACAATTTTATAAGTTATCATTTGCTGTGATATTCCGCTCCTACACTTATTAGTTGCTTCAGCTTGACCATTTTCTTGTGGATATAGAGGAGTAGATTTCCCACACTTTATCTTAAATGCATTGAGCAGCAATTCTATATTCTTCCCTTCAAATTTCTTCCCATTATCAGACACCAACTGTACTGGAATCCCAAATCTGCAAATTATATTCTCAAATATGAATGTAAAAATATCTTTATCGCGGATATGTTGTACTGCCTTTACTTCTCCCCATTTTGTGAAATAATCTGTTGCGACTATTAGGTATCTTCTTTGTCCAGAACCAGGCACAAATGGTCCCACAATATCTAACCCCCATTTCCCAAAAGTCCATACACTTGTTGAAGATGATAATGGTGATCCTGGTGCATGTATCTTCTTTCCATATCGCTGGCAATCTTCGCAACGCCTTGAGAATTGTTTTGCATCTTCATGCATATATGGCCAGTAATAGCCTTGCATTTTTGTTCTATATGCCAAAGATCTTCCCCCACTATGATTACCAGCGTCACCACTATGCAACATCTTCAACACTTTTTGTCCTTCCTCCCTCGTCAAACATCTTAGCGATGGTCAATTAAAATATCTGCGATATAATACTCCTTCTCTTAGCTCATAATTGGTTTCCCTAATTTTTAATTTATGTGCTTCCAATCGATTTCTTGGGATTTCTCCTATTTCCAAGTATGCATGAAGATCTTCTCACCAATCCGTAATGTTGTTTTTTTATTTCTCTTCGCCAACTTCTACCATCATCACATCTTCCTCTTCTTATTCCTTGTTTATTGCTGGTAATAAAAGTGTTTGAATTTTTATACACCTCGCAGCTGGATTTGTCATCATACTGGATATGAAAGCAAATGCATCTGAGAGCCTATTATCTTTCCTTGATATGTGTCTCCATTTTATTTTTGGAATTCTCGCAGATAATTCTTCGACTAATCTTTTATACTTTCTTAAAGATGGTTCGTTTGTTGTGTATTCTCCTTTTATCTGGCGAATAACCAACTATGAATCGCTGGTAATTCTAGCATTTTCCAACTTCATTTCTACTGCAAACTTTAAATCATGAATCACAGCCTCATATTCTGTTTCATTATTAGTGGATGCAAATTCCAATCTAAATGAAAAATCTGTTTTTTCTCCTTTTGGTGAAATAAAAACAACTCCAATCCCATTTCCTTCCCCATTTGAGGATCCATCCACCAATATCTCCCATATGTCGGGCTCTGTTAATAGCTCTTTTGGATCTCCATGTTCCTATTTTACATCCATCATCTCTTCCACAACTTCATCATCTTCTAAGGGAAATTCAGCTAAGAAATCTGCGATAACTTGTGACTTTGGCGAGGATAAAACTTCATATTGAATATCAAAGTGTCCTACTTGTGCATTCCATCTCTCAACTCTTCCTGATCTTTTTTAATTTTTCATTACTGACTCAATTGGCACTTTCGTTAACACTTTGACCTTATGTGCTTGAAAGTAGATGCGAAGATTAAAAGTTTCATGTACCATTGCTAGAATTAGTTTCTCAATCTTTGAATAATTTCTCTCTGCAGAATTGAACGTTTTGCTGATGTAATAAATTGGTTTTTCTACCCCTGCATCTACTCGCAGCAACACATCACTTAGCGCATATGTGGTTCTTGTGAGATAAATCAATAGTTCCTCTCCCGGTTTAGCTTTCTGTAAGAGAGTTATGTTCATCAAATGTTCTTTTATTCCTTGAAAAGACTTTTCACATTCATCTGTCCACTTGAATTTCATTACCTTCTTGAGTATATTGAAAAAATGTTTGCACTTGTCTGAAGATCGCGAAATGAATCTTTCTAGCGAGGCTAAGAGTCCATTCAATTTTTTCACATCTTTTACCGTCGCAGGCGTTGGCATATCGCAAATTTCTTGTACTTTTTCCGGATCAACTTGTATTCCTTCTTTTGATACAATATTCCCCAGAAATTTTCCTGAAGTTACTCCAAAAGTACACTTATCGGGATTCACTTTAATATTAAATTGCCGCATTTGATCGAAAATCTCTTTCAGATCTTGCACATGATTCTCAGCTTCTTTGATTTTGATCAGCATATCATCTACATACACTTCTAATGTTTTATGAATCCATTTTGCAAACACCTTCTCTACCATTCTTTGATATGTTTCACCAGCATTTCGTAAGCCAAAGGGCATCTTTGTATAACAATATAATCCTCTTGGAGCAAAAAATGCGGTATGTTCTTGATCTTCTTCAGCGAGAGGGATTTGATTATATCCTTTATATCCATCTAGCGATGATATTCTGGCATTTCCCGCTGCTGATTCAACCATTTGTGGGATATCTGGTAATGGAAAACTATCTTTAGGACAAGCCTTATTTAAATCAGTGAAATCTATACAAATTCTTATCCCCTTGTTTTTCTTTGGAACCACTACCATATTTGCAATCCACTCTGGATATTTTGCTTGCCTTATAATTCCTGCGTCGAGCATCTTCTGTAATTCTTCTTCTATTTGAGAATGATATGTTGTTGCGATTTTCCTTATTCTTTGATTAAATGGTCTTATATTTTTGTTGATTTCTAATTTATGACATGCTATTAATGGATCTATCCCTGGCATCTCATCCATGCTCCACGCGAAGATATCTTTATACTCTCGCAAGAGATTTATAGTTCTTTCTTCCTCATCTGCCTCCATCATAGTCCCAATTTTCAGCATTTTAGGCTCTTCTTCACTCTCAATATTTACTTATTTTGTTGGTTCTGCTGCAGTATAACTGGCTTCAGTTTCTCCCATTGGTGTTGGTGTTTCATAGCTCTCGCGAGATTTCGCTGGGTATTCCTTTTCCTTCTTTTGCTCTTATCATGTAAACTTTAAATTCTTCTTCCTTTTTTGTTTCTCTCGCCAATTTTCTGCGAGCTTTTCACAGCGTTGGACGTTCTTCACAATTTCTTACTTCAATTTGGTAGCACAATTTCGCAAAATCTGTGTCTCCTCTAATTTCTCCAATTCCACTGGGTATAGGAAATTTGATGCATTGATGCAACGTTGATGCTACAGACTTGATTGCGTGTATCCATAGTCTTCCTAATATCATGTTATATGGTGATTCCACATCTACCACACATAACGTTACTTGTGCTTCAATCTCACCAAGTGGAATTCGTACCATTATCTCGCCTTTAGGTTTTGTTAAAGATTTTCCAAAGCCATGAACATGATATGTTGAATAAGACTTTTCTTCATCCTTATATCCCATTTTCTTGAAAGTATGATAAAATATTATATCTATAGAACTTCCTGCATCCACCAAAGTTCTATTCATAGCCCATTCTTCTACAGATTTTATTGATTCCTCCTTTCTCATTGGTATAGTGGATACTGTGATTACTAATGGAGATGTATGACTTAGATTTTCTTCTGGTATTTCTCCTGCTGTAAATGTGATCTCCTGCTTTTCCCAATCTTTTAATGGTGATATTTTTTCCACCGTCATAATTTTCCTTCCTTCAAAATCCCGTTTGTGTATCTTTCCCTTAATATTTTCATGAAATCTATCAATCATCGCTCTTGTTACCATATCACACTCCAATTTTCTACAATCCTCTTTGATTCTAATCATCCTTCCTTCAAATATCTCACTGATTTGGTTTATGATTTTTTTAATCTTGAACAATTCTTATCTTCTTCTTCACTTTTTTCTATGATTTCCTTAATTCAATCCCTGTTTCGGGCGCCAAAATGTAGTTGCAGGATTTCCCACACTACACTCTTGTTAAGATCTTGCTATAATCAACTCATAATTGAAGATTAAAAACAACACTTTATTATTTTGTTCTCAGAAATGTTTACAGAAATGGAAGAATTCAAGATTACAACTATTCTCTTGAAGTTTCTCTCTCCTCAAGACTTTCTTAACTCTCAAAAATACATCATCCTTTTCTGGACACATTGGGTCTATATTTATAGGGTAGTTACATAGTGGATGATAGCTAAGTTTTCCTCTTATTTCGGGTTGATTCTGCGATTGTACCGCGATAGTTACAATGTTAAATCTCGCAAGTTTTGTAACCATCGTAGGACAAACATGCTTTTCTCAAGTTTTCTTCACTCGTCATTTATTACGTCGCTCTTTTGATTTCTTTTATGACACTCGCAAAGTGTAGTTGAAGATCTTGAGGTGATGCTCGCTGGGAAGTATTATTAATCTCGCAGAAAAGTATTGTAGCGATATTCTGGTCCTACATATTTGTTGCACAAATATGACAAGTCTTGATACTCCCGTGAATAAAAAGCCTCATGACATATTCATCTTAAGACACTTATCAAATCCCTAATGGAGGGTGCCGCCTTTATCTTCCCCCTGGTTTCCCCTTCAAGGAGGCGTACATCGGCCATACAAGACTAGCTCCTCCCATCCGGGCTTAACAGCAACCAGTTGTTTTCGCAGCCTCTTATCCCTTTTACCTATATGGCTTAAGGTTACGATACTGTACCCTAGGTGGGATTTTCTTCAGGCCGAGTGCATCATAGTCAAGACTTTCCAAGAATGGACAGGGTAGTTTCATACGCCCCGGGAACCCTTGGCTCAACCATGTACCTCGACGCCTTGATCATAATCTGCACTCCTAGGAAGAGACCCTCAGTCGTCCAACCTAAATCATAAGTTCAGGTTTAAAATCCAAGGTATCTCCCCCGGATGGGCTTCATTGACCCCAAATCTCCATGAATCGGGTTCCAGCAGCGGTATGACCTTATCCCTGAGCCATGCAAAGAGATACCCCCTTATATGACTACTTTAGGTCTTACATTTGCCTTTTGCGAAATTTTATCCGTGAACTAGGGTGTACGCCATAAAGTTTCGTCCCATTCTAATATTTCTCTTGCGAATATCGCTATTTCTTATAATCTTGAATAATCTCGCAGCTGCGATAAAAAATTCTTTTATTCATTTCTTCTTTGTTCCATCATATATTATATCACCATCTAGCCTTTCTCAGAATTTGTTACTGGTAATATCTTTTTAGATATAGTCTGTTCCATGGTCTACCAAGTCTTTGACCGACATTTATACCCTCCGGATCTATCAATTTATATGCCCATGTTCCAACTATCTCTTTAATAATATATGGTACATCCCATTTTCTCGCCAACTTTCCACCATTTTCTCGCTGATAACCTGGTGTTTCTCGCAGCACTAAATCACCTGGTTGGAACTCACGTGTTTTAACACGTTTGTTATACTCGCGAGCCAATCTCCGCTGATAATTTTCCATATGTTGTAAAGCTTTTTCTCTCTTCTCTTCTAACTCATCAAGTTTACTTAGAATCATACCAACACTAAGATTCTTTTCCCAAGCCTCTATTTTTGTTGTAGGGATAGCAATTTCTGTTGGCAGTACTGCTTCGACACCATATGTTAGACAAAAAGGTGACATCCCAGTTGCTTCCCTCCTAGTTATATTGTATGTCCATATTGCATTATGCACTTGTTCACACCATGCCCTGTGGTGCCCCTCTAATTTTTTCTTCAGTATGTCTGCGATTGTCTTATTGGTTGCCTCTGCCTGCCCATTTGCATGTGGATAAAGAGGTGTTGATTTTTTACATTTGATCTTAAACGCATTAAGTAACATTTTTATGTTTTGTCCTTCAAATTGCTTTCCATTATCAGATACCAACTGTGCAGGAATTCCAAATCTGCAAATTATATTTTCAAATATGAATGTAAAAATATCTTTATCACGAATGTGTTGTACGACCTTTACTTCTCCCCACTTTGTGAAATAATCTGTAGCGACAATCAAATATCTTCTTTGTCCAGAACCGGGTGGTCCCACAATATCCAACCCCCATTTTCCAAAAGTCCATACACTTGTTGAAGATGACAATGGTGCCCATGGTGCATGTTTCTTCTTTCCATGTCGCTGAAAATCTTCACAACGTCTTGATAGTTGCTTCGCATCTTCATGCATATATGGCCAGTAATATCCTTGCATTTTTGTTATGTATGCCAAAGATCTTCCTCCACTATGATTACCAGCGTCACCACTATGCAACATCTTCATGCATTTGTCTGATGATCGCGAGATGAACCTTCCTAGTGAAGCCAAAATCCTATTCAACTTCTGCACATCTTTTACTGTTACTGGTGTTAGCATGTCGCGAATTGCTTGTACTTTCTCTGGATCAACTTGTATTCCTTCTTTTGACACAATATATCCTAAAAAATTTCCTGAAGCCACTCCAAAAGTACACTTTTCGGATTCACCTTAATGTTAAAGTGTCGCATTTGATCGAAAATCTCCTTCAAGTCTTACACATGGTTTTTAGCTTCTTTACTCTTGATTAACATGTCATCTACATACACCTCTAATGTTTTATGGATCCACCTCGCAAACAATTTCTCCACCATTTTTTGATATGTTGCACCAGCATTTCGCAAACCGAAGGGCATCTTTGTATAACAATATAACCCTCTTGGAGCAAAGAATGCGGTGTGCTCCTGATCTTCTTCAGCGATAGGAATCCGATTATATCCCTTATACCCATCTAATGAAGATATTCTATCATTTCCCGCTGCTGATTCGACCATTTGAGGAATATCTAGTAGTGGAAAACTATCTTTAGGACAAGCTTTATTTAAGTCAGTAAAGTCTAAACAAATTCTTATCCCCTTATTTTTCTTTGGAACCACCACCATATTTATAATCCATTCCGGGTACTTTGCCTGCTTTATAATTCTCGTGTCAAGCATTTTCTATAATTCTTTTTCTATTTGGGAATGGTATGTTGTTGCGTTTTTTCTTATCCTTTGTTTAAATGGTCTTACATCCTTGTTAATTTCTAACTTATGACATGCAACTGACGGATCTATTCCAGGAATCTCATCCATACTCCATGCAAAGATGTCTTTATATTCTCGCAAGAGGTTTATGGTTCGCACTTCCTCATCTGCATCCATCTTAGTTCCAATTTTCAGCATCTTAGGTTCTTCTTCACTTCCAATATTTACTTCCTTTGTTGGTTCTGCTGCGGTGTAGCTGGCCTCAGGTTCTCCCATTGGTGTTGATGTTTTCATAACTTTCGCAGGTTTATCTCCTTCTTGCGAAATTTTGCTGGGTATTCCTTTCCCTTCTTTTGCTCTTATCATGTAAACTTTAAATTCTTCTTATTTCTTTGTCTCTTTCACCATTTTTCTGTGAGATTTTCGCAGCTTTGCACGCCCTTCATAATTCCTCACTTCGATTTGATAACACAGTTTCGCATGATCAGTATCTCCTTTAATTTCTCCAACTCCAATGGGCATAGGAAATTTGATGCATTGATGCAATGTTGATGCTACATCCTTGATTGCGTGTATCCATGGTCATCCCAATAGCATGTTATATGGTGATTCCACATCAATCACACATAATGTTACTTGTGTTTCAATCTCTCCTAGCGTAATTCGTACCACTATTTCACCTTTAGGTTTTGTTATAGATTTTCCAAAGCCATGAATATGATAAGTTGAACATGACATATCTTCATCCTTGTATCCCATTTTCTTAAATGTATGATAAAATATTATATCTACAGAACTTCATGTATCCACCAAAGTTCTATTCACATCCCATTCTTCCGCAGGTCTTGTTGATTTTTCCTTTTTCATTCGTATAGTGGATACCGTGATTACCAAAGGATATGTATGATTCAAATTTTCTCTTGGTATTTCTGTTGCTGTGAATGTGATTTTCTGATTTTCCCAATCCTTCAGAGGTGATACTTTCTCCACCGTCATAATTTTCTTTCCTTCAAAATCTCGTTTATGAATCCGTCCTTTAATATTTTAATGGAATTGGTTGATCATCGCTTTTGTTATCGTATTACACTCTAACTTCCTGTAATTCTCCTTGGCTTTAACCATTTTCCCTCAACTATTTCACCAACTTGTTCGATCATCTTCTTAACTTGAATACTGATATTTAATCTTGCTTTTTCTACGATTTTCAACTTTCAATCCTTGTTTCTAGCGCCATTATGTAGTTGCAGGAATTCCTACACTACACCCCTCACCAGAATTCATAATAATCAACACATATTGGAAGATTAAGAACAACACTTTTATTGATTAATTCTCAGAAATATTACAAGAAATGGAAGAAATCAAGAATACAACCGCTCTCTTAAGCTTTCTCTCTCCTCAAAACTTTCTCAACACTCAAAAATTGATTTCTCCTCCTGAACCTGTTAGTTCTCTTTATATAGGGAAGTTACATAGTGGATCACAGCTAAGCTGTCCTTTAATTTAGGATCGGACTCGCGATATTCTAGCAACATTTATAATGTTTATTCTCGCAGATTCTATAATCTTCGCAGGATCGTCATGCTCTTCTTGCATTTCAATTTACGTCATCCGTTATGTCATTCCTTGAATCCTTCTGCGACACTCGCAATGTGTTGTTGAAGAACTCGCAGTAATGTTGTTAAAGTCTCGCAAGAGTATTGTTGTAGCGATATTTTGATCCTACACTATAGGTAGTTGAGAAATAAAAAACTGAGTTCTAAATTGATCAAATCTAATCCATTTAAGAAATGAAAAGCAATAAAAAATAATGGGTTTCACGATTCTTACCAAATAGAAGTCATGACTGGATGATTATCTGGTTATTGAGGTATTTCAACTTCTTTGATTTATTAATCTATCATGTTCTTAATGGAGTTCATCTCCTTCATCACTTGTGTAGGATCAGAATATCGCACCAACAACGCTCTTGCGAAATATTTATTTACAACTTTGCGATGCCGTCGCAGATTAAAAGAAAAAGTGTGAAGAAAGTGTGACAATCTAGCGAAGTTTAGGATATTTGCGAAATTAACATTGGTAAGCTTGCGAAATGTCGCAAGCCAGATCCGAAATTAAAGGAAAGCTTAGCTGTCATCCACTATGTAATACCCTATATAAAGAGTTGAATAGGTGTAAGGAAGAGGAGATTAATTTTGGAGTGTTGAGAAAATATTGAGGAGAGAGTGTACTTGCAGGATTTCCCACAACACACCCCTTGTAATATCTTGATAATAATCTCTTGATCTAAACTATTTTGATATTAAAAGTATGATTAAAATTCTAAAAATTGTAGATAGACACACGGATTTTTACATGGTTCGATCAATTTGATCTACATCCATGATTCTTCACTATGATTTTTAAAGTTTACATTTGATTTACATTTATAATCTCCACTAATGGAGTTCTAAATCTAGTTTTAGGGAAGAAGATGATAAAGAAAAATATATTTTCTCTCTCTAAAAATCTCTCTGCAAAATAGTTCTCTCTCCTAAAATTGTCTCTCTCCTCAAGACTCTCCCAACTCTAAAAAATACATCATCCTTTTCTGAATCTATTGGATCTCTATTTATAGGAAACTACATAATGGGTGACAACTAAGCTGTCCTCTAATTTCGGATATCATTCGCGATATTATCACAGTAACTATTCCTAAGCATCGTAACCATCGCCAGTCAATCATGTTATTTTTGTGTTTCTTCAATCGTCAACTGTTACGTCATTATTTTGTGACACTCGTAAAGTGTTGTTGGAGAACTCGCTGTGACACTCGCAGAAATGTTGTTAATCTCGCCAGAATATTTCTGTGGCGATATTCTGGTACTACATCTTGCCTATTTTTTCTTGAATATTGCTTGAAAAGTAATCTTTAAGAAAAAATCTGTTGTTGTAGTAGTCTTTGATTTTTGTTGATGAAGGAACGAGCGAAAGAATACTAGACTTGAAAAGTACATACCTGCCTCTATTTTTTTGTGAAATTCCATATCTTTGCTAAGTAAATAAGAAGTATCAACCCTGCGAAGTATGAAGTATCCTTGAAGAAATATAAGAAGTACTCAATCCTCAAAATATAAAGAAGTATCCGTCCTTTAATGAAAATCATAAGTATTGCCTCTGTTCACGCGAAATTATTAGTTCATTTTTGGTGAAAATTCTTGTCCATTTTGGAAATGATTCTTGCCGAGAAGATAAAGAACATAAAATGTCTTCTTGGTAATCCATAGTTGCCTCTGTTCTTTATCTATGAAGGAAGAATCCTTGAGAAAATGTTAAATGAACGAATTGCCTCTACCTCATGTTGCGAAATAATGACTTCTCCTGTGAAATTCTGATATTTACTGCGAGATGCTGAATAAGTTCGCAAATTTCTGAATGTTTCTGCGAAATTATGAATAGTATCGCGATGAATAATTCCGCGATGAATAGTGTTGCGATGAATATTGCTGCGAGATTGTAGACAATCCTCTTGAGACTCTGAATAATACTTCTGAGAAATTGTGAACAATACTTCTGATAGATTCTGGTAGTACTTGCTATCTCTCTTGCGATGAGCAAATCTTTCCTGCATTCTTAAAAGAAAATAATTAAGTTTGAAATTATTCTATTGGTCTTATTTTGCCTTCCTAATTAAAGGTCTTATTTTGCCAATTTTTCTTTTTGCGACAAAATTGCAGGACGTCTCTACATTTGCATGTAAAAACCCATTGATCTTGCCTTATCCATTTTTCTTTGAATTTTCTGCGACAATATGACAGATCTAAATCCCCTTACGAGAATAAAGTCCCATGACATTGTCGTCTTGCGATGAAATCGCATGATGTCTTTACATTTTCATGTAAAAACCCATTGATCTCATCTAAACATAACTCTTATGGCTTGTTTCCTCTGTATAATTTACATCACGCGACAATAAGACAGGCCTAAATTTTCTTGCGATCATAAAGCCCCATGACATTTCCGTCTTAAGACACTTATCAGCTCCCTAATGGAGGGTGCCGCCCTTATCTTCCCTTTGGTTTCCCCTTCAAGGAGGGCACATCGGCCATACAATACTAGCTCCTCCTATCCAGATTTACCAATAACCAGTTGTTTTCGCAGCCTCTTGTCCTTTATGCCTATATGTCTTATAGTTACAAGACTACACCCTAAGTGGGGTTTTCTTCAGGCCAAATGCATCATAGCCAATACTTACCAAGAATGGCAAGGGAGTTTCGTACGCCCCGGGCACTCTTGGATCAACCGTGTACCTCGGCGCCTTGGTCATACTTTGCACTTATTGGAAGAGATTCTCGGTTGTCCAACCAGGGTATAACCATATATAGTTGGAAATCCAAGGTCTCTCTCCCGGATAGGTTTTCTTTAACAGAGGAAACAAGCCATAAGAGACGCACTATTAGGTAATTTCCCCCTTATATGACGCACTATTAGGTCTTACATTTGCATCTTGCGAAATTGTATTCGCGAACTAGGGTACACGCCATAAAGGTTCGTCCCATTCTTATGTCTCTGCGAAATCGTATTCGCGTTTCTCGCGATAGCTTCACGTTTCTTTATTATGTCATTTCCTCTTTCATATTATTTACGCAAAGTAAATATTCAAGAAAAATCTTTGCAATTCTGCGATTGTATTTCTCTTTGTAAATCTTAAAATTTCGAAATTAATTTTTTTTTTACGATAATTTCATTTTTTGTAATCTTGGAATTTTTTGAAAATTTTGGAGATCTGTAGAAAAAATTTGCGATGATTTCATTTGCATAATCTTTTGAAATTTTTGGAATCTTATGAATGTATCTCTCTTTGTCAATCAAATCAAAAATCTTTGAAATGTTTTGAAATCTTAGAAAGTTTAGAAATCTTGCGATTGTATCGCTTTTGGTAAATTAAATCAAATCTTTTGAAATATTTTGAAATATTAAAATCTTAGAAATGTTCTTTAAAATATTGCCATAGTATCGCTGTTTGTAAAATAAATCAAAAAAATTCATTTTCTGTAAGTAAAATACTCAAGGAAGTGGTACTTAGCTTTCTTGCGATTTTCTGTTGCTGCCGATTCTCGCGAAGCATTTGATTTGCTTGTGTACTGAAAAGCAATGAGAAATAAACTCTTGATCTGCCTCTTGCATACTTTCTCAACATACCAATTGTTCTAACCCTCTCTTGCGAATTTAACTTGCGAAACAATCATCAACTTACTTCTTTGCGAGGAGATTTTGCGAAATAATCAAAGATCCTTGATATTTTCTTTACTGTTGGATGAACTTTAATGGGCTTGGATGAATTGGGATTTCCTGCTACTCATCTCTTCTTCACGCTGGTATTTGGGAAGAAGTATACACTTTGCGAGTTACTCAAATATCTTTAAGATTTTCATTCTCGCCACAAGGTAAATGTCTATAACATAAACATTTCAAAGAAAAAACTTCTTTGCGATGGAGAAGACTCGAAACCGCGATCTTATACTTATACTCTACTGACCAGACCAATTGTTCTGGCATTTGTTTGTGAAAGAAACCCATAATTTATTTTCTTCATCTTAGCTCTTTGCATAGCTAGCACAGTTTTTCTTCGTCTTCTCCGCTTCTTAGTATGCGGTAAAAATTGCATAGGCTTTAAGAAATTAATTTCTTGGCAGAATTTCCCTTGATCTTTATTCTTTCTTTTCCTTCTTTTCTTTCTTCTCCCTTCTATGTCTTCGATGGTTACTGGCGAAGTACATTGATTGGTCTGCAATGGTTTCTGGCGAAGTGGGTTTTGCTGGAATTTGTTTTCCTTACACCTTTGGTATTCCACAAAGCTGTTGGATTTCGTTTGGTTTTTTAATTAATCATCTCGAAAATTTGTTCTTCGCTGATGATGCTTCCGCGAAGAGAACTTTTACTTCGCAATAATTTGGTTCCTAATGAAGTATGCCGTTCTCTATTTGCCATCTTCTCGTTACTTGTAATAATGAGATGGATGGGCTTCGTCTTCGCGGATCTTCGGATAAAGTACAAATGAATTTTATAAAATCTTGTCTTCACTTAAGCATGCCTGTTAGCTACAAATGAATTTCATTCCTTTTTGCGAAGTTGCTCGCAGCTTTATTGATTGCTTTGTTGGGTGTTCTATTGCTTGCTGCGATAATTACACTTTTTCCGTTTGGTTTCATTGTTACTATCGTATTTATAGAATCTCCAGAGAATCACTTCTCAAGTTGAAAGTTGTTAATGTCTCCTTCGCCGATTCCTTCACGCTGAAAATAATATCATTAACTATTTAGATAAATTTAGAACCAATAATACTGCTACTCTTATGAACGTAAGCTTAGTCGCTTTAATTTTTATGAACTTCCTATAATGAACAACACTCAAATATTTATCAAAGTAAGAAATAATAGGGGATGGGAATTCTCCCTTTTGTTAGTATTCCTCTTGATCATTGCATCTCGTTCATCTGTGCTTCCTCTTTAAGTTCATTTCCCTTTACACTTCCCTGCTGTTGGTTTTTATAAGCGTTCATTTTTTGTGTTGGTGTTGCATACATATCTGCGATTTTCATCTGCGAAGACCATCGCAGGAGCAGCTGAGACTCATCCCACTGATTAGTTGGTGTCATTGGTCTTGTATGATTTCTTCTTTTTAGACGTTCTTTCTCCTTTGATACTTTTTTTTCCTCTGAAGCAATTTGTTGTAACCTTCCAACAAAGCGGGTTTCTTTCTTTGCCTGCGGCTATTCATCCCAAGAAATGTCCCTGCGTTCCTAGTACTCATTACTAACTTTATTTGAAACGTTGTTTAGCGTTTGCCTGGTGCCTTTCCTCGCACTGAAATGACCGCCTTTAACTGTACATTTTTTTTTCACACTATAATGATGATTCCTTCGTCATTAATAAGACTATCCTGCGAATTTTTCGTCCATGCAAGTATAATGGTGGCATATAGTATTTCTTTCATTTTTTAATGAGGTACGTTGAAGTTGTTAATGGGGTAAACCTCTCATGTACCTGTCGTCCCTTAACTAAACTTTGTTGTTTAATAAATTACGATGAAGTAAATTGCGTAGAAATTCCTCTTCCGTGAGTAACTTTGAATACGTGAAAGCAACTTTGAACACGTGAGCTTTCCTGTTCAATAAAGAAATCTTCCCCTCAAGTGCTTTTGCTCTGCATTTTAAATGTACGTAAGTGCTACAGCGTTCACCTTGGGACTGTTTGCAGTCTCTTTATGATTATCGATAATTCTTCTTTGTTGTCGCACTTGCGAGATTATCGCAGCAAAATTTTGGGATATCACTGTAGCCTTTTGATCCCTTTAGATACTCTAATTTCACATAGTTAATTATCTCTTCATTCATCGCCAACAATTTGCCCCAGAGAAAATGTTTAATCATTCATTCCATTACATATTTTTGCTTGTTTTGACTCCAAATGATATTTTCTTTGCGGGAATGTCATCCCCTTTCGTAATTTCCATTTTGCCCCGTGATTATCTTCACTAAATTTCTCTTGATTCAACCAATCGTCATGTCCCTGAATGTAAAATTCTCTCCGAAAATGTACAATTCTTTCTGAAACTTCAATTTTTCCCCCTGAATTTTATAAATCCAGTTCCTCAATAATTAATTTCTTTGAATCTTCTTCGATTTAACAAATATCGCCCCTAAAAAATGAAAGAGAGAAGTTGTTGACGATGCTTACTCCCTGAAAGTGTAATTTCTTCCATGAAATTCCCATTTTTGAAGCTAAAAGTTTTTAGATCTAAAAAAAAAATGAACAGTAGCAAATCTTCATGGAAATCTTTTGAACCCATCAAACTACAGGAAAGATAAATCCTTTACTCGTCCCTGTTTCTAGCGCCAAAATATAGTTGCAGGATTTCCCACAACACACCCCTTGTAATATCTTGATAATAATCTCTTGATCTAAACTAATTTGATATTAAAAGTATGATTAAAATTCTAAAAATTGTAGATAGACACACGGATTTTTACATGGTTCGATCAATTTGATCTACATCTATGATTCTTCACTATGATTGTTAAAGTTTACATTTGATTTACATTTATAATCTCCACTAATGGAGTTCTAAATCTAGTTTTAGGGAAGAAGATGATAAAGAAAAATATATTTTCTCTCTCTAAAAATCTCTCTGTAAAATATTTCTCTCTCCTAAAATTTTCTCTCTCCTCAAGACTCTCCCAACTCTAAAAAATACATCATCCTTTCCTGAATCTATTGGATCTCTATTTATAGGAAACTACATAATGGGTGACAACTAAGCTGTCCTCTAATTTCAGATATCATTCGCGATATTATCACAGTAACTATTCCTAAGCATCGTAACCATCGTCAGTCAATCATGTTCTTTTTGTGTTTCTTCAATCGTCAACTGTTACGTCATTATTTTGTGACACTCGTAAAGTGTTGTTGGAGAACTCACTGTGACGCTCACAGAAATGTTGTTAATCTACTTGAGAATATTCTTTGTGGCGATATTCTGGTACTACATCTTGCCTCTTTTTTCTTGAATATTGCTTGAAAAGTAATCTTTAAGAAAAAATCTGTTGTTGTAGTAGTCTTTGATTTTTGTTGATGAAGGAACGAGCGAAAGAATACTAGACTTGAAAAGTTCGTACTTGCCTCTATTCTTTTGTGAAGTTCCATATCTTTGATAAGTAAATAAGAAGTATCAACCCTGCGAAGTATGAAGTATCCTTGAAGAAATATAAGAAGTACTCAATCCTCAAAATATAACGAAGTATCCGTCCTTTAATGAAAATCATAAGTATTGCCTCTGTTCACGCGAAATTATTAGTTCATTTTTGGTGAAAATTCTTGTCCATTTTGGAAATGATTTTTGCCGAGAAGATAAAGAACATAAAATGTCTTCTTGGTAATCCATAGTTGCCTCTGTTCTTTATCTATGAAGGAAGAATCCTTGAGAAAATATTAAATGAACGAATTTCCTCTGCCTCATTTTGCGAAATAATGACTTCTCCTGTGAAATTCTGATATTGACTGTGAGATGTTGAATGAGTTTGCAAATTTCTGAATGTTTCTGCGAAATTATGAATAGTACCGCGATAAATAGTGCCACGATAAATAGTACTGAATAGTGCCGCGATGAATAGTTCCGCGATGAATAGTGTTGCGGTGAATATTGCTGCGAGATTGTAGACAATCCTCTTGAGACTCTGAATAATACTTCTGAGAAATTGTGAACAATACTTCTGAGAGATTCTGGTAGTACTTGCTATCTCTCTTGCGATGAGCAAATCTTTCCTGCATTCTTAAAAGAAAATAATTAAGTTTGAAATTATTCTATTGGTCTTATTTTGCCTTCCTAATTAAAGGTCTTATTTTGCCAATTTTTCTTTTTGCGACAAAATCGCAGGACGTCTCTACATTTGCATGTAAAAACCCATTGATCTTGCTTTATCCATTTTTCTTTGAATTTTCTGCGACAATATGACAGATCTAAATCCCCTTACGAGAATAAAGTCCCATGACATTGTCGTCTTGCGATGAAATCGCATGATGTCTTTACATTTTCATGTAAAAACCCATTGATCTCATCTAAACATAACTCTTATGGCTTGTTGCCTCTGTATAATTTACGTCACGCGACAATAAGACAGTCCTAAATGTTCTTGCGATCATAAATCCCCATGACATTTCCGTCTTAAGACACTTATCATCTCCCTAATGGAGGGTGCCGCCCTTATCTTCCCCCTGGTTTCCCCTTCAAGGAGGGCACATCGTCCATACAATACTAGCTCCTCCTATCCAGATTTACCAACAACCAGTTGTTTTCGCAGCCTCTTGTCCTTTATGCCTATATGGCTTATAGTTACAAGACTGCACCATAAGTGGGGTTTTCTTCAGGCCAAATGCATCATAGCCAAGACTTACCAAGAATGGCAAGGGAGTTTCGTACGCCCCGGGCACTCTTGGATCAACCGTGTACCTCGGCGCCTTGGTCATACTTTGCACTTCTTGGAAGATATTCTCGGTCTTCCAACCAGGGTATAGCCATATATAGTTGGAAATCCAAGGTCTCTCTCCCGGATAGGTTTTCTTTAACCCCAACATCTCCATGACTCAGGATCCAGCAGCGGTATAACCTTACCCCTGAATCATGTTAGCAGATACCCCCTTATATGACGCACTATTAGGTCTTACATTTGCCTCTTGCGAAATTGTATTCGCGAACTAGGGTGCATGCCATAAAGGTTCGTCCCATTCTTATGTCTCTGCGAAATCGTATTCGCGTTTCTTGCGATAACTTCATGTTTCTTTATTATGTCATTTCCTCTTTCATTTCAGCCACAATATCATATTATTTACGCAAAGTAAATATTCAAGAAAAATCTATGTAATTGTAAAATCTTTGCAACTCTGCGATTGTATTGCTCTTTGTAAATCTTAAAATTTCGAAATTAATTTTTTTTTTACGATAATTTCATTTTTTGTAATCTTGGAATTTTTTGAAAATTTTGGAGATTTGTAAAAAAAATTTGCGATGATTTCATTTGCATAATCTTTTGAAATTTTTGGAATCTTACGAATGTATCTCTCTTTGTCAATCAAATCAAAAATCTTTGAAATGTTTTGAAATCTTAGAAAGTTTAGAAATCTTGCGATTATATCGCTTTTGGTAAATTAAATCAAATTTTTTGAAATCTTTTGAAATATTAAAATCTTAGAAATGTTCTTTAAAATATTGCCATAGTATCGCTGTTTGTAAAATAAATCAAAAAATTTCATTTTCTGTAAGTAAAATACTCAAGGAAGTGGTACTTAGCTTTCTTGCGATTTTCTGTTGCTGCCGATTCTCGCGAAGCATTTGATTTGCTTGTGTACTGAAAAGCAATGAGAAATAAACTCTTGATCTTCCTCTTGCATACTTTCTCAACATACCAATTTTTCTAACCCTCTCTTGCGAATTTAACTTGCGAAACAATCATCAACTTACTTCTTTGCGAGGAGATTTTGCGAAATAATCAAAGATCCTTGATATTTTCTTTACTGTTGGATGAACTTTAATGGGCTTGGATGAATTGGGATTGCCTGCTACTCATCTCTTCTTCACGCTGGTATTTGGGAATAAGTATACACTTTGCGAGTTACTCAAATATCTTTAAGATTTTCATTCTCGCCACAAGGTAAATGTCTATAACATAAACATTTCAAAGAAAAAACTTCTTTGCGATGGAGAAGACTCGAAACCGCGATCTTATACTTATACTCTACCGACCAGACCAATTGTTCTGGCATTTGTTTGTGAAAGAAACCCATAATTTATTTTCTTCATCTTAGCTCTTTGCATAGCTAGCACAGTTTTTCTTCGTCTTCTCCGCTTCTTAGTATGCGGTAAAAATTGCATAGGCTTTAAGAAATTAATTTCTTGGCAGAATCTCCCTTGATCTTGATCTTTCTTTTCCTTCTTTTCCTTCTTTTCTTTCTTTTCCTTATTTTCTTTCTTCTCCCTTCTATGTCTTCGATGGTTACTGGCGAAGTACATTGATTGGTCTGCAATGGTTTCTGGCAAAGTGGGTTTTGCTGGAATTTGTTTTCCTTACACCTTTGGTATTCCACAAAGCAGTTGGATTTCGTTTGGTTTTTTAATTAATCATCTCGTAAATTTGTTCTTCGCTGATGATGCTTCCGCGAAGAGAACTTTTGCTTCGCAATAATTTGGTTCCTAATGAAGTATGCCGTTCTCTATTTGCCATCTTCTCGTTACTTGTAATAATGAGATGGATGGGCTTCGTCTTCGCGGATCTTCGGATGAAGTACAAATGAATTTCATAAAATCTTGTCTTCACTTAAGCATGCCTGTTAGCTACAAATGAATTTCATTCCTTTTTGCGAAGTTGCTCGCAGCTTTATTGATTGCTTTGTTGGGTGTTCTATTGCTTGTTGCGATAATTACACTTGTTCCGTTTGGTTTCATTGTTACTATCGTATTTATAGAATCTCCAGAGAATCACTTCTCAAGTTGAAAGTTGTTAATGTCTCCTTCGCCGATTCCTTCACGCTGAAAATAATATCATTAACTATTTAGATAAATTTAGAACCAATAATACTGCTACTCTTATGAACGTAAGCTTAGTCGCTTTAATTTTTATGAACTTCCTATAATGAACAACACTCAAATATTTATCGAAGTAAGAAATAATAGGGGATGGGAATTCTCCCTTTTGTTCGTATTCCTCTTGATCATTGCATCTCGTTCATCTGTGCTTCCTCTTTAAGTTCATTTCCCTTTACACTTCCCTGCTGTTGGTTTTTATAAGCGTTCATTTTTTGTGTTGGTGTTGCATACATATCTGCGATTTTCATCTGCGAATACCATCGCAGGAGCAGCTGAGACTCATCCCACTGATTAGTTGGTGTCATTGGTCTTGTATGATTTCTTCTTTTTAGACGTTCTTTCTCCTTTGATACTTTTTTTCCTCTGAAGCAATTTGATGTAACCTTCCAACAAAGCGGGTTTCTTTCTTTGCCTGCGGCTATTCATCCCAAGAAATGTCCCTGCGTTCCTAGTACTCATTACTAACTTTCTTTGAAACGTTGTTTAGCGTTTGCCTGGTGCCTTTCCTCGCATTGAAATGACCGCCTTTAACTGTACATTTTTTTTTCACACTATAATGATGATTCCTTCGTCATTAATAAGACTATCCTGCGAATTTTTCGTCCATGCAAGTATAATGGTGGCATATAGTATTTCTTTCATTTTTTAATGAGGTACGTTGAAGTTTTTAATGGGGTAAACCTCTCATGTACCTGTCGTCCCTTAACTAAACTTTGTTGTTTAATAAATTACGATGAAATAAATTGCGTAGAAATTCCTCTTCCTTGAGTAACTTTGAATACGTGAAAGCAACTTTGAACACGTGAGCTTTCCTGTTCAATAAAGAATTCTTCCCCTCAAGTGATTTTGCTCTGCATTTTAAATGTACGTAAGTGCTGCAGCGTTCACCTTGGGACTGTTTGCAGTCTCTTTATGATTATCGATAATTCTTCTTTGTTGTCGCACTTGCGAGATTATCGCAGCAAAATTTTGGGATATCACTGTAGCCTTTTGATCCCTTTAGATATTCTAATTTCACAAAGTTAATTATCTCTTCATTCATCGCCAACAATTTTCCCCAGAGAAAATGTTTAATCATTCATTCCATTACATATTTTTGCTTGTTTTGACTCCAAATGATATTTTCTTTGCGGGAATGTCATCCCCTTTCGTAATTTCCATTTTGCCCCGTGATTATCTTCACTAAATTTCTCTTGATTCAACCAATCGTCATGTCCCTGAATGTAAAATTATCTCCGAAAATGTACAATTCTTTCTGAAACTTCAATTTTTCCCCCTGAATTTTATAAATCCAGTTCCTCAATAATTAATTTCTTTGAATCTTCTTCGATTTAACAAATATCGCCCCTAAAACATGAAAGAGAGAAGTTGTTGACGATGCTTACTCCCTGAAAGTGTAATTTCTTCCATGAAATTCCCATTTTTGAAGCTAAAAGTTTTTAGATCTAAAAAAAAAATGAACAGTAGCAAATCTTCATGGAAATCTTTTGAACCCATCAAACTACATGAAAGATAAATCCTTTACTCGTCCCTGTTTCTAGCGCCAAAATATAGTTGCAGGATTTCCCACAACACACCCCTTGTAATATCTTGATAATAATCTCTTGATCTAAACTAATTTGATATTAAAAGTATGATTAAAATTCTAAAAATTGTAGATAGACACACGGATTTTTACATGGTTCGATCAATTTGATCTACATCTATGATTCTTCACTATGATTGTTAACGTTTACATTTGATTTACATTTATAATCTCCACTAATGGAGTTCTAAATCTAGTTTTAGGGAAGAAGATGATAAAGAAAAATATATTTTCTCTCTCTAAAAATCTCTCTGCAAAATATTTCTCTCTCCTAAAATTGTCTCTCTCCTCAAGACTCTCCCAACTCTAAAAAATACATCATCCTTTCCTAAATCTATTGGATCTCTATTTATAGGAAACTACATAATGGGTGACAACTAAGCTGTCCTCTAATTTCGGATATCATTCGCGATATTATCACAATAACTATTCCTAAGCATCGTAACCATCGCCAGTCAATCATGTTCTTTTTGTGTTTCTTCAATCGTCAACTGTTACGTCATTATTTTGTGACACTCGTAAAGTGTTGTTGGAGAACTCGCTGTGACGCTCGCAGAAATGTTGTTAATCTCGCCAGAATATTACTATGGCGATATTCTGGTACTACATCTTGCCTCTTTTTTCTTGAATATTGCTTGAAAAGTAATCTTTAAGAAAAAATATGTTGTTGTAGTAGTCTTTGATTTTTGTTGATGAAGGAACGAGCGAAAGAATACTAGACTTGAAAAGTACGTACTTGCCTCTATTCTTTTGTGAAGTTCCATATCTTTGCTAAGTAAATAAGAAGTATAAACCCTGCGAAGTATGAAGTATCCTTGAAGAAATATTAGAAGTACTCAATCCTCAAAATATAAAGAAGTATCCGTCCTTTAATGAAAATCATAAGTATTGCCTCTGTTCTTTGAAATTATTAGTTCATTTTTGGTGAAAATTCTTGTCCATTTTGGAAATGATTTTTGCCGAGAAGATAAAGAACATAAAATGTCTTCTTGGTAATCCATAGTTGCCTCTATTCTTTATCTATGAAGGAAGAATCCTTGAGAAAATATTAAATGAACGAATTGCCTCTGCCTCATTTTGCGAAATAATGACTTCTCCTGTGAAATTCTGATATTTACTGCGAGATGCTGAATGAGTTTGCAAATTTCTGAATGTTTCTGCGAAATTATGAATAGTACCGCGATAAATAGTGCCACGATAAATAGTACTGAATAGTGCCGCGATAAATAGTGTTGCGATGAATATTGTAGGCAATCCTCTTGAGAATCTGAATAATACTTCTGAGAAATTGTGAACAATACTTCTGAGAGATTCTGGTAGTACTTGCTATCTCTCTTGCGATGAGCAAATCTTTCCTGCATTCTTAAAAGAAAATAATTAAGTTTGAAATTATTCTATTGGTCTTATTTTGCCTTCCTAATTAAAGGTCTTATTTTGCCAATTTTTCTTTTTGCGACAAAATCGCAGGACGTCTCTACATTTGCATGTAAAAACCCATTGATCTTTCCTTATCCATTTTTCTTTGAATTTTCAGCGACAATATGACAGATCTAAATCCCCTTACGAGAATAAAATCCCATGACATTGTCGTCTTGCGATGAAATCGCATGATGTCTTTACATTTTCATGTAAAAACCCATTGATATCATCTAAACATAACTCTTATGGCTTGTTTCCTCTGTATAATTTACGCCACGCGACAATAAGACAGTCCTAAATGTTCTTGCGATCATAAAGCCCCATGACATTTCTGTCTTAAGACACTTATCAGCTCCCTAATGGAGGGTGCCGCCTTTATCTTCCCCCTGGTTTCCCCTTCAAGGAGGGCACATCGGCCATACAATACTATCTCCTCCTATCCAGATTTACCAACAACCAGTTGTTTTCGCAGCCTCTTGTCCTTTATGCCTATATGGCTTATAGTTACAAGACTGCACCCTAAGTGGGGTTTTCTTCAGGCCAAATGCATCATAGCCAAGACTTACCAAGAATGGCAAGGGAGTTTCGTACGTCCCGGGCACTCTTGGATCAACCGTGTACCTCGGCGCCTTGGTCATACTTTGCACTTCTTGGAAGAGATTCTCGGTCTTCCAACCAGGGTATAGCCATATATAGTTGGAAATCCAAGGTCTCTCTCCCGGATAGGTTTTCTTTAACCCCAACATCTCCATGACTCAGGATCCAGCAGCGGTATAACCTTACCCCTGAATCATGTTAGCAGATACCCCCTTATATGACGCACTATTAGGTCTTACATTTGCCTCTTGCGAAATTGTATTCGCGAACTAGGGTGCATGCCATAAAGGTTCGTCCCATTCTTATGTCTCTACGAAATCGTATTCGCGTTTCTCGCGATAGCTTCACGTTTCTTTATTATGTCATTTCCTCTTTCATTTCAGCCACAATATCATATTATTTACGCAAAGTAAATATTCAAGAAAAATCTTTGTAATTGTAAAATCTTTGCAATTCTGCGATTGTATTGCTCTTTGTAAATCTTAAAATTTCGAATTTTTTTTTTTTTTTTACGATAATTTCATTTTTTGTAATCTTGGAATTTTTTGAAAATTTTGGAGATCTGTAAAAAAAATTGCGATGATTTCATTTGCATAATCTTTTGAAATTTTTGGAATCTTACGAATGTATCTCTCTTTGTCAATCAAATCAAAAATCTTTGAAATGTTTTGAAATCTTAGAAAGTTTAGAAATCTTGCGATTGTATCGCTTTTGGTAAATTAAATCAATTTTTTTGAAATCTTTTGAAATATTAAAATCTTAAAAATGTTCTTTAAAATATTGCCATAGTATCGCTGTTTGTAAAATAAATCAAAAAATTTCATTTTCTGTAAGTAAAATACTCAAGGAAGTGGTACTTAGCTTTCTTGCGATTTTCTGTTGCTGCCGATTCTCGCGAAGCATTTGATTTGCTTGTGTACTGAAAAGCAATGAGAAATAAACTCTTGATCTGCCTCTTGCATACTTTCTCAACATACCAATTGTTCTAACCCTCTCTTGCGAATTTAACTTGCGAAACAATCATCAACTTACTTCTTTGCGAGGAGATTTTGCGAAATAATCAAAGATCCTTGATATTTTCTTTACTGTTGGATGAACTTTAATGGGCTTGGATGAATTGGGATTGCCTGCTACTCATCTCTTCTTCACGCTGGTATTTGGGAAGAAGTATACACTTTGCGAGTTACTCAAATATCTTTAAGATTTTCATTCTCGCCACAAGGTAAATGTCTATAACATAAACATTTCAAAGAAAAAACTTCTTTGCGATGGAGAAGACTCGAACCCGCGATCTTATACTTATACTCTACCGACCAGACCAATTGTTCTGGCATTTGTTTGTGAAAGAAACCCATAATTTATTTTCTTCATCTTAGCTCTTTGCATAGCTAACACTATTTTTATTCGTCTTTTCTTCTTCTTCTCCGCTTCTTAGTATGCGGTAAAAATTGCATAGGCTTTAAGAAATTAATTTCTTGGCAGAATTTCCCTTGATCTTTATTCTTTCTTTTCCTTCTTTTCTTTCTTTTCCTTCTTTTCTTTTTTCTCCCTTCTATGTCTTCGATGGTTACTGGCGAAGTACATTGATTGGTCTGCAATGGTTTCTGGTGAAGTGGGTTTTGCTGGAATTTGTTTTCCTTACACCTTTGGTATTCCAAAAAGCAGTTGGATTTCGTTTGGTTTTTTAATTAATCATCTCGTAAATTTGTTCTTCGCTGATGATGCTTCCGCGAAGAGAACTTTTGCTTCGCAATAATTTGGTTCCTAATGAAGTATGCCGTTCTCTATTTGCCATATTCTCGTTACTTGTAATAATGAGATGGATGGGCTTCGTCTTCGCAGATCTTCGGATGAAGTACAAATGAATTTCATAAAATCTTGTCTTCACTTAAGCATGCCTGTTAGCTACAAATGAATTTCATTCCTTTTTGTGAAGTTGCTCACAGCTTTATTGATTGCTTTGTTGGGTGTTCTCTTGCTTGCTGCGATAATTACACTTGTTCCGTTTGGTTTCATTGTTACTATCGTATTTATAGAATCTCCAGAGAATCACTTCTCAAGTTGAAAGTTGTTAATGTCTCCTTCGCCGATTCCTTCACGCTGAAAATAATATCATTAACTATTTAGATAAATTTAGAACCAATAATACTTCTACTCTTATGAACGTAAGCTTAGTCGCTTTAATTTTTATGAACTTCCTATAATGAACAACACTCAAATATTTATCGAAGTAAGAAATAATAGGGGATGGGAATTCTCACTTTTGTTCGTATTCCTCTTGATCATTGCATCTCGTTCATCTATGCTTCCTCTTTAAGTTCATTTCCCTTTACACTTCCCTGCTGTTGATTTTTATAAGCGTTCATTTTTTGTGTTGGTGTTGCATACATATCTGCGAAGACCATCGCAGGAGCAGCTGAGACTCATCCCACTGATTAGTTGGTGTCATTGGTCTTGTATGATTTCTTCTTTTTAGACGTTCTTTCTCCTTTGATACTTTTTTTCCTCTGAAGCAATTTGTTGTAACCTTCCAACAAAGCGGGTTTCTTTCTTTGCCTGCGGCTATTCATCCCAAGAAATGTCCCTGCGTTCCTAGTACTCATTACTAACTTTCTTTGAAACGTTGTTTAGCGTTTTCCTGGTGCCTTTCCTCGCACTGAAATGACCGCCTTTAACTGTACATTTTTTTTTCACACTATAACGATGATTCCTTCGTCATTAATAAGACTATCCTGCGAATTTTTCATCCATGCAAGTATAATGGTGGCATATAGTATTTCTTTCATTTTTTAATGAGGTACGTTGAAGTTGTTAATGGGGTAAACCTCTCATGTACCTGTCGTCCCTTAACTAAACTTTGTTGTTTAATAAATTACTATGAAGTAAATTGCGTAGAAATTCCTCTTCCTTGAGTAACTTTGAATACGTGAAAGCAACTTTGAACACGTGAGCTTTCCTGTTCAATAAAGAATTCTTCCCCTCAAGTGATTTTTCTCTGCATTTTAAATGTACGTAAGTGCTGCAGCGTTCACCTTGGGACTGTTTGCAGTCTCTTTATGATTATCGATAATTCTTCTTTGTTGTCGCACTTGCGAGATTATCGCAGCAAAATTTTGGGATATCACTGTAGCCTTTTGATCCCTTTAGCTACTCTAATTTCAAAAAGTTAATTATCTCTTCATTCATCGCCAATAATTTGCCCCAGAGAAAATGTTTAATCATTCATTCCATTACATATTTTTGCTTGTTTTGACTCCAAATGATATTTTCTTTACGAGAATGTCATCCCCTTTCGTAATTTCCATTTTGCCCCGTGATTATCTTCACTAAATTTCTCTTGATTCAACCAATCGTCATGTCCCTGAATGTAAAATTCTATCCGAAAATGTACAATTCTTTCTGAAACTTCAATTTCCCCCCCTGAATTTTATAAATCCAGTTCCTCAATAATTAATTTCTTTGAATCTTCTTCGATTTAACAAATATCGCCCCTAAAACATGAAAGAGAGAAGTTGTTGACGATGCTTACTCCCTGAAAGTGTAATTTCTTCCATGAAATTCCCATTTTTGAAGCTAAAAGTTTTTAGATCTAAAAAAAAAATGAACAGTAGCAAATCTTGATGGAAATCTTTTGAACCCATCAAACTACAGGAAGGATAAATCCTTTACTCGTCCCTGTTTCTAGCGCCAAAATGTAGTTGCAGGATCCCACAACACACCCCTTGTAATATCTTGATAATAATCTCTTGATCTAAACTAATTTGATATTAAAAGTATGATTAAAATTCTAAAAATTGTAGATAGACACACGGATTTTTACATGGTTCGATCAATTTGATCTACATCCATGATTCTTCACTATGATTTTTAAAGTTTACATTTGATTTATATTGATAATCTCCACTAATGGAGTTCTAAATCTAGTTTTAGGGAAGAAGATGATAAAGAAAAATACATTTTATCTCTCTAAAAATCTCTCTGCAAAATATTTCTATCTCCTAAAATTGTCTCTCTCCTCAAGCCTCTCCCAACTCTAAAAAATACATCATCCTTTCCTGAATCTATTGGATCTCTATTTATAGGAAACTACATAATGGGTGACAACTAAGCTATCCTCTAATTTCGGATATCATTCGCGATATTATCACAGTAACTATTCCTAAGCATCGTAACCATCGCCATTCAATCATGTTATTTTTGTGTTTCTTCAATCGTCAACTGTTACGTCATTATTTTGTGACACTCGTAAAGTGTTGTTGGAGAACTCGCTGTGACGCTCGCAGAAATGTTGTTAATCTAGACAGAATATTGTTGTGGCGATATTATGGTACTACAGAGAGAAAGTCCAAAACAGTATTTGTATTCTTGATTTCATTTCTTTCATGTAACATTTCTAGAATTAATTAATAAAAAGTGTTGCTCTTGATCATAAAGATGTGTTGATTATTATGAATTCTTATGAGGGATGTATTGTGGGATTTCCTGCAACTACATAATGGCGCTAGAAACAGGGATTGATGTTGTTCTCAGCGTGAAGATTAGTGTTGTGATTTGAAAGAATTTGGAGTAGTTAGTGAAAATTTTCATATAATTTTCAATAATTCATTGAGATTGAAGAGATGGCTAGAAGAAGAAATGCTTCAAGAAAACCAACAATTATTAGAAGGAGTAAAAGACTTGCTGGAGAAGTGAGAAATGAAATTAGGGAATCATCAAGAATGAATACAAGAAACAATGGAGAAAATCAAATTCAACAACCAATTCAGCATATGCCAGCGCAAAATAGAATTGTAAATTATGACAGAGTGAGTGTACACACATGTCAGTCAGATTCAGCAGATGAAGCGGAAGTGAAGCAATAATTAAGAAACGATAGACGAATAGAGGAATATCAGGAAGCAGTTGGAGGAATAATTCGTGGAAATGAGGAGGTTGAGGCATTAGAGACGTTGAGACAAAGAATACATGAAGAAACAAGATTAGAGGCAGAAGAGTGTGCAAATCTGACAAGGCAAAATCATGAGTTGAGGATGGAAAATATAAGATTACAGAATAGAAGGTCAAGGAGTACCAAAAAATCAACTAGAGGGGAAAAAATGAGAAATTCACCCGTAGTAAGTGCTAATGAAGATATTCCAGAGGAATTACAAAATCCAGATGGAGAACGTAGCGAAAAGAGAGAAATAATTGAAGATCGTTACATCCCACAAGGCGAAATTATCCAAGATGGACAAAATAACAGGAATCAGGGGAATGAACGGCGTCGGGAACGAAATAATCAAGATGGCGAAGAAAATCAGGAAGAAGGAAGGAGAATACTATATGGGAGAGAAACTCAAAGAAATCAACAAGAAATTGAAGATGAAATCGAGAGGCATTACGCTGAACAAGCACGTCTAGCTTGTGAAAGAGAAAGATTGAGAGCAAAAATGGAGGAAAGAGAGCTCCAAGAAGCAATACGCCAGAACAATCATGACAATCGAGAAAGAAGACGCGAACAAAATTGCAACAATGTTAACATAAATGAAGAGTATGATAGGGCACAAAGGAGAGCCGAAATACAACAAAAAGAATTAGTGAGAAATGAACAAAATCGTAGAGGAGAAATTGAGAGGAATAATCATGTGCGGACTCATGAAAGAGAAGATCGCATGGGAAGGCAAGACGAGGACGATGAAGGAGAAAATCAAGATTTCGCAAGATAAAATAGGTAAGAACGCAGGAGGAGAGAAGCAGAATTGAAAAGACCAATGGAATCAATGCCTGTAGTAAATGAACAAATCTTAAGAGAGTTGTCGGAGATGAGAGGAATGCTAAATAACAGAAGAGAGGGAGGCAGAAGGCAATTGGATGAAGCCATAGAAGAAGCTGTGAAAACTCCATTCACACAAGAAGTACAATTAGGAGGAATACCCCCAAAGTGCAATCTACTTGCGTTAACTAGCATTTTTGACGGAACAACTTGTGCAATTCAACACATCAAGGCATATGTGAGGTGTATGCTACAGTGGGAAAATCATGATGCTGTATTGTGCAAGTATTTCGCATCCAGTTTAACAGGGGAAGCTCAGAAATGGTTTGAAGGTTTTCCCAAGAATACAATAACATCTTTCAACCATTTGCAGACTACATTCTTAGGAGCATATATAAGTAACAACTCTTCGCAACCTGGTATTGAAGATGTATTTGGGTTAAAGCAGAGGATTGGTGAAGTTTGAAGCATCTAACCATAAGATGGAAAACAATGTGTAGTGAAATGGCTGGTCGAGTGGATAAGAGATATCTCATTTTATCATTCATAAACGTAATGTTCGCAACCAATCTGCCATACATTTAAATTTTCAGAATCAAGAATACAATCACAATTACTGAGTTGCGAGAACTACATGAGGAGTATATTGCTCTTGAAGAAAAACAAAATGAGATGGAGTCATACCCAGTTGCGAACACAAGTTCTGCAGCAGCGAATGCAAGCTTACTACCAAAATTGATAAACACAGTGGCGAGCACTTCAGAGACACACCAAGAAAAGATGATGGGAAATAATCAACAGAAGCTAGTAGATATGGGAAGTCGTGACCAAGAAGAATTCGAAAGAGAAAGAAACTTTTATGGCCGCGGTAGAAACAACAAAATTCAAAGACTTGATCAGTCACAAGAAACTTATGGGGGTCAAAGACAAAATTATCATAGAGGACAGGGAAGTCAAAAGATAATATGGGAAGAAATCAAACTGCCACCTATGAATGCTAGTGTGGAAAAAATATGGGAAGCAATAATTTTAATGGAAAATATACCAGCGCCATGGAACATGGGAAGTGAACCACCTCCAAGCCACATAAGTCATGAATTTTGCTCTTATCACCACTTCCATGGACATTCAACAAATGAATGCAGAAATATAAAGAGAATCATCCTCAGAATGATTGATCAGGGAAAATTAAATCATTTTCTACTATGGCAACCTCAATCTCAACCATTGCCACCTCCACCAGAAATTCGCAGAGCTAATACAACAAAGGAAAGCGAAACATTTGTAATAGAAGTTGGTGCGAAGGCGAAAAATCTATTTTGTAACTCTATTGTGCACTCGTACAAAATAATTGAAGACTTTCACGACAATGTTATAAGCAGAGTTTTCGCGAGAGATGATGATGGGAGAGAAATAGTGAATATAGCGAAGATCTCTCCATTAAAAGAATGACAAAAACAAACCATCTCCTTCACTGCAGAACAAGTACCTGAGGCTGGCTAAATGCATGAAAACCCATTAGTAGTGAGACTAGAGATAAACCCGAAATAAAGGAAAGATAAATATGAAGATGAGGATGATGAAGCTGAAGATACATGGGGAAATCAATAGAGTTTTAATTGATACTGGGAGTTCTGTGGATATCTTATTCTATCATACCTATAAGACTATGGGAGGCAGAGATGAGGATCTAATACCTTCAAATTACAAAATTTATGGTTTTAGTGGTACCCCAAATAAGACTAAAGGGGAAATCACAATGTGAATTCCATTGAAGGGGATATCTTCTAAGATTCTATTTTGTATTATCGATGTAGAATTTCCATATAGCGCCTTAATTTGCCGACCTTGGCTGCATGGGATTCTAGGTGTGGCATCGACTTTCCACCAGTGCATCAAGTTTCCTCATCCCAGTGGTATTGGAGTCATAAAGGAAGATTGGGTTGAATGAAAGAAATGTTATGAGATTGATGTAGAGTCCTGCGAAGAACGAACTGCAAAGAAGGAGAATTGGAGGTACCACATCAAAGAAAGACAAAGAAGTGAGAGATTGATGGTTGATTCAATAGAACAGAGAGAAGAAGGAATGATGCGAAGTCAATGCTTGCTAAAAATGACAAGTGTTGAAAATGTCGCAGAAGGTAAGAAAGTAGCAAAAGACAACAAAAATGCAGAGGCAGAAAACAATAAAGGTAAAAAAAAATTAAACTGTGAAACGAAAAAATATTGAGAAAGAGATTTATGATTGATTTGTTGCAAAAAAAACAATATTATACTTAATGACAAAAATGAGATTGAGAAATTACAACAGAACTGAAATGCAGAGGAAGAAACAGAGTAATCATCAAGCAGAATGAAAATATGCGATAATTTCGCAAGAGACGATCTAAGATCCATAAAAATATAATATCAAGAATGGGGCGAACCTTTATGGCGTACACCCTAGTTCGCAAATAACAATTCACAAGAGGCAAATGTAAGACCTAAAGTACGTCATATGAGGGGGTACCTTTTGCATGGCTCATCGATAAGGTTACACCGCTACTGGAACCTGAGTCATGGAGATTTGGGGTCAATAAAGCCCATCCAGGGGAGTCACCTTGGATTCTTAACTTAAGAATATGACTTGAGTTGGGCGACTAAGGTAATAAGGAATCTCCTAAGGAGTGCATAGTATGATCAAGGCACCGAGGTACACGGTTGAGCCAAGAGTGCCAGGGGCATATGAAACTACCCTGGACATTCTTGGCAAGTCTTGACTACGATGCACTCGGCCCGAAGAAAACCATACTTAGGGTGCAGTCTCGTAACCATAATCCATATAGGCAAAAGGGATAAGAGGCTGCGAAAACAACTGGTTGTTGTCAGGACCGGATGGGTGGATCTATTCTTGTATCGCAGAAGTACGTCTCCTTGAAGGGGAAACCAGGGGGAAGATAAGGGCGGCACCCTCCATTAGGGAGCTGATAAGTGTCTTAAGACGCAAATGTCATGAGTATTTTTACTAACGGGAGTATTAAGACTTGTCATATTTTTGCGAAAATCCTGAAGAGGCAATAATACAAAAGTGAAGATAAGATGAGATCAATGGGTCATTGCATGCAAATGTAAAGACGTCCTGCGATTTCGTCGCAAGAAGACAATGTCATGGGTCTTTAATTTCGCAAGAAAATTTAGGCCTGTCATATTGTCGCAGCAAAAATAACAAAAGAAAAAAAAGTTAAGGCAAGATCAATGGGTTTCTGCATGAAAGTGCAGATACGTCCTGCGATTTTGTAGCAATGACAAGAGGTGGCAAAATAAGAACTTTACTTAGGAAGGCAAAATAAGACCACCGAGAATAAGAATGAATAAAATTTTGAAACGAAAAAGGCCAAGAAACATCTTGCAAAATATAAGATTGCGAGATTATGCAGGAATGACTATGATATTTAGAAAACAAAAAATAGATCGCTTAATCTCTCATTTGGATACAAATAACAGAGGCAAGTATGGGAATGCATGAAATAAGAAAATGTTTTTTGTCTCCATATGATAGATTTACACATAATTAATTATATATTGATTAATCGTATTGCAAGAAAGGATTGTTTTTCTAACACATGCAGGAGGAAGCAAAAGAAATAAAACTTGTATTGGAAACTGAAGAAGTTCGCATTGACAGATTACAAGAATAGAAGGTTAAAGAACAAATATACAAATTTTACAAAAAGGAAGAAAGGATGAAAATTTTATTCCTTGCTCGATTCTTCATTATCTTCATCAGATCCTTCGCCAGATATTTCTTCCTTATCCTCATCAGATTCTTCATCAAATTCTTCTTCTTCATCTTCATCAGATTCTTCATCTTCATCAGATTCTTCATCTTCATCAGATTCTTCATCTTCACCAGCTTCACTATCAGAGATAACCAGACAAGGAATATTCTTTGGAACATCGTCTGAGAGGCAAAGATATGCAGAGTGAGGAATGTCGTTGTCATCGCAAACCATTTTAATAGTTTCATTGCGGAAAATAACAGCATCATTCTTGAAATTCGCAACAGTGATCTTTAGTTGATTATTCAGTATAAAATATTTCTCGTTACGAGAAGAAAAATCCTTTGCGAGCTTCGCTTTCTCATTCTCAAGCTCTTCGATTCTCTTGCGATATCTCTCTTCAGCTTCTGCGAAAATATAACAATAAATCAACAACTTGATGGTAGTTTATGAAGAACAAACAATTAAATAAGGAAGAATAGTTAACTGCCTTCTCTGTTAGAAATCATATCTCTAATCAAGGCCGTATGCTCAACTTGGAGATATAGATCTTGAAAACCCGCGAAGAGACTCATTATTCTCTAAGAGGTGGGTATCACAGATAGCAGCCATGAACTTGCACGTGTTGGTAAGATGATCATCCCCAATCCCTGGCATGGAATCAGAGAATATACTAGACAGCTGCGCGATAGAAGATTCAGGTGGATAATTTTCTTTAGAAAAAGATGCATCAATATCTTCATCATCATCATCGTCATTATCAGAACTTTCGCTAGATTGAAGATATGAAGGAGAGGGAGATTGGACTTTTCGTTTCTTTGAAGGAGGGGCAACAAATTTCTCCTTGCGAAGAGCACTTTTAGCCTTGCCTTTGGTCTTCGCAGCATTAGACCCTTCTTCTTCCACAACTATAACACCAATCTTCGCACACAAATAAAGATAAGAAACAGAGGCAACAATATTTTTAAAAAATAGTAAAAGAAAGTGTTTCTTACTTCATCTGTGATCAAACGAAGTGCTTCTAGGGTGATTGATTTGCTAGTCCTTTTGTAGCTTCTTCTGAGTCTATTAATATGAAATTTTTACAAGATTAATAAAATATGGAGAGAAGTAAAGACAATAAACTGAATGAAATAAGCGTACCTATTTCTCTTTCTCAGGCCAATTGAACACCCATGGTTGGTAAGTGGCGAGATTCGCAGGTAAAACATGAGAGCCAGAGATGTACGGACCCTCTAGAATTAATGGGAAGATGCACCACTTATCATCTTTAGAATGACGAGGGGTTGTATTATTGCCAGGGTGCCAATCGATGTATTTCATAAGTATTTTATCATCGTCGATATTGTCCTTCTTCCTCAAGCGAACGCCCCAGCAAGTACTGTTTCTCTTCATGAGAATTATCTCGTAATTCTCAAAGAAATTTTCTATAGTATACTTCGCAGGAACAATTGCAACACCAGCGAATCTAGGATCTTTAACTTCTGAGGGATAAAGAGATCCCTTACTAGCGCCAGAATTAGCAAACTCAAGCATTAGGCGAATACAGTCTCTACTCAATTGATAAACTGCTCGCGAGAATTTTGCATGAGAGAGTATTTCTTAAAATAAAGGAAGTTCAGGATCATATAGAGCAATGGGAATACCAGATTGAAGCTGACCTAGCGAAAATATGATCTTTTCATGATTGCAAAGATGGTCAGAAAATAGTTTGGCAGAAAGATCAGATTTAAAATTTTGACCAGGAATGGGAGATAAAGTAAAACCTCTGGTTAGAAATTCCTTCCGAACTTCTTCAAAGGCAATTTCATTTTTACGACCAATTGGAGGCATTTTCAGTATGGGAATGAAGGAGAAGTTAATACTTGAAAAAGAAAGAAAAAGGAAAAGTTACAGCAGCAGCAACAGATACGGAATTTACGGAAGAACAGTAATGTTAAAGAGAAGTTGAGAAAGAAGTAAAAAAGAAGAGAAGAGAAGAATGAAAAGAACATATATATGGAAGAGAATTCTTGAGAAGATAAACACATTTAATGCGAAGAGAAGACGTGAATGGCTAAGAAGTAACAGTTAGAAGAGACATGTCAAGAGTTGGGTGGAAGAAAAGATACGTGTAATAAATACTGCATAGAGTATGGAATCGTGTTAGTACATAAATACATGGAAAGATAAGCAGCTACGGCATTTTGAAGTATAATTTCTCATGACATTCTCCCTTTCGCAGAGAAGACATGAGAAGAGGAAAGATGTAGGATCAGAATATCGCACCAACAACGCTCTTGCGAAATCTTCATCTACAACATTGCGATGCCATCTCAGATTAAAATAAAAAGTGTGAAGAAAGTGTGACAATCTAGCGAAGTTTAGGATATTTGCGAAATTAAAAATTGTAAGCTTGCAAAATGCCGCAAGCCAGATCCGAAATTAAAGGACAGCTTAGCTGTTATCCACTATGTAATACCCTATATAAAGAGTTGAATAGGCGTAAGGAAGAGGAGATTAATTTTGGAGTGTTGAGAAAAATTTTAGGAGAGAGAAACTCCAAAATAATATTTGTATTCTTGATTTCATTTCTTTCCTGTAACATTTCTAGAATCAATTAATAAAAAGTGTTGTTCTTGATCATAAAAATGTGTTGATTATTATAAATTCTTGTGAGGGATGTATTGTGGGATTTCCTGCAACTACAACTTGGTAGTGAATTATGGAGGAAAATAAAAAGAGAAGAGTAATAAATTTAGTTGTTTTTCTTTTTGTTTATGAATAATTGTTAAATTTCGGTTTAGTTAAGGATAGTTGTGGCATTTGCTATGTATTTGGAAACCTCCTCTCCACATTTTGGGCATTTTAATCAATTTGCATCCCACAAGGAAACATTTGCAGCCCCACACACTTTTCATACCAAACTAGGTATTACCGGGGCCGTAACCTCTCCTTACAGTCTTACATATATATATACTTGGTACCTATATTTTTATAACATCGGTATTAATGGAATCAGTCTATATTTAGGAACACAATTCTAACAAAAATATACTTTGAAATTAAAAAATATCAATCACTTTATTTAATTTCATTGTCATTGAAGAACGAAATGGATTGTAGTATGTCTTAGTACATATATCACGTTCAACCAATATAAGATAGCAGTAATGTATGCTTTTAGTTTAATGTAAAATATAGCATGGCATTACCTTTTAATACTATTTGACTTCTGTTAATCATTCAACCATTAACTAAATCTATATGTCTTTGAGTTGCACTCAGTTTCCCATAATCTTTCTTCAACTTTATATATTATAAGACCTTCTTTGCATATTTTCATTCTTGATCGATTCCAATTCTATCCACGCTTACACCATATTTTGACAGCAGAAGTTCTTTGAATGTTAAATTCCTACATTCTTGTTTTTTTTTTTTTTACTTATCGTTCATTTTTGTAATGACATTTTCCAAATTCACCTATTTGTTCTTGAGAGTCATGGTTTTTTAAAAGACTCGTGTATCTAGTTTAATCTTTGTTTTCCTAGGAATGAAATTATTTATCTGTCTATTTATTTTAGTATTTTCTTTTTCAAAACAATATCTGGAAAACAGAAACTGTCTATCTTTTTGACACTGCGAAGATGCCTTTGTAGTTCGTTTGCATCTAGCCACTCATAAGTCTTTGATTTTTTTATGAATTTTTTCCTTACTAAATAAGCTCAAGTATTTTATTGTCACGTGACAATAGATGAGTTGTAGAATTTTTTTCCTGCATTGTTGATTTCGTCAGTGTCATATAATTCTACGTTAAACGTGATGTCATTCACGTCTTTATCTAATTTTTTATATTGTCTAAACTTTGTCAGCTCATGTTTCTGTCTTCTCTTATCACTATATATACATATGATTCTATTCTAATAATCTTTAATTAAATCTTTTTAAGACTCTTAATCGGATAATACTGTGATAACGTGATATCATACTGAAACTGTTCTCTCTGTATACACTTGTTTATAGGTGAAAATGGTTTCTGCTGATTTCGGTAATTTCGGGTGTGCGGGTGGGAAAAAATTTAAACCCTAAACAATGTACTGCAAGGGAGTACTTTAGATTCGAGAGATCAATCTATACAAATCCAGCCTAAACCAATAAATGGTCGTTCCAGACTTGCTTCGGTCACAAAGTGGAGGAGAATGGGTTGGTTTTGGGGAGGGAAGCAAGAATGTGATGAGACCATAATAGTTGATTCTGGAAGAGTAGTTGTGTTACTATGACTTGTATCAGAAAAGTGGGAAGGCTAACAAATGGTAAGCTAGCAAGCAAGTATTTTCTGAGTGTTGTATATTCTAGAATGAACTTGTTGTTCCGTGAAAATAGGTAAGACCTATTTATACAAGTCGAAGTGAAACGTACTCTGGTCTCATTAAGGGATGGATAAATGGGTAAGTAAATAGGAGGAGGTGATAACCGTATGCATGGAATTGATGTTCCATAAAACCGTTAACGTATGGAATTGATGTTCCATAAATCCGTTAATGCATGGAATTGATGTCGAGCGTTTCACCATTAACTCCCTATATTTACTAACCGCCTCACCCTTATGACACTTCCTTATGATGGGCGTAGTGTACACCGCACGCTGTAAACCGCCAAACCAATACCCAAAGAGGATCCACCAGTTTGTGATACGTGTTTGATGTCTCGAATGTTTTTGTCTAAAACATGTGGCATGTCGTTATTGCCTGGCAAGTCAAGCTGAGGAGACTTGGTAGCTTGGTGACCTTCGACGATCGAGATCTTGCATCTTAAGAGGAAAGGTAGTCGTTGATCTTCGCACGCTTTAGTTTGTTGGCGGACGCATAGGAAAGGCAAGCATGGTGGAATGACTAAGCTGGCATGCCATTGGCATGGCATGGTGGCATGGCTAGGTTGGCATGGCATTTTTTGGCGTGGCCAAACATAGGTTTTTGGGCCAAATGTTACCACGCGTTGTCTGGTAACCTTGGATGGATAGGATTTGCACCTAGGATTGAAGGGAAACGGTTGATTGTTGCACTCCTTCGTTTTGGTAGCCGCGTAGGGAAGGCCAGCATGGTGGCGCGGTTAGGTTGGCATGGCATGGTTTGGCGTGGAAAAACTTAGGTTTTTTGGCCATGCGTTGTCTGGTAACCTTGGATGGCTAGGATTTTCTCCTGGGAATGAAGGGAAACCATTGATTGTTGCATGTCTTCATTTTCGTAGCCGCGTAGTGAAGGCCAGCATGGTGGCGCGGCTAGGACCAAGGCAGGGGACGTTTTGGTCGGGCATGTGGGACCAAGGATTTTCCATGGGCGCATGGCGTGGCTAGCTTGGCATATGGGGCCAAGGGTTTGCCATGGGCGTATGGTGTGGCTAGCCTGGCTAGGTGCGGTTTTGTATTGGCATGTGGGGCCAAGGGTTTGACATGTGCGTATGGTGTGGCTAGATTGGCTAGGTACGGTTTTGGCTTGGCATGTGGGGCCAAGGGTTTGGCGTGATCCAAGCTAGGTTCGTGACCAATCTAGGGTTTTGGGCCAAAGGTCGTTTGGTAACCTTGGACGGCCAGGATTTTCTCCTGGGATTGAAGGGAAACCGTTGATTGTTGCATTCCTTCGCTTTGGTAGACGCGTAGGGAAGGCCAGTATGGTGGCACAGCTAAGTTGGCATGTGGCCATGGCGAGATGTGTTTGGCATGGCGCGGTATGTGTGGCTGGCATGGTTTTCCATTGGCACAGGGGTGCGGCTAGCATGGTTGGCATGCTTTGGAGAGGTTGGTGTGGCTGGCATGGTTTTCCATTGGCACAGGGGTGCAACTAGCATGGTAGGAATGCCTTGGCGCAGTTGGTGTGACTGGCATGGTTTCCCATTGGCACAGGGGTGCGGCTAGCATGGTTGGCATGCCTTGGCGCGGTTGGTGTGGCAGGCATGGTTTTCCATTGGCACAGGGGTGCGGCTAGCATGGTTGGCATGCTTTGGCGCGATTAGTGTGGCTGACATGGTTTTCCATTGGCACAGGGGTGCGGCTATCATGGTTGGCATGCCTTTGCGCAGTTGGTGTGGCTGGCATGGTTTTCCATTGACACAGGGGTGCGGCTCACATGGTTGGCGTGCTTTGGCGTGGTTGGTGTGGATGACATGGTTTGCCATTGGCACAGGGGTGCGGCTAGCATGGTTGGCATGCTTTGGCGCGGTTAGTGTGGCTGGCATGGTTTGCCATTGGCACAGGTGGGAATTAGGGTTTGGCTTGTCATAACCCTAATTGGTATTAAAAAATATACCTCGGTAATTTTTCACAGACACATTAAAGGTTTTCAATAAATACGCCTAGTAAAAGATTATTACTTAAATGTTGTGACATCACTGTCTGACTAGGGTTTAAGGTTTTACGATTTTAACCCTAATCTAAAAACCGCCATCAACATTAAGTTCCCTGCTTATCTCGAGACAGGTGCCTTGTTGCGAGGTAAGCATATGATGGTGACAGACAAGGACGGAATCGAGACGTAAATCATTGCAGAGATGGTCAGGAAAATATGACTAACCTTTTTCGAGAGGTGAAGAGAGTTTTTTGCTTCCCGTATTGGAGGCCCAGCGTAAGTTGTACTAGGGATGCAGACCGTGAAGAGGTGAAACGAAAATTACCGGCTTGGTCTAGTCGTACATATCCGAGGCGAAGCGGGCGCGGTCTTGGAAAGCAAAGCATAATGGAAGGCTTGGCTCGTGGGGTCAAGGGGTGGCGCGGTCTCGGAAAGGCGAGAGTGTGTGAATGACTTGGCATGATAGGGCCACGACAGTGGAGTGGGTGGCCTGATATGGTGCAGCCATGGCAAGGCGTGGTTCGGTGAAATTTTCACGGATGGCTAGGAACGGTGAGGCCGATACATGGCGCATATGGCTTGGTGATTTGTCTTCAAGGGCTCAGTTGCCTCTTTTCCTTACTTGGCTCAAACAAGAAGTTCTTCTCTTTTTTCTTCTTTTTCTTTAACCCAAAAGCGTTATGCCCACAAAAAGGGGAAGCATTGATCTTTCCGCTTTGGTTACGTTACCGATTTTACTTCCGAATCTCAGTGCTGCCGGCGGGAAAGCAAAACACGATCTAGTGTGTCTCAAACACGTTCCTCCACGTTTTCTCACCAAACCCTAATTATTTCGCACAACCAGGAATGAGGTTTAATTAGGATCGGATATCATGCCTTATCTCATGGATAGTATATAAAAACTTTCCTTTTTGGGAATGCATCGCTCTGCTGAACTTAAAAGATGACCTTGAACCCTCCATCCGCATAGTTCGTCTGTGCCCATCCTCTTTACAGCAATCGTCTCGTGTTTCTCTTCTTATTCTTATTTCATCCTATTTCTTATGTATGTTGTTGGTATAGATAGGGTGGGAACTTGACCATTTTCCCTGTTCTTTGTAATGTATGATGGGATCCTCCAGAGATAGTCATGCCTCTAATTCTTCGGAGAAAAACTTCGGAATCAGCGAAAATCAGTTTTCTTCACATGAGGAGGCCTTAGGTAGAATCGAATCTCTATTCCATGAAACAGGTGGAATTATCAAGGACCTCCATTCTATGTATTTCAATGAAGTGCGGGCGCGTGTTCGGACTTTCTTGGGTTCGGTGAACATGGAGGAGGAACGAGAAGGTGAGGAAGAACCTTGGTGTTTTGAGAAGATCCAGTGCAGCAAAAAAAAAATTCGGTTCAGTGCTAGGGAAGATCGGACTGTTTCTAGGTTGAAACAATGGAAAACTGAGCCTGTGGAACTTTTAGAGGAAAAATGACGTAACTTCTTCGTTCAGGACGGCGCCATAGTTCTTGATCCTGATGCAGATGAATCAAGAAATCTTCCTCAAAGGGTTACTGAGAAAACCTTTGAGGAAGCATTTGACAGGACTGAAGCATCCTTCGGAGTTGACGCCGGAGATGCCGTTGGCGACATTAGAGGGGTCATGGTGGCATATGCTGGACCAGTCGTTTAAGCGGGTGTCGGGAAAGAGATGGACACCGTTGTTGCTGAGGTTGCTTCTGCTAACGCCGTTGAATGGAATCTTAGCTGCCCAAGAGATTGTTGGGGAAAGTGATTGAAAATAGATTTGACCAAGGGGACTCGTGTTTCATTTTCTGATGGCTAGTTTCTCCCTTTTATCGTTCCCGTTTGTTGTTTAGTCATCCTGATGTTTTTGTAGACCCATCTTTACCTTCTTCTTCACCAATCAACGTTCCGCTTGTTTTTTTTTTTTTTTTGAGTAATTGAATAAGGTATTTCTGGTTGTGATATGATGGTCTATGGCTTTTCAATGGTTTTTTGATATACTTCTCTGAGATCAGGAAAACCCATTCGGAAAGAGATGTATGTTCTCTTTTTTTTAATGGAAATGAAATTCCGGAGAAGAATACAAACGGTGTATTCATCTTGGGGAAATACATATATCAAGAGAAGCTGTCGAAGTAAATGCTAAAGGGAGAGTGGCTGGAAAAATACAACATTTTAGGGATGGGAAAGCTTGAGCCATCGCGAGTGGACTATCACGCCTTCCATCTTTTCTTTTTTGATGAGCTTGCAGTATCTTCCTAAAAGAACGCCTGCCACCAGATACGGCTCGTCTTCTCTTTCATCAGGAGAACTAATTTGAACAGCTACTTTTACCGTCACCTTCCCAACTTGAAATGATTTTACCTTAACCACTATATCTCCGATTGAAAATGGGTTAAGGCATTGTGTAACCATTTGAATCTTGGCCTCGTTGGTTTCGGTGGCTGCTTCTGAGCTTCTTGCAAAGTGTTTGAATGGCACAGCACCCCATTCACATCTCTTGACGGTGTTCGTGCCAGTAACTGCGCCGAGTCCCCATTACGAAATAAGGGAAGAAATGAATAGTCGCAGATAGGATTGTTCGGCCAGACCTATTTGTGTTTGAAGTTCATGAGTTAGCGACAACAAGTCTTCTCCTAGCGTCCGGGTTCCTTCGGAAACTCATCGATACAACAGCAAGTGAGATGGTTTGTTGGAGATTCTTTTGGGCACTATCATTGGTAGAGGAGATGTACCCAATTTTTCCTTGTTGTCGAGTACCCATAAGTGTCCTAATATCATGTCGTAACCCATCTCTTTGATAATGTGGAATTTGCTATGCGTTATAGAATCTCCTATCTTGACGTCGAGGTTGATGTAGCCATGCGCGTTCAAGGCTTCTTCTCCCGGGTTCTTGATTACAGACGGGGAATGGGTAGCATCTTGTTTTGAAAATCCCGCAGCTTTCAGTTTCTTGAAAGTAATAACGTTGAAGTTAGAGGCCTCATCGATGAGCGTGTTGTCGAATTCAATACCTCTTAAATGGGACGTGGTCAGCAGTCCCCAGTCGCTCTTTTTGATTCCGCCCGTTTGTAAAGAATGGGCCCTAGGCATTATTTCCATGGAGGGAAAAATCCGTTTGCCTGATACAACGCAATTGAGAGCCGCGAAAATATCTTGGCACTGCACCTTGGAAAGGTAGAGAATTTCACATACATGCTACATCATGGATTGTACAGTCTCGTGCACGGAGTCCCCAGAGACCCCACAGTTCCTTACTGGGAGTGGGTCTCGATGTACTGCCTCGTTCCCTAGTTGGAGCTCCCCTGCTTCTATCTTTTTTTTTGAAGATATGCTTTAGTCTGTTGCAATCACTGGTTGGGTGGTGAACAAATCTGTGGTAGTGGCAGTACTTGGGGTTCACCATCTCGGCCTCAGTTGGTGGGCGTCTGGGAGGTGGCAGTCTGATAACATCATCTTGAATCCATGGTTCTAGGATATCAATCACCTTCTCGATGGGAAACGGGAAATCTTGGGCATTCCCTTCAGTTTCGTGATGACGCATGGGAGTTTTAGAGGCGACCTTCCGTGGCGGAGTTTCCCGTTGTGCCGGTGCTTCGCGTTTAGGATGATGGTCTGTAGTTGGGGCCTTCCTTTTCCCTCTCTCATTCACTATGTTTATAGAGGAGGAGACAGAGTTAAATTGCTTGCTAATGAGGCGTCTATTCCTGCGAGTTTCGCGCATGTCTTCAGTTTGAGTCGGTCTAGCCCTTTCCAGTAACACTGGTGCTGTCGTTGCAGATCGTCTGGATACTTCATGGAGTTTGGAGAATGTCTGGAAACGCAAGTTCTCTAGCAAGGCACGGTAAATAGGAACCATACCATTGATGCATGCGTTCACCAGCTGTTGCTCGGTCACGTTCGGGTCATGACAGTCCAGTGCTTGAACCCTTAATCTCTTAACAAAATCATTCGGATGTCGTTGTCCCACTGGTATATTCTTCCAAGGTATGAGAAAGTAACTTGTTCAGACACGAAGAAGTACTTCTTGTAAAATAAAGTAACCATGCTACCCCAGTTGGGGATACTGTTCGGCGGGATGCTGTTGTACCATGTATACGCTCTTCCGGTAAGTGATTTCTAAAATTCCCTCAGACGAATAACGTGATTGTATTCATGTTCGCCTAGGGACTCCAAGAAGCGGGAGACATGCTCATGTGCATTTCCGGTGCCATCATACAAGGTGAATTGAGAAGAGAAGTATCCCCTTGGAAGATGTATTCTTTGTATCTCGGATGGGTAAGGGGGTTGATGCTGATGCATGTCCATTTCATCATTCTTGACTCGGTTGCAGAGAAGTTGCTCCAAATCTTCTCGTGTGACGAAGTTGGACGGCTGATTTCTTTCCAATAAGATTCTAGCGCGAATCACCTCGTCTGCGGAGGCGTGTTATGCCGAGGTGCTAGCATCAGGGGTGTTGGAGACGTTTCTAAACGGCTCTGGAGGGCATGACTCACGTGGTATCCGCTCTGTCAGGGCCTTGAGAAATATGAGTACTTCTTTCTGTGTCGAAACCATATCCGTCTGAGCTCTGGCGAGTATTTCCTGTCGTTCCATCAAACCAGCGATGGTAATATAAGGTCGTCTTCCTCTGGTCCCTCTGGTTTCTCGTCCCGTCGGTGGGGTAGTTGTAATCTTAGTTGTGGTTGGAGGTGCCATGCTTGACGAAGCATTAGGAGTTGTAGTGGCGACTCTAGCTCTGGTGACTGGTGGCGTAATGCCCGAAGGGGTATTTTAGGTATTGCTGTGATTAGGAGGTTGTGCAGGGACATTAGTGGCGGCGACATCTCTGTCCATGGTGATTGGCAGTGTTACGCTTGAAGGAGTGATTTCGGAGTTACTGTGGTCGGTAGATAATATAACGACGTTGTTGGAAGTGACGTTAACACCAGGGACGTGCTCTATGCTGGTATTCTCGGCAGCTGATCCGGACCTGAGTTTTACCATATTGGGATCAGTGTTTGGAAGATGGAATCAGGAATTGAAACTAATATTGTAACTGATAGATCAATCTCTCACTGTGGTCACCAATTGTTTGTAGGTGAAAATGGTTTCTGCTGATTTCGGTAATTTCGGGTCTGCGGGTGAGAAACAATTTAATGTACTGCAAGGGAGTACTTTAGATTCGAGAGATCAATCTGTACAAATCCAGCCTAAACCAAGAAATGGTCGTTCCAGACTAGCTTCGGTCACAAAGTAGAGGAGAATGGGTTGGTTTTCGTGAGGGAAGCAAGAAAGTGATAAGACCAAAATAGTTGATTCTGGAAGAGTAGTTTTGTTACTAGGACTTGTATCAAAAAAGTGGGTAGGCTAACAAATGGTAAGTTAGGAAGCAAGTATTTTCTGAGTGTTTTATATTCCCGAATGAACTTGTTGTTCTGTGGAAATAGGTAAGAACTATTTATACAAGTAGAAGTGAAACGTACTCTGGTCTCATTAAGGGATGGATAAATGGGTAAGTAAATGGGAGGAGGTGATAACCGTATGCATGGAATTGATGTTCCATAAAACCGTTAACGTATGGAATTGATGTTCCATAAATCCGTTAACGCATGGAATTGATGTCGAGCGTTTCACCATTAACTACCTATATTTACTAACCGCCTCACCCTTATGACACTTCCTTATGACGGGCGCAGTGTACGCCGCACACTGTAAACCGCCAAACCAATACCCAAAGAGGATCCCCCATTTTGTGATATGTGTTTGATGCCTCGAATGTTTTTGTATAAAACATGTGGCATGTCGTTTTTTCCTGGCAAGTCGATCTTAGGAGACTTGGTAGCTTGGTGACCTTCGACGGTCGAGATCTTGCATATTAAGAGAAAAGGTAGTTGTAGATTGTCGCACGCTTTCGCTTGTTGGTGGCCGCATAGGAAAGGCCATCATGGTGGCACGGATAAGCTAGCATGCCATTGGCATGGCATGGTGGCCCGACTAGGTTGGCATGCCGTTGGCATGCCGTTGGCATGGCATGGTTTGGCGTGGCCAAACTTAGGTTTTCGGTCCAAATGTTACCACGCGTTGTCTGGTAACCTTGGATGGCTAGGATTTGCTCCTGGGATTGAAGGGAAACCATTGATTGTTGCACGCCTTCGTTTTGGCAGCCGCGTAGGGAAGGCCAGCATGGTGGCGCGTCCAGGTTGGTATGACGTTGGCATGGCATGGTTTAGCGTGGACAAACTTAGGTTTTTGGGCCATGCATTTTCTGGTAACCTTGGATGGCTAGGATTTTCTCCTAGGGTTGAAGGTAAACCGTTGATTATTTCACGTCTTCATTTTGGTAGCCGCGTAGGGAAGGCCAGCATGGTGGCGCGGCTAGGGCCAAGGCAGGGGGCGTTTTGGCCTGGCATGTGGGACCAAGGGTTTTCCATGGGAGCATGGCGTGGCTAGCTTGGCTAGGTGAGGTTTGGCTTGGCATGTGGGGCCAAGGGTTTTCCATGGGCGTATGGTGTGGCTAGCTTGGATAGGTGCGGTTTTGGCTTGGAATGTGGGGCCAAAGGTTTGCAATGGGAGTATGGTGTGGCTATCTTGGCTAGGTGCGTTTTGGCTTGGCATGTGGGGCCAAGGGTTTTTGCATGATCCAAGCTAGGTTCGTGACCAAGCTAGGGTTTGCCAAAGGTCGTTTGGTAACCTTGGACGGCCAGGATTTGCTCCTGGGATTGAAGGGAAACCATTGATTGTTGCATGCCTTCGCTTTGGCAGCCGCATAGGAAAGGCCAGTATGGTGACGTGACTAAGTTGACATGTGGCCATGGCGAGGTGCGTTTGGCATGGCGCGGTAGGTGTGGCTGGCATGGTTTGGCATTGGCACAGGGGTGCGGGTAGCATGGTTGGCATGCTTTGGCGCGGTTGGTGTGGCGGGCATGGTTTGCCGTTGGCACATGGGTGCGGCTAGCATGGTTGGCATGCCTTAGCGCGGTTGGTGTGGCTGGCATGGTTTGCCATTGGCACAGGGGTGCGGCTAGCATGGTTGGCATGCCTTGGCGCGGTTGGTGTGGCTGGCATGGTTTTCCATTGGCACATGGGTGCAGCTAGCATGGTTGGAATGCTTTGGCGCGGTTGGTGTGGCTGACATGGTTTTCCATTGGCACATGGGTGCAGCTAGCATGGTTAGCATTCCTTGGCGCGGTTGGTGTGGCTGGCATGGTTTTCCATTGGCACATGGGTGCGTCTAGCATGGTTGGCATGCTTTGGCGTGGTCGGTTTGGATGGCATGGTTTGCCATTGGCACAGGGGTGCGGATAGCATAGTTGGCATGCTTTGGCGCGGTTGGTGTGGCTGGCATGGTTTTCCATTGGCACAGGTGGGAATTAGGGTTTGGCTTGTCGTAACCCTAATTGGTATTAAAAAAGATACCCTGGTAATTTTTCACAGACACATTAAAGGTTTTCAATAAATGCGCCTAGTAAAAGATTATTACTTAAATGTTGTGACGTCACTGTCTGGCTAGGGTTTAAGGTTTTACGATTTAACCCTAAGCTAAAAACCACCATCAACAATACCGTTCCAACTCATATTTGTTATCAAAATCCATTGGATTTATATTACGACGTCGTGCGTAAGGTTTTTATTGTTGTTGTGTCGTACCTAATATCGCTTGAATGATAACACTTTGTTCTTCATCTATTGAACTGTTTTGATCCCAAGTTTGAACTATCTTATTGTGGTGAGATAAACTTATGTTTTCGTTGTTCTCAAACTCTAACTGTTATAATACGAAAACTTTTGTTATTTTCCGGATTTATGTATAACAGTAAACCTTGTTATTATGTTGGTTTATACAACCTATTTTTGATGCCAACTTGTGATTCATATGCTTGAGTATATACGGAATTCTAATTAATTTTGGAAATCGTCTAGTTTTAGGAGACTGTGTGGCTTGTTTGATACATTTTTGTTTTTGTTTTTGGTATTTTGGATTTAATTGGTGTGTGCTTTTTCACCTCAGTTTTACCGCTAGAAGTAATAACCATGTAATTCCATTTTAATCAGCGAAATTTCTCAAATTTCACAAAGTCACACGGTAAATAGTTACGGATAAATTCATAACACAATTATCCATCAAAATCCAACCAATGTGTTTGTCTTGGGGTAAAAAAAAAGGTTATGGATTGATTCTTGTGCCCAGTAGTGTAGGAAATTTTAAAAATAAAAGTATCTTGAACAAAATTGTTTACGTAATTCACTGTCTTAATAATGTTCCATCCTAAACATTAGATATGGGTTGTATGTCAACTGACATGGTAATTTACGTACCTGGTCTATTATGTTAGGAAATAGAGGCGGGCACAACTGATCTCTCTAGGTGCGGAAAAAATCCTAAAAAATAATATGAAGAAACCAACAAATTAAAATTAGCTTGGTGAGACATGTTATTCTCCAATGAATTAACCAACTCAAGGAAAGAAAAACTATTCACATATTGAATCCCATTCAACACCGGAACACATGTAACTACTTCTAACCTTATATACAATAATGATCACCTTAGCAATTATTGCTAAAAACAATTAATAGAATCATGGAGTTGATATTGAGTGTTTAATATTTGGAGGTTTAAACGGCTTTGTCTCATGAGGTAAAAAGAAATTTCAGAACGAAAATCAACATCAAAGATTACTTTCACGAAGTAGAATAATATTAATTAATCCATGTAAATTATCACACACAAACCTCTCATCCATTAAATAAAATTCATCAATCCATGTAAAATAACACAAACAAACCTGTCATCCACTAAAAGAATGAAGACGTACCTTTCACTGAAATTTGTAACCGTTCGAGGAATGGTTGAAGTCCACGGAATCTAGCTCAAACTGCCATTTAAATTTTTTGAATATTCTCGGGGAGAAATTCAAATGGGAAAAAATGTGATGTGTTAAATAAAATGGAATCGTATTACTAAAATGAGATAAATGTCGCACACAACACTGGTGTCTTAAAACTATATCAGATGCAAATATAAAAACTCATCATGCAGCTGCAATGGCTAAACATAAATCCATGGTTCAACACTTGGTTATCCCTTCTGATATAATCTTGAAAGAGAAACTTAGCATATAAATGCTCCCAGTTAAACTCATCCTTTTCCTTGTATACATCATCAATATCTCGAAATATGTTAGACAATATTAGCATCATTAGATAGCAAGCTCATAAAAGTTTCCTCAAGCAATTCATGGTCTCGATATATGTAGCATCAGTTTGGTATAAAAAAACATACATATGGCTAAGTTTACATGAGTTGCGTCAGAATTGATCCACCACTTCAAGGAATCTTAATTGTTTCATTATCATCAATTTCTAGAAGCATGAAAACTTGGCATATAATTAAATGAGAATTCATATTAGCAAGAGTACTCCTGATTTAGTTATGTTCACTGCACTTCATAATACATGTTTTCTTTTGATAAAATCAAACAATAAACATGTAGCTTTAAAATAAGATGTTTTATTGAGCTTGAGACTCATATACAAAACGTTTAGTATAGTAAAAAAATATCCAAGAACTTTCCAAATCGAAATTCAAGAACTAAATCAGAAACTATTATCCGAATATTCATCATTTGAAGATAAAAGATATCAAAAATAGCAAGAATCCAAACATCTCATAAATTCGTCAGTCATCACTACGCTGGTATGTAGAAGTCTAATAATTGTTTATGTGCCATCTGCGGGAATCGAACCCACAACTACAAGGTTGTAAACCATGTGCTCTGCCAATTGAGCTAAGACAACGAGTAACTGTCATAATCTGTCTATTTGAAATAAGCTTCCGCCTAACCGACTCTCTAGAAAATGATTAGATACATTTTTTTTGGGTGTATTTTTCTAATAATAAAATAAGGGTCATATTAACTTGTATACCCGTATAAAAGTTAACAGGGGTATAACCGTCTTTAAATTTATATGGGGAATATAAACCCGTTATTAAGATAATAATTACTTTACTTTCTCTAAAATTGAGATTAGTGTTCCACCGTTACCCTTAGGTTTTGTTAATGAGAAATAATAAAACAATCCGTCTCCTCATTATCTCGCTCTTATTTCCGTTGTTAAATTCATCTTCTCCATTTTTATCTCACGAGTCACGACCTTCATCTCCATTTTTATAGTCCTGTAAAATCTATTTGATCCATTTAACTTCTTTTTCACTTGCCTCTTTCTTCTTCCATATGCACAATAGATAATAAATTTATATAATAAAGCTTTTGATGAAGCTCACTGGGAATTATACCTTCTGCCATTGATAGATTCATGAGAAACTCGGAAACCCATCAGAAAAAACTTTCTTTTTCTTTCTATTTTCAGTTAGTCTAATCGTTCGGCAAAACAAATAAATACCCATCTTATAAAAGATTAGATTAACAACAATTATTGCAAAATCATTCAATAACGTAAATTTTCCTAAAATTAATTAGCGGTTTTAATTTTCTCAATAAAGGTAATATAGTATAAAAAAATAAAGGTGAATGAGCAAACTGAAAAACGCTGATAGAAGATAAGAATGGAACTGCAGTCAGTGATTGTTGTAGATATTTTTCAGGGTTTTATCAAGAGAAATCTCTGGTTTTTGAGCAAACTTGATTTGGGTTGTTATAGCCATGAAGGTTTGAAATTAGTCACAACTGATGTTTTCAATTTGATTTGGTAGTTCGGGTTAAGGAAGAATTTTCTTAAGGAACGGATCTTCTCAAAAGATTTTTTTTTATAGATTTAATGGAGTTCATAACCGTGAATAAAGAGAAGACCGAAGAGGGGAAGATGGAAGGGGTTGAAAGAGAACATAAATCATAGTCGTACATATCTACTAATCTTATGCGTAGGGTCTACATGAGATAAAACAAATAAAAATCCACTACATTCCATGGGTATTTATGGAACAAATCTGTCATTTATTAGGGAATAAATTTTAGACAGAAAGTTTGTTTCCCTATATAAAAATTACACAATCGATAAAACAATAGACGACTAATTAATGCTTAATTTATATCCTGGTATATAGGATAACAATTGCCATAAAATAATGGAGAAAAAAAGTGAAAACAATTAATGTTGTTTTATTTTTAAAAGCCTTTAAAGTTGACCAGGTTGACTAATCAAACCCTTCATCCTAGTGTGTGGCCACCTAATTTTCTTCCTTATAATTAAATAAATATATGGGTGTATATTTGCACCACACGTACAAAGGGAACCTAGTTAGAAAAGGGAAGAACAGCCGACCCTCTTGCTTTTCGTTTTCCCATGAACAACGAACCCTAAAGAAAAACAGCCGTGAATACAACAAACAAAAAGAAGAAACCTAGAAAAGTTTGCCAATGGAATTTTGTCGCCATCTTCTCCCTCTCTGTTCATTTTAAGTTTTGAAACCGAAAGTGCTTCACTTGGGATTTTTACGTCGCGATTGAACGCAAGCAGAAGTGTGCTGGATTTGCTTTTATCGGCGCGTGTTAGCTGTTTTTCATCAAAGGTTGGATTTTATGACGATCGAGGTAGGGATTTGTACGTAATACTAAAAACTAAACTATTTTGGCATTGGCTTTCGTTTGCATTATCGTTTCTATTTTTGATATATACGCCGTAATGGTTTCTCATATTATAAACTGTATTATAAACTGCATTACATATAACTTCGTTTTGGATTATATTGACGCATAATTCCTTGTTTGACTTACACCTCTTTTGGATGCCTTGAATCAGTTTAAAAAGAGAAAATTATAAAATACATTGGTCTGGTTTCACGCATAAGACGGCTAATCATTAAGCACATTAATTTTATCTGGTTTCATGCCTTCATAAATTTGTTTTATTTGGCTACTAGCCTTGGTTTTGTTAAATCCTTGAAACTTGGCTCTTTACTGTATGATGTCAACATTTTTAGTTGGCTTACGTGTTTGGTTCTTTACGTTCCTATGTAACTACAATGGTATGATGTTTAAACTCTATCTCAAGCATCGACTGATTTCAAAAGAGAGAAACAAACCATTAATTAATTAACGTAACTGTGTGAATGATTAGCTTGATGAATCGAGCTGATTACAAAACAGACATAAATGTCAACTGCTAAAATAGTATTATCTGGGATTTTTACAACATCTTCAAAAACGTGATTGGGGAGGAGAGAGAATGTCTGGTTTTCTCGCGGCGGAAATGGTGAGAAGTTCACATTCTCAACACCATAGGTTAGGGCTTTTGGATTCAAATCAGCAGAGCGGGCAGGGTTTTCAGGGAACAGGAAGGATCTACATCTTGGGTTGAAAAAGTTCGGAGCTCGACAAACGCAAACGTCTCAAAAGAGGAGGATTCACAGGAATGGACGACAGTTTCAAAAAAGAAAAATAACAGAAGTAAGATTGTTAACTCAGGGCAACAGGTGGTGATTGACTGCAAGTATAAGTCTTTCATTCTCACCTCTAGATCACACAGCATCTTCTTTGACGAGAAAACTAGGGACACAAAGAAGGTCTTGCAGGTGGAAATCAGTAACGAAGGGGTTATCTGGATGAAGAACATCATGAAACGAGAAACTAAGAAAAGCTTCTATGGCAAATGGTACTGGACCTTTCATAGAGGACCTGAGCACATACTTTTCTCCCGTGATCAAAATAATTTTGGTGAGTTTTTTCGTGTTTCCTACTCTTGTGAGAAGGTTAAGCACTATATGTGCTTCCCAGCAGAAAATGATTCATCCAAATGGTTACCATTTGTCCAAGGTTTCTCTAACATCTTTATACAGAAAGTTTCATCTTCACGCTCTGATCCGCAGTCTTCTAAACAAGTGCGAGCTATGGTTGAGACAAGAGCGGCTACCCATACCGAGGAAATTCCCAAAAACATGGAGCGGCAGCATGTTAACTCTAAGGACACACAAGGTTTCTCCATGGGAAAACAAGCACAGAGCTCCACATATGGTAAATGGGACCACACAATCATCATAGAAACTTCAATTGAAGTTTCTTCCTGGAACTCGATAGGGGTTGAAATCGCAAAACGTTTCTCACTTGATACTGGATTTGATATCTTTCCATTCGCTTCTAAGAAGGCTTTCTTATTCGCTTCTCTAGACGATAAAAAGACATTACTTAGCAAGGGACACTGGGATATGGATGGCTGCTTCATTAGACTCATGCCTTGGTGGAATACATCGAATTCTGTTGTTCTACCGTCTCTCAATCCAGAGGGTACATGGATAGAGGTTCAGGGAGCTCCTTTCGACTTTTGGGGAAATAAGTTCTTTGACGAGTTGGGTTGCCTTTTTGGAGGCTTGATGGAGGTTCACTCATCAACTCTTAACTGGGAAGATGCTTCAGCAATCAGAATCAAGGTCAAGAATTACAATGGTCTTAATACTTCCCTCAATTTCCGTTTTGGGGTCTTCTCTTTTCCGATTCTTATTACCTCTTTCAAGGTCTTTCATGGAGTTTTCGATCTTTCTAAACTCAAAGTTAAGGTTCAGAACTTGGAGCTCATATCGGCACGCTCGCCGGAGGAAGAACCGGTAACTAACTTCGCATTCAAAGCTGACTGGTCAAAAATTCACAGGAATATTTTAAGACCACTTGATACACACAGAAGAGACATGTTCAGGAAATTCTCTCACGCGGATAAAGCGAAAGCCATCATTCCAGATTCAGATTCAATTTTTAAACCAAATTCTAATTCAAGTGGAAAGAGGGCGCGAAACTCGATCTCCGGTGCGGATACGGATTCGGGTTCGGTAACGGACTGGGATACGGATTCGGACTCAGAACCCGGTATGGAGAGTAACGGCCCTATTGAAGACCGTCAGGAAGCTTTGGAGTCAAAATCCAATGAATTTTCAAATACATTTTCAACATCGACAACGGCTATTTTTCACCCAATTCGAACAGAAAATGAAATTAATGAGCTCCTAAAGAAAGCGGTCTCTATCCCATATCTTCAAAAGATAGACACGAATGAAATTGTTACTGTGAAGGCAGTGACAACCAGATTAGTTTCTCACAAAAGCAGGGTTACCAAAGATTCTAATCGGACTTTCGACTTCTTCTTAAAAACATCGGAGAAATGGAGCACATTAAAATTGAAGGTCGACCCAACTCTGAAACAAGACTTTGAAAAGGTAATTATGCAGATGGTGCATATTTGCCCAAAACTGGGCATTCACTTCACGGGTTCACAGGCTGATATCGATGATGCAATGATGGACACTCTAAGAAGTCATCTTCACAACTTCGTTCTGCATAACAAGAAGGTACATTAGTAGTGCCCCCTATCTGTTTGGTTTTTTGGTTTTCTTCCTTAATGGATTTTAAAACTGTTAACTGGAATATTAGAGGTCTTAATGACTTGAATAAGAGAGATATTGTTAAAAAGAAGATTCAGGAGTGGAAACCACACATTATTATGCTTCAGGAAACCAAGATTCAACAATGTAGTGATTTGATAGTTTGGCAATGTTGGAGTAATAAGCATGTTAAATGGCTGGACTCTCCCTCTCAAGGTAGCTCTGGTGGGATTCTCTTCCTGTGGGACTCTTCTAAGGTGTATGTTATTGATTCCCTAATAGGACCTTATTCCATTACACTTCACTGTAAAACAATCTCCAACTCTTTTGAGTGGATGCTCACAGGGGTGTATGCGCCTGGTGCTTCTAATTCGGATGAAGTGAAACTTTTCTGGAGAGAGATAGAAGAGGTGAGGGGTTTTTGGAACCTCCCTTGGGTAATTGGAGGGGATTTCAATGAGATAAGATTCTCTCATGAAAGAAGCTCAGGTGGTGATTCGTCCTCTGGTATGAGAAAATTTAATCAATTCATTTCTAGGCATCAGCTGATTGATCTTCCTCTCTTGGGAGCCAATTACACCTGGACAAACAATCAAGTTCACAGCATTAGAAGTCGCATTGATAGATTTCTAATTTCGGCTTCTTGGGAAAAAATTTATCCTCAAGTTATACAACAAGCTCTAGCCCGGCCCTGCTCTGACCATAATCCAATTGCTTTAATCTGTGATGGAGTGAAGCATGGACCCTCGCCATTCCGTTGTGAGTATTTCTGGTTTTCTCATCCAAATTTCATTCCTTTTGTCAAAGAAAAATGGCTTTCGTTTTCCGTGACAGGTAGTGCAGGATTTGTTTTTTGCAAGAAACTGCAGCTGCTAAAACCTGCCTTGAAAGAGTGGAGTAAAGTGCACTTTGGAGACCTTGAGTTAAGGCTTGAAGAACTGGAAGATATCTTCGTCGAACTGGATTTATTGGAAATCTCGAATGATGGTCTCACAGAAGCGCAGTGGGAAGAGAGAGCTACGGCAAGGCAAGAATACTGCAAGTTAACAATCCTGAGAGCAGAAAAGCTAAGAAGCAGGGCAAGAGTTAAACACATCAAAGACTTTGAAAACAACACTAAGTACTTCCATAGGATTGTCAATGATAGGAGAAGGAGAAGCTACATTGGCTCCATAAAGGTGGATGGTGCTCTTACTTCTGACCAACATGTAATCAAGAACGGCATTGTGGATTTCTTCAAAAACATTTTTCAATCTCAACCTCAGAGAACAGTGAACATGGAAGGAATGCATTTCCCAAGCATCTCTGAAGATCTGAGTACCTGGCTTGAAAGAGACATTGATGAGGGTGAATGCTTGGCGGCTATTAAAAATCTTGGGCAGAACAAAGCCCCGGGACCGGACGGGTTTCCAATAAGTTTTTACCTTATTTGTTGGGATTTCTTCAAAACTGACTTTATCAATGTTGTCAAAGAATTGCAGGCTAAGTCTTTTCTTGATTGGAGACTCAAGAACACCTTCATTGCTCTAATTCCAAAAAAAGACTGCATTGAGGAAATAAAGGATTTGAGACCCATTAGTCTCATCCATGGCGCTTACAAGATTGTCTCAAAAATACTGGCTGACAGATTCAAGGAAACTCTGCCGGTTATCATCTCCCAGCACCAATCGGCCTTTGTGAAGAAAAGGCAAATCCTTGATGGGGTCCTAATCGCTAATGAGCTAATTGACTCAAGAATTAAGAGTGGCAAACCGGGTATCCTATGTAAAGTGGATTTTTAAAAGGCCTTCGACCATGTAAACTGGGATTTTTTGGACGAAACTTTTCAGCTAATGGGATTTGGTGTCAAATGGCGGAAATGGATAAGATGTTGTGTTGAATTCTCAAGATTATCCATCCTTGTCAACGGGAGTGCAACTGGCTACTTCAAAAGCAACAAGGGCATAAGGCAAGGGGACCCGATCTCCCCCTTCTTGTTCTTGCTGGTGGGAGAAGCTCTTACCTTTATGATTCAAAAGGCTCAAGAGCAAGGTCTTCTTTCTGGATTCAAAGTCAAGGAGGATGGTTTACTTGTTAGTCATCTGCAATTCGCAGACGACACCTTGATCTTTTTGGATGCGGATATCGAGCAGGTGAAGAACTTGAGACTAATCCTGCTTTCTTTCGAAATCTTGTGAGTTTAAAGATTAACTTCGCCAAAAGTCAAATTTTTGGGGTAGGCTACGAGGGAGATTTGAATGTCTTCTCTTCTATTCTCGGCTGCTACAATGGCATTCTTCCAACAACTTACTTGGGTCTGCCTTTGGGGGACAAATGCGGCGGCGTCGCTAAATGGGACAAGGTGGTGGACAAGATCACAGCATGCCTTCCTGGCTGGAAAAAACCTCTTCTCTCTAGAGCTGGTAAGATCACTCTCATCAACAGTGTCCTAGACAGTCTCCCAGTTTACTACATGTCCCTTTTTGTAATGCCGGTTTCAGTTAAGAATAAGCTTGACAGAATTATAAGAGATTTCCTTTGGAGCGACAACAAAGGCAGGAAAAAAATACACCCTGTCAGATGGCCTGCCTTATGCAGAAAAAAGAAATTTGGGGGGCTGGGTATCAAGAACCTGCAGCTGGTCAACCATTCTTTACTCTCAAAATGGTCTTGGAGATATGCCACAGAAGATGAGGTTATGTGGAAGAGAATAGTGACAGAGAAGTATGGGGAGGGTACTGAGGCCTGGCGGCCCAAAAATCCTAAATGATCTTTTGGTAGATCTGTGTGGAGGACTATCATGAAGGAGAACGACATTTTTCTGAAGATTGTCAAATTTAAAGTTAACAATGGCAAGCTGGTGAAGTTCTGGCAAGAAAACTGGCTGTATGACCACCCAATTAAAATTTGCTACCCCAATCTTTTTGCCTGCTCAAGAGCTCAAAACTTCACGGTGGCAGATATGTCAACATTTTCAGGTAATGTGGTTTCTTGGAATCTCTACATTCCTAGAAGAATCAACCCTGCATCTAGGATTGAACTTAACCTTCTTCTAGCCGATTTACATCATATTTAGTTAAACCAAAACCAGGAAGATGTACTTTTTTGGCCTCTAACTTCAGACAGGAAGTTCTCAGTCAGCTCTACTTACGACAAGCTTTCTTCGGAGGAAAAGCCTCCTGATGCGAATGTTTTCTCTTTTATATGGGGTTTGAAATGCCCACCAAAAATTGGGTTTTTCTTATGGATTATCGCTCACGGGAGATTACCGACTAGAGACATGCTGCTGAGAGGGGAATGGAGGTGCCTGGTAATTGTGTGTTTTGTTCTGACATGGAAACGACCGCTCACCTGTTTATTCATTGTGCCTTCGCAAAGACAGTTTGGGACATTATGTCGTCTAAGCTGAAGTGGCTGCACGCAATGCCGGCAGAAGTAATCCCTGCTATCCAGGCGTGACACTGCTCTCTCACTGACAAGTCAAAATCGGAAATTTGGAGTCTTCCAGTGGCTATCATTTGGTGTATATGGAAGGAGAGAAACAACAGAATATTTACTGTGAATCACAACACCGCCGTCGTCGTTGCTTCAAAATCCGTGTATATTTTGTTTACTTGGTCTCTTGTTTTCAAAGAGTTCGAGGAGGTGGACTCTAAAGAAGTGATGCGGAATTGGTGTAACATTTACTTTGACATTCCGTCGAGCTCTTAGCTTGTTTTGAGCTCTTTCTTTTTCTTGTACCTTGGCTAAGGTGGTATAATTCTTTTATACCCTCTTCTTTTGATTAATATATTTTCTTTACCGATCAAAAAAAAAAAAGTATTATCTGGTTGCGCTCACTTCTGGTCAAGAGTAAAAAATGGACTTAATAATGTGAAGCTTTTAACTATATTAAGAAAAGCAAATAAGTAAACAGTAATATGTAACCCGTGCTACGCACCTGGACCAATGTGAATCGTTGGTTTGGTGTGGCGGAGCTGTAAGCTACAATAATAATGATAATAGAATAAATCTTTTTAGTTTTTATTATAATTTTTTCAAAGACACTCGTACGGCCAGTAATATTAAATCTTCTCACTATAAAAGAACAAAACCAAGTGTTATCTTATTATACAACCAAATATGATTTGTGCGATTCATTTTTCATTTTTTTACATGTACTACCATACAAAAACGCATTTAGGTAAGAAAACAATGAAAAGGAATATAACTAATAAAAGTCAAATGCCATAATTGGAGCAATTAAAGCAACATCCAATTAGTTGAAACATAAAAAATCAAATGGGAGGGTGTGTTCCCATGATAATTCTGACGCTATCTCGTAGTCTTGGCACCAAATTTTTTAGAGTCCAAACGGCAATGCATTTGAAGTTGATGCGCCAATGATAAGTTCATCTTACAAAGCTTTATATCCATAGTAAAGATGCACAATCTGAAATTTATAGCACTACCATCTATCGATTTGAAAATTAGTCGTTGAAACTATTGTTGAGTTTAAACTCTCAAAATGCGTTAATTTTTAGTAAGAATATATTCATACAAACTCTAAATTGATACCAAAATTGAGCATAACGCGAGACATACACCGCCATATATCATTCCAAATCAGCCGATGAAAACAAATTTTTAAAATTTAGATTCAAATACATTGTTGTTTATGCCCTATATAAAAGGAAAATTGGTACAAAGAAATAGTATAAAAATTACCATGTAAATGAAAGTCTCTCATCATCAAATAAGAACTACCAGGTGAATTGTACGATGACCATGTCTACTACATGGTTTTAGTTATAGTTGAATATCTTTGTATTTTAGGTAGATAATTGAACTAAATGTCATTGAGTTATTTTATGGTTCTCGTGCATATTTCGAGCACTACATTAACTGTTATCTTAGAAATCAAAATTGGATAAAACTCCAATGCAACCAACTATAAAAAAGTGAAGTTACAAATGGATCAAAAATAAGTCAAGATTTATTATTCAAGTCCCACCCGTAACTTTATCATTTCAGTTTACTAAACTTGTCGCAACCACTTTTTTTCTGCAGTACTGTAAATATGACCTACATGGTGTGGTATTACTAATTGTATAGGTCGTTTTCTGCTTCAGTTGCATACGTTACAAATAGGTCAGCACCAGTGACGTCTGATGCCGCCGCTGCTTCTCCAGATGACATTAGCGAACCAAAACACACTTCTGAAGCCCATCAAATGTTGCAAAATATGTGCAAAATGTGTGGTACTTGTGCATGACTCCACCATTGACATTCCTACTTGCATGAGATTTTCTCCACATGTGATACCCTAAGACAGGCATTGGAGATCTAAAGCTAAGAACCTTCATTTGTATATGGAATGAACAGCTAATTGAGTAGGCTTGGTATTACCAATGCAGCATCAAGTCTGGCCTCTTTGTCGCACCTTTATACATACACATGGGAGATGCTAGACGTGTCGAGATTATATCCTGACACAGATAGCCCCCTCTTCTTTGCATTCAATCCATCAATTTTAGTTAAAAGCTATTTCGGAACCCTATTTCCAGCGCCGCCGCATGTTCTATGAATTTGAATTGCAAAGATTTAGTACACCTTGAATGTCACTTCCATATCTCAATAAATAACAAAAGAATAAAATAAATAGACGAATAATTTTTAATAAAGCTCAGATAAAAAAAATTCTTCAACGTTCTTTATTCTTCCACTTTCACCAACCTCTTTGGATGCCATTGTGTCTGCAAAGATAAAATAGTCTTCAAAGAGAAAAGAGGAATCATAGATTTGTGAATAAGAAAATAAATGCACGTGTTTGTATTTTGTGGCATATTAGTCGGTATATGAGTGCCCTGGCCAATATCTAGGCATCAAAAATTGATATATATACGAACTTGATCAAATTTACCAATGTCTACCAAATTGATCTAAGAAAATTCCAATGTTTACAACTGATGAATATAAAGGATAATAAATAAATCTAAGCAAACTTGGTCATCCCCTTCTGATCTCAACTGCTAGTATATTCTGCATTTTTCTTGGTTATTTGAATTGCTGCAAGCATCATACAAAAGAAAATATTAGTTGAATCTATGGTCGAGAAAACTACAACTTATCGTATTCAACATCCTACAACTGAATAAAACATAGATTGTGGTCTTATGACCTCCTGTGAAGTGTGAACTTCAAATTCTATATTCATCTATGTTCACCTTGTACTGCTTGATGCAGTGCTAACACATATTTCTCATGTGCCCAAGTATCATTGACATTGTCAGAAATATAAGACTCTATATACAGTCTGATGGAATTACTACTCCACCTACCATGGTTACACCATTCATCGGAGCATCCTTATTAAAGTTCCAAAGGTTATAAGCAAAACTGTACAAATTAGTAACAATTAAATTTTTTTGAGAAGGAAATTATGCATGTTGATTTAGAAATATATATCCACGTTGAATTAGTAATGTTACAGATTACAACACCCTATTAAGAGAGAGGCCATATTATTACTACACAAAATAAAAAAGAAATTTCGAACACTGACACGAGGCTTCAAATATGTGCCGACAAATTTGACAAACCACACCAAATAAAGCCTTCAAAATGTAATCACGAAGACTGGTACTTCAAACATGCATGCTGACACAATTCGATATAGTTATAGCATACAATTGACTAATCAACATGCAGATAACAAAATGATTACCATCCATAGAGGACTGCATCCGGTGTGAATCGAACACACAAATTTCTGGCTTGATGCCAGATGCAATTCCATTATGCCAGACTCATTCATTTATAAGGAACCAGTCGGAACCATCCAAACTTAATATAAAAAAACAACACCTCCGCTTCTGCGAATCTACCAAATCATAATTTCACTCTTACGATGGGGCATAAGTGTACTACACTTCATTAAAAGCATTCAAGTTGACTTCCTGCTCTCTCTTTCTAAAAATACCATAACGAATTTGGTTCTTACCAAGTTTGTGCAAGTGATGGCGGCAACTAAAGGGAATATTGAAGAGCAATTAAGAAACATGGAACTCACACTTGGAACACTTTATCTTCTATTCGAACAATAATTGATTTGGTTTAGTGGAACTCACACTTTATATTCTGTTCAATTTTCTTTAGAGAAACACTAAAAGATGAAAAATAAGTAATCATGAATGGATGAGTAATATAACCTTGTTGTTCGAAGTGAGTGGACAATCAGATCCAGTATCTAACATAGGAATTTGGGATAATCAAAGAGATGATGCATGGGGGTGAGTACAATGACATGATAACCCTTTTTAACCTATCAATTAATGACTCGTTACCAAACTCCCAACACAAATTTACATACTGAATTACTTCAACAGGTATGTACTCCAAATTTAACAGAAAACATTTAAACGGAAATTAATGTTTTTTTCATAGTATATTAGGCTAGCTGGGTGAAACACCATTTAATCAACTGTGTTTTCATTTTCTCTTTCTGTTTAGGAAATAAATTATCAATTTTAAACCAAGAACCACACCTTGACCATTGGCCTCAACCATCCACATCCATTTTACATACCCTAGATGTTAATGGAACCCATAAGTAAAGATAATATCTATAGAAGTAACTCAACATAAGTTATTTTTTATATTAATCTAAGAACCGAAAATAACATTAATTTTAAACCTCAACTTATCTACAGACTATATAAGGTTAATTACAAACCTTTCCAACTCAACATAAGTTATTTTTTATGTCAGTCTAATAACCGAGAATTACATTATTTTTAAACCTAAACTTATCTACAGGCTATATAAGGTTGATTACAAACCTTACTTGCATCTGTAATTATTAAGTATTACTCCAGCACTGACTTTAAACAACATGTTTCAACTCTAGCACTGACAGCACTAAGCACTAATCTGGCTACAAAAGACGGCTATTCGCTATTCTTTCTACCGTTAAATAGTAAGCACTTCCCGGCCCCTTGCCTCTCTCAAGATGCACAGTCTCATGGATTATCAAAATGCGAGGCGTAATACTCATTCTCAAAAACGTGGGGTGTTGGTGTCACACACCGAATATAAAATAGAAACCAAATACAAAAAGAGAAAAAAAAAATGATAAAAACTCTTAAACTACTTATTGCAGGGATACGTAATTTACCAGTGCTGGCATCTAGTAAAGTTCAAGTCAACAATATTATTGTTCCATATGATTTTAGTTGAACATTGTGCCTGTGGAAGTTGAACCCATATCAACATAGATGAAAACCATGTGATCTACCAGTTGAGCTAGGACAACAATTTGATTCCATGCTCATCAAAGAATTACTAATAAAAATAATAAATTGAACCAAGATATGAAAAGTCCTACTTTTGCATTATTAAAATCTGAAGTATGAAGCATGTGAGAATTTTTAAAAATTCGTCCATCTCCAAAGAATTTCTAGTTGTTTTCATTTTTAGATATCATCTGCATAACCAAACAAAAATGGGTTGAAGATACGTTAAAGGTAGAAGCACCTGCACCCTACTGATTATTCAATACCATAATAGCACCACTATATTCAGTAACCCCAAGATCAGTTACTGGAGGGACCACCCTCATACAAACAAAAGTAAAGAACGCATTAACAAAGTCGGAATCAGAATTAGAGAGAGAACGAAAGAAAATTAATTGGGGTTATGTTTTCCCACACACCTCTGTACAGTTTCATATTTTTATCACCTAAATTTGACATAAAAATTTAAAGTGGATATCATCATCATCGCATACGTAGCATAGGATTGCGTATCAGTATTAAAAAATGGGAACTAATAAGACTAAGCATTTCAGTTTATTTTTGTTATTTATTTCCGGTTATTTTTTATACTTTTTTATTTTTGTTTATTTTATTTGCTTGAAGATTAAATGAAAATTGTTAGATTAATATTTTGGGGAAAAAATGGAAATAATAAAATTGTTTCAAACAAAATTTTCTTTTTATGTAAATTAATAAGATTTTTCCGCTTTCTATATACGTACTTTACGATTTCAAAATTGTGGTTTAAAAAAAATCTTACCAGCCATATTTTATTAAAATCATGTAAACATGGTATAAGAAAATCTCAACCCTACCGACCAATTAACTCAACAATCTAGTGATGTCAAACAGAAATTGGAAAGATATGTATGGTTTTACTAACCCACCATATCTAAATCAAAATTCAAGGTAGTTAACATGAACCATACAGTAAAGGCTACCTGAGTTACATGCTAAATGAAACCAAACACAAATGAGAAAATAATTTCGCGGGATCAACAAAAATAACCTAACCATCCAAGAACTAACATAGCGATAAACAATCTGTAGCTCTTGCAGGAATCCCCTTTAAGAGGGGATGTAAACACAATATCCCCCTACTGACACTGTTAATATAGATATTAGTTTTAATTACTATCAGTTACCAATTTTTTTGCATTTTATTGACTTGATTTTACAGAAGAACAATCCATCATAACAATCTTCAGAATCAACGGGTCCGGAACACCCATTACCACTCCTACAAAAATTTTTTTTCAAAATCACAAAAAGCGACCCCGAGTATTGAATTTCTTCACTCTGCAAGAAAATATGCCGCTTTAGTATATCCAACTGACAGTAAAAGACAGAACATCGCAAGTAGTTATTCACACCCACAACAGCAACAAAAAGAAAAACACTAACAAAAACTGTAGAAAACAGAATCAGACCATCACCAATCATAACCAAAATAGATCAAATGTAATGAAACCCCTCTGTCTAGTTACCAACAAAATCCCATAATCCAAAGTTCACATTATTTCTATATGCAGCTACATTTGCACTGAAGTATGGCATACCAAAAAAATGTTGTATAAGCTCACCTTAGACATATCAGATATTCACAATTACTGCATGCTTTGTCTTCATTATTGCACCTGGTAAAATTGATGTACCATTAGTGTCATTTTGTAAGGAAAAAACTATTTAAGGAGATGATGCATAAGTAGAATATAATAAAATACTCCACAAAATAAAATAAAATGAAACAAAACAAATACAGAATGAAAAAAATGCAGTGCAGACAACATATCACGAAGAAATGATCAAATGAAAGAAAATATAATCTCCAAGCATATATAAAAGTTTATACCCGTCAGTCACTTAGGTTGATGCAATGAACTATATTAGGAAGTAAGCGATAACAAAATATATATATAAAAAGATTAATGTCATCTTTCCATAAACATGTGAGGTTTCCCTCTTTGCTTGCCTCTTGCACACTAATTACATGACATAAACAAAACATTGTAAGGCTCTAACTTCTACACTTTCTCTTTTAGTAAGAACTTTAGCATTATTTTACCTTTTAACGTTATGATCCGATTATTGCAACATACCTATTGAAATAAGAGTACCAAGTACTCCTTCAATGTCGACTGCTGCGTATCTAGGAGTTTTCAACCTTTACTGTCATATTGCAAGTTAACTTTTTCTACGTTGATGCTGATCCTTTGGTTTCTCATGCCACTCGTTGTCATCTGAGAGCAATCCAAGAGCACAAACATTTCTCTGAAAGTAGTATGAGTGACCCCATTAAAAGTTTTTAACTTGTCACAGCTACGTGCCTCCTTGAGCATATCCAATAATATATGAAGGAGATACCTTTCTTTTTTAATGGAAACTGCAGCCGATCAACACCATGTATTCTCACTTCCATCCAAAGTTCGACTGAATTCCCCCTCTTGCATAAAATTAACCCAAAACATCAGTTTTTGCGATTATTTAAGAACAAAAAAAAAACCATAGGAAAGTAGTAATGACGATTATAATCTTTTGATCTTGATACAATTTATTCTTTGTCTTTCCTCTAAACTAATAACTAAACAAAAAAACAAAGTTCAAGAGAAAACAAAACACATTCACCAAGTTATGTTAGTAAAAAAAAACCAAAGAAAAAACATGGATATGGATATGGAATTAATCACCGACACCGCATACATCAACATGGGGCTTATTTGGCAGTGGGTTTCTCCATCTTTATTCACAGCAATGTAAGTGAGAGACATGAATTTCAACCCATCTTGGAGCAGAAGAACTCAAGATAGGCCTTCCGGTAAACATGTCCACACGATGCACCCCACCCTATAATGTTTGCTCGAGAGAATATATATCAAACTTATAGTTTATTTTAAGTCATAGATCCTACATAACTAAAATAAGGGAAAAAAGGGCCACCTCTAATTACTTAATTAATCTACCAACATCACGGAGAATCAAATATTAAATCCATAGTTGGGAATGGCTTCAAATATCCAGAGTAAAATACTGCCCAACAAGATGATTTTTTAACTCTGTATAGTTCTTTGGTCCTAACATAGATAAAACTAAAATGCTTTTCTTTGCTACTTTTTGGTTGATGATATCTATTGTTGGTGGTGTAGATAAACCTGCCTAATTCTCTACAATACTAAAAACTGACCCTAACCCAAACTCTTACAACACCTTGTTTGTTGTTCCATGCTTGTTTTCAGCTTCTAAATTAAGTCATAACTCTTCAATCACGATCACAACTCCCTGACAATAGTTCCCACTATTTCTTCCATGTTTCTGTCCAAAACATAGTCCAACTCATGCTCCATCTCGCTGCCAAAACTCAAAAAAAACACCACAACTCCCTTGCAAAACAGTTTCCACTATTTCTTCCATACAAACTTTGTGGAACAATCCACCAACACCATAGCAAAGAAGCCACAACTACCATGGCAACAATTCACTTCTTTAGACTGAATTTTATCTCAAAATATAACCAAAATCAGTCCCAGATTCACTCCTTAATCAAATGTAGACTTGCACTACACTGGTACCACTCCTCTCTTCTCGGTCAGCATCTACTTCATGTCCTAAACTTTTGGAAATACCTACACAATCACTTTCACATCATTAAAGTAATGGTCCTAAATCTACGGTGGTATGCATGAATGATCGGTTGTCAGCCGACGCAGAAATAATTTTACTTTCTTACTTCCTAAAATAAAAATAGTATGCGATAAGAAAGAGTTCGTATCCACAGAGAGGCTTTTGTTGTTATAAAATTTTTCAGTTTCCTAGTAACCAGAGGGGGGATGTTGTTTTATCAAAGCAATAAAAATAAAGTGAAAGCAAAGTAATAGTAAAAATAATCAATAAGGAGAAAGTATTGGTCACGGGATAGTTTCATTCACAAATACATATTTTCATCAATGACTAGAATTGAAATTTAATCTCTCATTTACTAAAAGTCCTAGGATACCTTGATCGCAAGAATATCCCGCTAATTCTCTGATTTCATCACAACCACATTAAAAGATGCATATGTGAATTCTTCCTAGAAAGCAACCTAAAGTGTAAAACCAAATTAGATTTAACTCCCTAGAAGAAATAAGCTATATGGAATAAGACTAATCAAGGCAATCGAAATGTGTAAAAGCACTAAATCAATTTAACCCAAGTTATGATTCATATGTGACTAGTATGATATATCTCTACAAGCACTACCCACATTTATGCTACTTAGAATCAGGGATGAACAACGTTTTCGTATTGAAAACCCTATTTAGCTCTAGATATGAATGCAAATCAGATTGATTCCGGACTCAACCAAATAAACAATCAAATCATATATCAATATCAACAATGAAACATAAACAATAAACTTGAGACAAAACTAATGCATTGAATCATATTTTATTTGTGAAATCCACTTACTATCCCATAACCAATATTAAGAATTTAGCTACTCATGGTTTTTGAACTCAACATAATTATTACTAAAAATAAAATGAAGAACATAAAAATAAATGGAAGCAAACCCTAGTTGCTGCTCTCCTCCAAAAACCCAGTAGAAAAATACGTGATGTATGATATCCAAAGAATAGAAACTCCTCCTTTTATAGCTTTCCAACTTTCTAAATTAGGTCTTCAAAGCCCACGGTCCAATAGCAAGAAGTCCACCAAGCCCATGAACCAAGTGTGAGAAACCCATTTGAAATTATGTCCCAAAAATATGCTCGCCGGAAAACTGGTGCACCGGCCGAAATATGGCCGAAATCCGGCCACCGTCGCTGGAATCCGGCCACCGGAAAACTTTCTCCGATCACTTGAAGCATTAGAAGACGTCACCAGGCAAGTGCACACTCCCAGAAGCTCAACTCAATTTCTCTGCAATTCAAACATTCACAAAATACCACCTTAAACAATTCCTTGTTCTTGCGAAAACGCACCCAAAAGCGTGACCCGTAGCTCATATGTTCGGACGCCAACTCTTGTATCCAACACATACCCCCTTCGCGATTCACTGAAATATTGCAATCCATGCTTTAACTTCCGAAATCCGGCTACTGGAACTATGCTCACTGGCGCCATTTTCACTCCGTGCTGCACTATTTTCTGCGAATGCAGCTAACCCTTGCCTGCACAGTTTATAACAGTACCTCAGGTTCAAGATTAAACTCTTAACCAATTCTTCAAGTCCACAACCTGCAATCATCAGTACCAGACACAACCAATTCCGCATTTCCTTCAGCTCTGCATACCCATCACGAACAGCAGCAACTCTAGTTCAAACAGCAATAGCCACAGATCACCAGATTGATTTCATGGCAGAACCAGCTGAGCCAAAGAAAACTCTTCTAAACAGCTCCACAACTCAACTGTGGTCAATTCCAACTGCTAACCCCAGTTCAGCTCAACATCAACCATTACTTCACTGGATCCAACTACCATTCCCCTGTAATCTATAGAAATTCAGTTGTAGCTCAGTACCCTGGCACAAAACCACCTGCAATATAACTCATTCATCACCAGAATTATAACCCATAACCATAAACTTCCACCTGCAATATGAACCAGCACTTTAACCAATACAGCCACCACCTGCAACTCAGGTGCACACCTCCATTGCATTTCACATTAGCTGTAGCTCAAAATACTGGTACCTGCAATATTAACTCCTAGCATACACCTATCTAAGACTGAGCTGCTTCATTCCATTCTGAACTCTCCCATTTTAGCTTTCAATTGCATCTCTTACTCTTTTCTAACAAACCATTTCAACAGCTTCTCAGCTGCAGCCTTCACCAGTTAATATCACTCCAAACCCAAATCTGGGCTTCACCACTGCTGCACAAAACCCACCACAACCTCAACACAGTTGTAACCAATTCACTCCAGTACCTACAACATAACCATCTCAGAGTTCAATTCAGCTACCACACAGCCTCCACATGCAACCCAAAAATCCCCACACTTGCATCACCTATAGCTTTGTTCTTCTCAACGTATGTCATTCCTTGCCATGCTTATAACTCCGAGTCAGAGGCCTCTGCCAAACGCGGCATACACCTCCATCGAGCCCACGTTGTTGATAAGCTGCACATAATCGATCAATAAACCAGTTCAGTTAAATCACCAGAATAACATCAACACATACCCTGTATCCTTATTATCTTGTTGATTTCAAACCCGCGACAACAACACACATTGATTCACTGATTTCTCGGCTTGTACTTAGCTGCAATCATGGCCAACCACTGAGATCAGCAGCACCAATAAATCAATTTCAGGCCATCCTCTGTACATCAACAACAATTTCAAGATTTTATCAGAACCCATGATACTCTTCCATTCACGCAACAGCTCCATAACCATAACCCAACTCTCCATGTACCATTCATTAACAACTCCACAGTCTCTTCAACAGCTTCTTGAGCTCTCAATAACCATCCACCACTTGCTCACCCCATTTTTCAACAAGCAGCAACACTCCTTGCCTAGCATAACCTGCAATTTTCTGATCACCAGTTCCAGCTCACCTTGAGCCATGAGTACGATCATTCTACACCTCCATAACCTGAACTGCAGTCCTGCATAATATCAACTCCAACTGCAAACCAAATCCACTAAAAGCCACCAAGCATACAACTTCAGTCCCTGCTTTTCAACCTTCACCTGCAATAAGCCACCAACACAGAACCACTAGAATTATCAGGACAAACATCTTCCATCAATAAAGCTCAACCCAGTTATCTTCCATCGAAACATCAACTCAGCCAGCAACAACTAAACCCTGAAACCAATGGCACCAACCACTTCAACAGCTTCTCAGCTACAGCCAAGCCACTACCATGTAATGCCGCAACTCCTACATAATCAGCATCTGCTCCATACACCATCTGTAGCTTCAACCCTTGTGATGAACAAAATCTCATTCAGGCCTTTACTCAAACAGGTTACGTGCCAATCTCTTCTTGCTGTAGTTTTGAAGTTCCATAACTTCTAAACTCACCCAAACACCTTGATTCACCATTAGCAGCTATTAAAACTACAAATGAGAAGAACCCATCCTCCAGTTCATTTCTCAGATTCTCACAACCCCCTAATTGCTCACTGAATCTTCCCCTTCAAACCTCATCTCTGAGTCCAACGGCATCATCTTCTGCTCTATCTAAAAACCAAAATCATCACAGAAACCTCCACTACCTTCTACTCAGTTACTCAATTTCTCCTCCATCTGATTTACCTCCATCAGCAGCTCTTATGAAAACCAATGGAACTGCCGCCTTTCTCTTAATTTCAGGCAAAGAAAACAATGATGAGAGAAGTTACAACTTCTCTGAATTTTAGGTTTGTGTAGGAAATAATGGAAATGGATATATCCACCCAGGTGGAGTGGATAAGGGCCAACTGAAATGGCACCCCTTTACATGTACTGTCAGTTCTTGGAAACTGACAAGCATAATTAATGATTTTGCTCATAACTTTTTCATGCGACGTCAGAATAGCCTCATTCTTTCGCAAACTAGCCGGTTCCAAATATATTCCGCTCGTCAATTGATCTTTTCGCTCCAAATGAGCAGTTTTCCTTCTTTTGCCCCCAAGTGCTCCATTGCACCTAATAAACTCAAATTCACACATAAGATATGTATTTCATACAATAAATAGCAAAGAAATCATAAATACTAGATATAAAACTAGGTGTTTTAAAACACCTATCAGTGGCATGGTTTGCCATTGGCACAGGGGTGCGGCTAGCATGGTTGGCATGCCTTGGCGCGGTAGGTGTGGCTGGTATGGTTTTCCATTGGCACAGGGGTGCGGATAGCATGCCTTTGCGCGGTAGGTGTGGCTGGCATGGTTTTCCATTGGTACAGGGGTACGGCTAGCATGTATGGCATGCCTTGAGTGCGGCTAGTTATTCTTGCATGGTTTGTCGTTAGCGTAATGGAAATTAGGTTTGGCTTGTCGTAACCCTAATTAGTATTAAAATAAAAAAAGATACCTCGGTAATTTTCTCAGACACATTAAAGGTTTCAATAAATACGCCTAGTAAAATATTATTACTTAAATGTTTGTGGCGTGTTTATTCGAATAGGGTTTTAGGGTTTTTTCTGATTTTACCACCAAAATTTTAAAAACCATCAACAATTTTGGATAGCGGCTTAATCTCCGAGAGTATTCAATTGGACTAGGTCCAGGGTTTTTCTCGCATTTGCGGTTTCTCATTAACAAAATATGGTCGTATGTCATTTACTTTATATTTAGCGTTATAATTGTTTTATTATAATTAAAGTAAATTGCACAAGCGTTAATTCATATTTACTTGATCGTGAATCCTATTGAGTTTGCAAGTCCAACCTTTGTATCAAGTAAACATACTTTGTTGTTGTATTGTCTCGATCTAGTATCCATAGACGATCACACAAAGTGTGAACTGATTTGTTGTATTGTCTCGACTAGGTCCATAGATAATCACTTTCGGGGAAAGGACTTATAGGAAGGAAAAGTAATAGCTTGAGGTATATTTGGGTACCCTCTCATTTTCAATTGGTATCAGAGCAGGCAAGCACGAAAATATCTAACAATCGGTATTTGGTGCGATCCATCCTATAAGAATTGAATCTAATGAATGATTTAGTTAACGTAAAGCAAGACATCAAGAGTTTTGAATTAACACTTGATGATGGGATCTACGATTCAATGTCTGAAGAAATCATCTCTAGAGATTCTACGAGACAACTTAATCTTGTTAATAATGTGGAAACCAATGACGACTGGAAAATACGTCTACAAGAAAGGCTAAATAAAATTTCCGATGATGACTCATATTTTGAACAAGAAGTAGAAGAGGATATCTCATAATACTCTAAACTGTTGGAACCTTTGAAAAATGAAAAATAGAGAACTTCGCATTTTATTGGTTTTATGACTCCTCTTTGTCGTGAGAACAAGAAACTGAAGAAGATCTTTCAAGGATATTATACTGGTTGTCGCATTGGTGATTCTCTTCTTAAATATAAATGAGACAAGTTAAATTCTAAGAATTTAGAATGTGAAATTCTTCAAAGAGATCTCTTTTTGTGAAAAAAAAAACTTATTGAATTTGAAGCAAGGGCTAATTCTCAACAAAGAGTTTTGAAGAGAAAGAAGGTGTATATCTCTCGATAAAAACATCTTAAGGTGATCTAGTAGTGCTCTTGATAAATTAAGACATTGAAAGAGAAATTTTGGACCTTAAAAATTTCAATGTCATCTCAAACAATTTAACCTCAATGTTATAAACAAGTAGAAATCATCATGATAATTGGGAATAGATGCTCAAATATTAACAAAGAGGTAAAATTTGTTAAAAGTTACTAATTCTTCTCAACCAGAGGCTTCCACTGTTGTCAAAAAGGATAATATTTCTTGTAAAGAAGTAAAGCCAGTCAATCCTAAGAATTGTGTTCAACCCACATCAATCAACAAGAGCACTTCTGCTAATGTCAAGAAAGCAACAATGTTAAACAAGGATGATAATAATAATAATAATTTAGGCAATTTTATTTTTCATAGGTTGGGTATCTTCATTCAGAAAGGTATCGGGGCGCAACTTGTAAGCACGATCTCCTACTAAATATTTGTAAAATACTTACGTTTTATCGTCCTAATAAAAGCATGTGCGGCCCCCTTTCATAATAATAATAAAACATCGTTGGAGAAGCTCCGGCGAAAACCCAGGCGATTGAAAACCTGAGTTTCTTATTCTATTATTATACCGCAATTTTCCAACCTAACACTTCTTGATCTTTTCGTTCTGCACATATCTTGATTCCCTCCTTATTTTTACCTATCGATCGATAGAACTTGTGCCTAATCTTCACTCCAGTCCCAAATTCATAAAACTGATTCTTGAAGTTCATCGATGATTCTAATTACCAAGAACCATCGTTCATCATCTTCTCAAGATCTTCAAGCAGATAATGACGAATCCGAAACTGATGGGGACCATACAGATGATACGATGGATCATTGCCCTTTCAAGCACTTTGATGATTGTCAGGATGGTACCAATGGGCGTGGTTATGCAAAAACATCAATTTTACGGCACATAAAATACCAGCATTGGCCTTCTCATAGTAGATTGATGGTATGCAAAGAGCGGATCGGTACTCATTTAGGCGTCTATCAGGCTTGGGAATGGCTCCTAATTCTCTTGTAGATATGGCTTTGTGGCGATTGTATGAAGGTGCAGTCATGGAAACGCCCATGTCGTCCTCACAACGGCACCATACTAACAGGACCCATCAATGGTAGGTTTGCAGACTTCTTAATATATGGCATTAATAAACCACAGGCAGAACCCTCTTCAGTGTCTAATACCACTGACGTTCCTGATGGATCTCTCGATCTTTCGTTAGAAATACTCGACCTTGTTTATCAGAAACAAATTACCACTACGCAAGCATTCCACCTCCATGTAGGTTGAACTTCTCCGGGGCCTTTGCAAATGCACTTGAAAAAGTAATAGCCAAGCCTACTGAACTATATTCATGGCTCCAACTTTTGTTACTCCTCTGTTTGCACCCTTAACCTATACATTCCCAACAACGCTAATGAAGCACGATCCAAAGACGCATAAAAAGGCTACGAGATTCTTTGCTATTAACAAATGTTTAGTTGAATGGGGAGAAGCTGGGGGGTGTGCAAACATTGTCAGGCCTTTGTTGGAGTTGGCTCGTGAGAATAAAGCAAGACAAGAAAGAAAACATCCTCAGCGTCAGAAACAACCTAAGACCAATGTCGATGCCTGCCAAAAGAAATTGTCGAAGGACATTGCTATACGACAATATGTATCTTGTCATCTAATGGAGTTGCACCTGCTACCCCATATACTCTTCATGAACTACGGCAAAGCACCCTTATTCCGCCCTCCCATCATCCCGGTGACAACCCATCCATTGCTCAGTGATTCTTGTTGATGTCAGGCTGTTTTAAAGTTTTTGAGAGCTTTAGAAAGGCACATCATGCGGACGGGACGGGCTCCGTGCTCGCAAAGCACTTGTTAGATGCAACGAGTGGCGGCTGGCTGGCTGTGGCGATGAGCTGGTATCTATCACCGGAGTAGTTAACTTTGTGGTTGGATGGACCTTGCCCACTTTGCACTTGGCGAGTACATAGCCAGGTGCACCATTAACCCCTTGCTTAAACCTGGTGGGGGTATTCGCCCGTTGCGGTGGGTACGATATGGCGGCGTTTGTGCTCTAAAGCGCGAGATTAACGGTGCTCAAGGACATGTTGCATACCTAGGTAATCACCAATTCGGTGTTGGAACCCCTTGCGGTGGCGAGCATACTACACTCGGTGAATAAGTCGATGGAAAGGTACCCATGATAATATGACTATGCTACTTATCGATTTCACTAATGCCTTCACATAGTCAATGAGTTGTTTTAATCAATGAGGTAACGTGATAAATGTCCTAGCATTGCTAAATGGGTAGTAGTTTTGCTCTTGTGCATGCCAAGCTATATTACAATGAGTTTACTCTATCTTCACAGACAAGGGGTCAATAGAGACCCTCTTGTCCCTCTACTATTTTCACTTTGGCTCTTCATCCATTGATATGCAAAATAGCTTCGCAATGTACACTAGATCTTAATGCATGGTATTTTGATGATGGGTACCTTTGGTTAAAAACTTGAAGTAGAGAAAGATTTCCAGTTTTATGTGAAGATGGCTTTGCAAAGGTTTGAGATTGAACTTACAGGAAAGCGAAATTTTCTCGACCACGCAGACCCAAAGGTGTACATATCTCTTTCCATCTGAATAGGGCCATATCTAGGTGTACGTTTACTTGGAGGCCCAGAAGCAAGTATTATTCAATCTGGGATGATGGAGTGTGTCAAAAAGCTCGAGGACCCCCGGGAAGAGCTCTTACGCTCCTGGAATGTTGGAGTTTCAAAGTTATACTTCTCAATGAGCATCATCTTGACCTCAGTGCATGCGAGCACAGAACTCCGATTCGATGACCACTTTATTAAGTTCATGCGATTTCTTGATCTGAGAGATGGCGCAGGTTTCGGACAACTCAACAACGCCTATCCAATCTCCCAATCAAAGATGGCGGCTTAGGTGTTTACACTATGAGGGACACCGGTCAAAGCAGGTACAAGCCTCCTGTTTTCCAAGCATCTCGAATATAATCCTCAACGGTGCCCCTGCCTCTTAGCCCTCACTTCTACAAATCCGCTAGAACATTACATTTCTCATATGCGGTTTATCTCCTTCATCTTTCAACATTAACGATGTCGCCAACAGCCCATGCATTTATTGCAACTCGTTACTCTGATCACAATCATGAAGGATATCTAGTCTAACTTTGTTATGTCCGAGTTGAGACTCCATCTTATGGCAATGCAATAAGAAACCTCATGCTCAAGACTACCTCAATTTTCGGCTGAGGTCCCATTCGGGGCCTTAACCAGAATTTAGGTCTCGACAATTGAGCAGTGCTTCTTCAAGACGCTTTGGTATACCTCTATTTTGTCAAGATAAGTACGTGTTCATGTTTTAAAAGGTCTATGGATCGATTTGGCAACCATGCCATCCATTGTGCAAGTGAAGTGGGCTTAAAGTATCGTCACGACATGGTCAGAGATCTCTTTGTTGAGCTATGTTACAAAGATGGAGTGTCTGCGAGAAAATAAGCTTCCCCTTGGCCTTACATCCGATTAGGAGCACTCTCAAACCAAATTTCGGTGAGCATCATGATATATACAGGAGAATGGACGGGACATCATTTCGATGTTACCGGTGTGTCACCATTTTCAAGGGAGGTAACCGTGTCTTCACGCTTTGGTCATGCTATCTCTGCTGCAATCACCGTAGAACTTAACAAATCTGGCGACCTTTTTCGTCTCGGGGATCTGAGTTTCGGAGTTTTAAAGCATTCACTACATCGGGAATTAAGATGACATTATAATCCTTTTTGAAAAAGATTGAAAAAGCGCATGGCTAGTTATGATGTTAACGATAACTTAGGCAGTTTCCTTTTCATAAGGTTGGGTATCAATATTGGAAAGGTATCGGGGGCGCGACTTGTTGCGCGCTCCAGAGTCCAAATCCTTGTAAAGTACTTATGTTTTATTTTCTTAATAAAAGCCTTAGAGTGGCCCCTTTAATAATAATAATAATAATAAGAAG